>CAJQUW010006666.1:0-315189 GCA_907163375.1 Prostheceraeus crozeri
ACTCTATCTAAATTCTCAAATTATCTTATTTGCTCAGTCAACCGCAGATGGAAAAATCTGGCAAAGCTCTATTAATAAATTGTTTCAATATATGCAAAATCCAACCACTATTTCCCTAGATTTTCAAAACATCAACAAATTATCATTCCGTCCACGTTCTTGTGAGACTTGTCCAGGAAACCTTCAAAAATGGTAAATAATACAGTCGAACAGAACTGAAGCATATCTGAATCATTTATGCAGCCGTTTTGTTGTGATATTTAAACATGCAAATTCCTCCCCATCTGCCAAATCTGCCAAGTCAAATCGTGATATGGAACAAATAATACAATTGCAAACTCTTGCAAACTCTGTTTTGAAGTTCTTTTTTTCTTCAACTTCAACAATCAATGACCTTTTACATAGCATTTTTAATAACTAAATCAACGTGCTGAGGCCTCGTGGTCACCACGAATACAGATTTCCATCAGTCCTGAGCATCTTCCTGTTATTTAAAGTATCGTATCTTCTTCATTTCTAGAATGTCTGAGGATGAAATTACCAAACCAGACGTCAGCGAAAGTTTTGCAAGGGAATTTCTTTTAAGTGTCTTCGGAATAAACGCTAATGCTATCAAGGAAGTTAACAGCTATTATGACAGAAATTTCATTATAGAAGCTGATGACGGACATGCATATGTATTGAAGGTTTCTAATTCTGTGGAAACAGACGATTCGGTCAGTTTAGGTGAGTAAGATTGATTCTCATAATTTGAGAACATAAACGCAATTTTGTTCATTTGATAGCTGTGCTTTCTTCTGTTTACTCAATTTAAACTGTTTTAAACTGCAAGCTAATTCTAAACTGTTTACTTAATGTCTACATGAACTTCTGATTAATTGTTAACTGTTCATCAGGGGATTAGGGAATGTCATACTACGTGCATTTAAACACCTGAATTCCAAAATTGAACAAATGAAAATGAAAATTGGACAAAAACCTTTTTTGTGACATCAGCATTTTCTTGCCGAAAATTATTGGCGAACTGAAAGCAATTCTTGATTGACACTTATTATCGGTCATTGTTCTAAAGGCTAGGGGTCACACAATGTGATGATAGGACCTACTTGATAGGCTTAATGGCCAAGAACCAAACACTCGTTCCGAACAAGATGTGTATTTTTTAACAGAGGTAAGGATATTCGAAAAAACGCCCTATTTGCCAGCAGCTTGAAAGTCTGATTCCATTTTTTTGCTTCTAATACAAAAGCTCAGATTCGCGATTATCCCATTGTCCGATTCGATTATGACTTAAACTGGAATTCAGTTTTATTTCTTCAGTTAAGGATCATCGAGATTCATTGGCACTCATTTATATGTATATCATATTTCAGTATGTACCGTATATTACTTAACTACATTTTGCAAATATTTCATTACAGGTTTGCATTTTAATCCGTGTTATTTGCATCTTATTTGCTTAAGAATTTGTTCAAATGTAAGTGGGGCATACATGTTCTATAGGCTATGGCAATGTAATGAGAACTTGCATATTTATGAAATATGTTTATTTCATACAAGTAGGCTATGTAGAAATTTGTTTTAGGTCAATTTGTGTAAACGCTGAGGAAGGTGATTATTTTTGTATTAATTTTCTTTTAACAAATTGTATTTACAAGTAGCGAAATGTAGCATGTACATTACATTTGTACTCTGCGCGTACTTTAGCATCCGAGTAGTACAACAATAATATGAATGGTTTGTCCACATAAATTTTCTATTATGAATAGGCTTCCGTGTGTCAGCGTCAATTGACTGTTATCAATGCTATCATGGAAGAAAGGTATTTCTATCATGAAGGGATGTTTAAACGATTTTAAGGAACGTGTTTTGTCAACAACGACATCGATAACACGCACCAGTTGGATATGCTTGTCTAACTTGAATAAATATCATCGCAGGTATTTGATACATTTATTTGCACTGACTACGTGCAGATTAGAATACAAACAACATTATATTTGGTTTCAGTTTAAGCTTACTTCTCTGTGGAAAAATGTAGCCCTGCTTGCATACACATACATAAACTTTTTGAATAAAATTTGCTCAGAAGTTTCTGAAAATACACTCAATTCTCGAACTGAAATGAATTTGACAAAACTTTTAGTGTGGTTTAAGTTGATTCTGTTAGCAACTCGCTCCGTTGAATTTCCTTTTCTTAGTGAACCATCTTCTGTGCGTTAGCAACGTGTGATGTTGTTACTTTCTTCACTTTGCGGTTTCAATGTACTTCTTCCTGACCTTTTATTTTCATAGCTTACACCGTTTCCATTAAATAACAAACAGTTTGTTTGAGAATGATTCTCGACTATGTGAAGTTCCGCCTGGATAGGGCTTATGCTTAATGGCATAACTTTGTGTTGAAAATGTTGGTGATTGTTATTAATTGTTGCATTTTATTTGGCAAATCCAAAAATTTGGACATTTCTTTTCTCTTTCCCTTGAAATTGCAGATTATCAGGTAAAGATATTAAGACACTTGTCAGAGACGGACCTACCGGTGCAACGCCCTATACAGTCAATCAACGGAAGATACATCGAACGAGAATCAATTGAAACTCGTTTGAATAAAAGTGGAAAAGTTGGAAAACGTATTCATGGCTTTAGAGTTACAACTTTCCTTCCTGGAGTTGTTGTTGATGACCCTAAAGTGAGAAAGTCATATTGAATTTAAAGAATTTGAAAAGATTAAATTGTATTATAAATGTATTTAACTGAGCGCATTTTTACTGCAGACTTCTTATTGGAATGAAATGTCACAGCAAGCAAACAGCTTGCATCCGTCGTACATGCAAATGAGAATTTCATCCACATGGAGGCTTTGCTCAGATTCAAATTTGAAATTTCAAAATTTGCATAGTAATGATCTCTATGTTGCAGGTAGCCAAGCAGCGTTACAACTTCGATGCAGGAACTTTCGAAATTATGAGCAGAGCAATAACAAAAGTGTGATTAAATGTTTTATGTGCAGCATTGAATCGGAGCGGTAAAGCATATAGTCAAATCAGTAATTTTTCAAGCATCTATGTGATTTGTTTCTATCCATGTCTATTAATCGGCAATTGACGCATTTTCACATCGTTTACAAGTTAAAGAAATCGTTGATTCAATTAATGAGCAAAAAAATTTGAATTAGAAGTATAAATTCATACCATTTAATCCTATTTTCATTACGATTTGCATGTAGTTAAAGCACAATTCGCGATTTTCTTAAAGTACTGTAGTGTTCTATGATGGTCATTAAGATATCGGCTTGCTGACCAATGGAAAACTATGATAATTGTTATTGCCATAAACTCTCTATAACACATGCCTATTGCTGTACTATATTCAGAATTTAAATTCGTAATATGTAAGAAAGCTGATGCATGTTTCACAACTGCAAATACAGTCAACAGACACGCAGTGAATTTTGAACCTTACAGTACTACATGCATCGAATAACTAAAAGTTATTGCACAGTAAGCTAAGTCGAGGGCGAAGCGCATCTTCATACTTTCATACATACTGAATTGTCTCGGTCTGTTTGATGTGGAAAAGTTGGGGAAACTCTTGAAGTACTAGTATCTGTCCTCCCTCTTACATTTTAAAATTGCGCATATTCTCTGCCAGGGGGAGCCTTCATATGGTCACAGACCGACGCTAAAAGACAAAAGAACCGCAAAAAAATCAATAATTGCGTAACTTGTCTAATAAAGTTAAACATAGTTAACCTATCAAATTTATTAAATAGAGTTAGATCATTTATTATCCGCCTGAAGATGGAACAGGTCTCCGCAACATGTCGCTCACTGTTATAGACTGTGATTCGGAAGATTGTCTTTTCACACTAAAAATGTTTTGATTCAATTGTCTGCGTCCTCATGCCTTCTTATGGATCGATCTGGAAATTCATGCATTGAATACACGCGTTGTCTTCCAAACTTGTAGTAGTTTAGTGTCTTGAGAGAGAATTTCATTGAGAAAAAACACAACGTCCCTCTTTGTAGAAATTGCGTAGTGAAGCTTGTGAGATGGCCAACGCTTCGTTTCGCCTAATTACGATTCGCCTAATCTCTGTCCTAAAGTTGTGTTGCGCAATAGGCAGGGTTGCCGTAGGTATGGGGATTCTGTGGGTATACCCATGGGCCATCCCCACAGCTCCTATAGCGCTTCTATGGGGATTCTGTGGAGATTGTCATGATTTCTGATATTCACTAGAAGCAATCAGAACTGACATTTAATCACAGAATAAATTCTGACTTCGAATTATCAAACAGCTTACCATTTCACTGCTTAAATGCAATGAAATATCTGTACTGATTTCCCATCCGTGAAACATTGACAATGAACTTGAATGACTAATAATAACTTCAGTGCGTCAAGGACGTCTGAAGGGGAAGAAGCCTACAAGCTGTTTTTAAGGCAGAACTGAATCGCACGCCGCTCTATTGCTGGAAAATCATGCGGTAGGCATATATGCAGGTAAATCACTTACATGTAGATCAAATCACTTTGATTCATAATGATTATGTGATGAAATTTATGCTTACGTGAAAAATGCAATTAATCATTAACCTACATTAGTATATTTGAAACCAAAGCACGATATAAAAGAGGTCCTGATAAACATTTCTTTTACACTTTACGGCTACGCATAAAGCCGATAATACATAAGACATTCCACAGAAAACTTGAAATTTTGTGTCTTAATTTCGCTATAGGCCTACATAGGATTATCAAAATAGAGGATGTCTGTAATGTAACAAGATTTTAGGCGCGTGCGAAGTTCTGAATTCTTAATGTCAATGTATGAAGGCAAATCAAAATTCTCAACAAATCCGATGCATGAGAAAACCTCAATGATTTGAAAATAAGGCAGGGTGATAATAGTAGGATATGCTGAAAAAGTTTCGGCAAAACGCTCATTTGCAGTTGTAGTAAATAGTAGAAGGGCCTACATGAATTCGTTTTCTCCCTAAGATTTTGAGTCAGTGGTGCAGGTTAACACGATGTGTTTCAACCCTATTATCATCTTTGGCACCAAATACTATTTTGCTTGAATTCGGGGAATGTAGAGCCATTGTCATCCATTTAAGCTAACATTCATCTTCTATCCTGCAACATGCATTTTTAATATTACTTCATAGCACACACTTATTCCTAATCCGTGGTGTGACGGACGACAATTCATCGATCGCAACACACCGGCGTGTTCTGATTGGGCGAGAACCGGTGCTCTGAAAGTGCTCAAAGATAGATCGCCCTGCTTCAGATGCAATGCAAAACTTAAACACAAGGAAAGCCATGAAAAAACAGAAAGCACCTAAAGTTAGTTTAAGAAGCTAAACTCCTGCACGAAGATCCCTAGAAGTAAAGCAGACATCATCTCTATTTGACGCGGGAAGCTTGTTAAGAACTTCATAAACGCTTTCAGTTTGAAACTTCACCAGTGAGTGACGTGCATGTTCTATGTGATTGCGAAGAATAGCAGTGCTCCAATTGTCGTTCATGAAGAAACTTATATCCAAGGTGACAATCTGACCACATACGAAATCATTTGGCTGGAACCGCTACATATCATTGATTACAAACAAATAATGTTAATTGGTACCTGCTGTCTGACGGCCTGGCAACTATTGAAGAGCCATTTCAATACAAGAGCATTCGTCTGAGTTCGGCTGTGTTATAAAAGTAATACATGAGTTGATAAGGTGATAGAAGGGAAGGCACTCCTGTACTTTACTGGTCCCTAAATATCCCCTCCTTTACTTTGCTGGTCCCAAATTTAGCACGAACGCTGACGTGTTGCTATGTGTCAAATCGTGCGAATGAACTATGGCTGGTGATCTTTGAACTCCCACGCATTGTTTTAAGGGATTGGCTATCTCTGTATTTAGTGTGTTGAGAAGGAATTTGACGTGAAACTTGACGTCGAACAACATGAAAATAAGCGACCTCGCGAAACACTGCGCCTCCTTTGCTGCCGCCCGCACATTCTTACAGGAAAAGGGAATTTTACGTCGATCTTTTCCGATATGTCAGCTATGTGATAGGCCTATGACAGAAGTGAAATGTACAACTCCTTTAATTTGGGACCAGTAAAGTACAGGAGGAGGTATTTAGGGACCAGTAAAGTACAGGAGGGGGTATTTAGGGACCAGTAAAGTACAGGAGGTGATATTTAGGGACCAGTAAAGTACATGAGGAGGTATTTAGGGACCAGTAAAGTACAGGAGGGGGTATTTAGGGACCAGTAAAGTACAGGAAGGGGGTATTTTGGTACCAGTAAAGTACAGGAGGAGGTATTTAGGGACCAGTAAAGTACAGGAGGAGGTATTTAGGGACCAGTAAAGTACAGGAGGAGGTATTTAGGGACCAGTAAAGTACACGAGTGCCGAAAAGAAATTGTAGTGAAAACCATTGTGTTATAATCCAATCATCAAAGGCAGCTGCTGAATCGTGTAATGTTTTAAGTTCCACCTCCTGAAACTGAAACAATGGATATCAGTTACCGGTGCTTTAAATGAAGAAAAATAGCATAAGGATTAGGTGTTTAATCCTTTAGGGGCATGGGGATTCTGTGGGAATGGGATGAGGTGGGCACTCAAATTTCAATCCCCACGGCAACTCTGGCAATATAGGTTAGAGAGTACATGTATAAAAAGTCTCGGTTCGCCTAACTCAAGAGCATCTTTTCGCCCAAGTAAACCAAAATTACTATATCATCATAATCAGTTAGTGTTGGACGATACCTGTGACGATTACAATGACTTTGTAGTGCTTCTCAGGACCTACTGTGAAATTTCTTGATGTCCTGGTCGCACGATTATCGCTTGTCGACTGTGAATGATTTTTAGAATAAAACTGCTCTTTCATTCTTCAGAGAGCATCGATGTGAGTGAGGCTGCGGGGTACATCAAATCCAAGATAGGTGATCAACTGCTGAAATTGAATGACTATCTTTTATCCATAAATTGGACGGTGCAGAGTCCAGAACTTACTGGAAATGCCGGTGCATCAGTTTATTTTTACTCCCTGACAAAATTTACTCCCCAGTAAAATTTGCCTAGGAAATATTTACTCCCCCCTGACAAAATTTACTCCCCCAGTAAATTTGGCCTAGAATATTCTACTCCCTAGTAAATTTAGCCTATCCGATGCAGTTTGACTCGATGATTTCAAATCTGTCATTGTTATCCCACAAAAACTCGGTTTTTGCTCAGTAACTGCGATTTTACTTTTTTGGAAGTCAGTTTGTGAAGTTAGCGGAACCATTTTTTGTTACTGACTACTGTTTTCTTCAATTCATGCTAGTCCCATCAATTTGAGGTTCCTAAGAACGAATCTGCAATCAGAATTGTGAAATTCTATCTCATATCAGAGATATCTAACTCCAAAGTTGTCAGATTGGTTCCGCTGAAAATCGAGCGGAACCAACAACATTGCTGGGGGAGTAAATTTTGTCAGGGGGGAGTAAAAATATCCTAGGAAAAATTTACTGAGGAGTAAATTTTGGCGGGAGTAAAAATTGACTGGCACACCGGCGTAAAGGATGTCACGCCAGTGTTTCTACCCAGGACGATACTTTACTTAGCAAGAGCAACTCCTATATACACCCTCCAGACTCTGTGAGCTCTATTTAATTGATTAATGATAATAACATGGCTGATCTTTCCAATAAATTATATCCATGCAATTAGGTATGTCATATCTGTGCATTATTGATGTACCGGTATTTTAGGCAAAGCAAGAAATCTCATAAAACAAAGAAAATCGTTAGGCGAAATGTAATTAGGCGAACTGTAATGGCACCGGTCGATTGCAGGCGAGAAAGTTATGACGTAAGGGAAACATGGGCTATGGTCAATTGGACGTCAGAGTCTTAAATATGACATTACGCAACGTGAAAAGGGAAATCTAGATTTTCATCAATGATTTTCATACTATTCATGCAGGTTTTCATCCAACGCTATCACCAGATGAAATTTACGTGGATGAAAAGATAGCGAATCGTAACTTAAGTTGTCACACGCTGCGGTCACATGCCCTTCTCGTTCAAGAATGCTAAAACTGAGCCTTGAGACCTATCCAAATATATCAGTGCATCTACAGTCATACTATTTTACTTTACGTCTTCGAAAAAGGGTTAAACTATTGCGCAGTTTAGACCGGGAATATGCAGTCTGAATCTGACTTCTAAAAGTGATAGGAACTCTGGATTCATATGGTATAAATTTAAAGTTATTGCTGCAACCAAAATGGCTATTAATTATGAGAGAATGCTGAAATAAGATATGAACGAGTACTGAATGCGTGGTATGTACACCAATGACTCATTTTGAAAACCATTTATGTAGGGCTACTGTATTTGTCGACAATAAATATATGAAACATGTTATAATACACAATACATTTTATACTACATTAATCTTACATACAAATATAATCCATATAATCTCTCATAAATCAATGATTTTGATTACATTACAGTTGGATGTTGACGCGAAACTACTTTACGATATTGGAAAAATGGTTGGCAAAGTGACGAAGACTCTCACTAAATTATTTAAAAATGAATTGGTTCCTGAGTTAGGTTTATGGTCGCTGAAAAGCATTCCTCGACTGAGAGAATATGTTCACTACTGTCGTGAAGAAAGTCAGCGAAATCTGGTACTGGAAGCCATCCGAAGATACGAGGATGAAGTTTTGCCAGAAATTGACAATCTGACTGAAGGTAAAATCCATGTGCTGTAGGCAGAGGTGGACAAAACTTATTTTTCAGATCCGTATCCGCAAAGTCCTAAATCTGTAATCCGCATCTAATCCGCAGCAATTCTGCATTTTCTATCCGCATCCGCAATAGCAAAAGTCTTCGAAATTATTCTGTAACTCGTTTGGGCTAACTTAAAAAGAAGAATTGTGTTTTTGTAGATTTTGCATCTATAGGCCTATCCTTGTAGCGGTCAATAAACTAACATAATTTTGCCTAGGTTCAGCCCATAAAAATCTACGATCAGTAAGCTTAGAATAACTGGTGTGTAAAGCGCTTACTAGCAATGTAGCCTAACCTACTATCTTTATAGGACCGGTTTTCAGCGGATGATTTGTTTTTATCTGTTCATAAAGGAGCCTATTTAAGCAATTTGAGTCATTAATACTCGCATAAAGGCCACGACTGATCTGTTAAAATCGGACTTTCACATGTTAACACGCTTGCCGTACACATAGTATACACTCACACCCACAGGTAATGTCCTGAGCAGACTAAACTTAGACCTCACTAGATTTATGTCACGGCAGCACACTTTACATTAATATTCTGATTTTTATTCACTCTTGGCTATGTACCTGTAGATAGCTCGAACAGCTATTGTTTTATTCAACTATTTTATAATTTTGGTAGACTTATTCAAAGTGTTTGCAAACAGTATGTATGGATTAGAAGTCCTAGAACGGATTTGCCACTCGTACTGAATCATGCTGAGATTGACGGCTGCAGAGTATTGATGAGTAGAACTAGAATTGAAGAATTCCATGGATCAGTGCACTGGATTAGTGCTGCTGTCAAATTCGTAAGCAGCACCTGATAAAATCAGCAATGCTTAGAATAAAGAACCTATTCCAATTTCAATTAACTCTGAATCGTGATTGAGTGTACCTGAAAACTCATACAAAGCCTAGTTTTATAGCGCCGAAATGACAGGACTATAAAGTGCTATCTTTATAACTGAAGTAAGGTAGCATCTGCAACAACGTGTCTGAGTATTATATTGAATGACTACAACCTCCAAGTCATCCGTGTCACAGCTGTCACCGCACTGATATGGAAATTTCTTAAAACTCAAGTCTAAAGCTTGAGTCACATTGCGAGCTTTTCCAAACGTTTCCTAGCAAAGCGTTTTGCGGCAAATATAAAGTCATCATTGCAGCAGTTGTAGACTGCCACACTGCGAGCAAAGCAAACCAGAGCGATTGATAGCTTGCGGACATACGTTTGCTCGGATTTGCTCGGGACGCTCGTGCTTGCTTTGCTTTCAGTGTGACTGAGGCTTTACTCAAGCCTACCGCCACCATGTTGGCAAAATAGACTTGTAGAGCTTTTAAGTGTGTGGAAACAAGACTTGGATAGCTCAACTTGTCCATGAAGTCCTGTTCAATTTGCTCATCCGCGCGGATGCAGATTGTTCACCCTTGACTGTAAGTATTGTGGGTAAATTCAGCTATTCCACAGGGAGCGTTATGGGTAAAAACGCTATAGGCAACTACTTTTGGAAATGCACACTTTGAAAAGTATTTTCCAAAAGCAAATTTCCGACGTTTCAAGTATTGTGCAGGTTTAGGAAAAGTAGTTGGGGCTGTTATGACCACAGAATTAGATTGTTTAATCGTATCACTTTGCTAGAAGTGCAAACTGATTCAAAACGATGGCACATGCAGGAACTTAATAAGTGGGCCGAAAGAAATGTTTGATACCTTGCAGAGATAGGAAAAATAGTCGTGCGTCGCTTGCGGATTGCTGCGAATTCCTTCAAAATGCTCCAATCGCCACGACTCCTTCAGATTCGAATAATTCAGATCATTACGCAAAAGTTTTCTCGATAATGTTGGGTCCTCCAACCATTTTAAAAAAATTTGCAGTTTTTTTTTAGAAAAAAAACATTTTAAAAAAGCGTTCACAAACTTCTCTGTAGAACTTGACATCGTCTGTGTCTCTTTGCTGTGTTATCCGGTTGATAACAGTCACTGAAACTTTACACAATTTGGCGTGTTTAATGTTGAACTGGCTGCTCATTGTTCGATTGCTATGGTATCAGCAGATCAATTCATTTCATGCCATTTCATTTACTTTACATGTTCCAATGTTTCCCTTCTAGTCAAACGGAAGAAGAGACGACCTGTCTAATTCTGCGGTTATGACTGAGTTTTTTTTAATATTTTAGAACAATAAACATTAAGTTTTTGATTTTTAATACTTTTAGTTGCTTTTTTATTCCATCTTCTTACATAGTGAATTTTCAGGTAGAAAACTGATTAGGCGCTGTTTTCGTATGTGAAATTTTGTATTTGCAGTGTTGATTACACGCTATTCGTGGGTTTACGTATACTTGGGCCTATGCATATGTCGGTGTTAACAATATTTCATGGTACTGTTCTCCTTGACAAATCAAAGACAAGAAAAAGCAAGATAATTGTCTTCGACCGAAAATTCTCTCTATTTGTAAAAATAAATCACAAGAAAATAAATTAAATAAAGTCACAGAACGTTTCACCTTCGGCTTGTTCACTTGTGAGAATGTTGCAATGTTTTTTTACAAATAGAGAGAATTTTCGGTCGAAGACAATTATCTCGCTTTTTCTTACTGAAATACCAACCGATGTCAACTACTAAACAAATCAAAGACAAACAGCAGGATTATTGGCTCATTTATCGAATCATCATGAATTAGAACAATATCTAGGCATTCATCAAGAAAGCTATATCATGATCATCAACTGAGATCTCAGTCAGTGTCATTGGTGGACTGGCAGATTTAAGCCTATTTTAAACATATTTTAAAGCACAGTTTTGAAACCAAACTTGAGAACAAGACTTGACACGTGCACAAAACTATTATACAAATTCATGTGCATAACTTTGTTCTAAAAAGGTCCAGAGCATTGATCTAAAACTGTTTTTGTCCCTTTTGACAATACAACCATTCAATTGAAATAGACAGATAGATATGTGGGGTCTTGCTGATGTGTTGATTGACTAGCTGATTGTTACATCCAGCTGATTGTTGAATTTGATCAACACGTCCAAGAAGGACTTGCTGATATGTTGGTTAACTAACACCTCATAGTTAACTAAAACCTCTGGATCAACAAGAAGCTGATTGTTAAGACTTGATAGTGAATGGCGTTGATATGCAAATGACCAATCAGAGATGGCTTGCTGAAAGACGTGTAATTACGTTGATCTAGTCATAGAAATATTGGTTGTTTGTCTTTGAATCAGATCATAGTTCATACATCGAAAATAATTCATCAATTTAAACCGATTGCAAATTATTAACACGGAATGATGAGCTGCACAGAAGAAAAAAGAATTAACTATACTGCCAATGAGAAAGAACGATTCTTAAGAATAGTCAGCCCTCACTCTATATTAGAAAGCAAACTTAAAACTCCATCCATCGAAAACAAAAAACGAGAAGCCTGGAAAACTATTATTTCTACGTATAATTCCAATGAAAACATTATTCCAAGGAAGGAAAAACAATTGAAAGCAAGTTTTCATATTCATATAAGTATCTTTACATTAGTTTAACATCTTATCATACAAGTGACATCTTCGTTTCAGAATCTGTGGAATAATTTGAAAAGAGCTGCCAAAAACGAAATGGCAAGTGAAAGAAAAGAAAAATTCAAAACTGGAGGTGGTCCGATGGAATCAAGACAAACAGATCCGCAAAATGAAGGTGTAAGAGCCATCCTCAGCCAACAGGATCGGTTAGTTGTAGTCAATGATGATGACCATCTTGATTCAGGTAAATAAATGGTTTAACACACTACTATAATAGCACGATTTAATTGATTTATTGATTTTTGTATTATAGATGATGATGATGAAGTTAACGTTGTGGTTAGCGTTCCGAGATGTTCGAAGAAGAGGACAGCAAGTGAGATGGCCGAGGAATATGACGAGGCAAAGATGAAGTATCTACGGGAGGAACACGAAAAGAAGATGGAAATTTTGGAGAAGGAGCTGACACTAAAGCAGGAACAGCTGGATCTTCAGAGACAGGAGAGCAAAGCTGCTGTTGATGTAGTTCTGTTCATCAAACAGAAATACTCAAAGGAGTTATCGGAATTCGGAAGTTGACTTTGACAATCATGAATAATGTTTTTCGACATGTGTTCTCGATATCATTTACAATAAATATTGATGAAAAACAAATTTTGATTGAGTTAAGTAAGACGGAATTGTAACTATAGATGACTTATCCATGTGCGCGTATTTATATAAAATGAGTTTTTACTATCTATATTATACATGTGCGAAATATATATCGCTGATATTGCACATCAGCGAAAATAAGAAATAAGGAATTATAACAGCAGATGATCAATGATTTAATTAATAATGATAACATCTAAATTACCGTATATATATTGAACTGGGGATACTTTGGTAAAATCAATCATCTTTGACGGGAGA
Organism: Prostheceraeus crozeri; assembly: GCA_907163375.1. Classification (NCBI taxonomy): domain Eukaryota; kingdom Metazoa; phylum Platyhelminthes; order Polycladida; family Euryleptidae; genus Prostheceraeus; species Prostheceraeus crozeri. Next base: position 13,223 of record CAJQUW010006666.1, read on the forward strand.
TTTAAATTATTCATTTCTAAATTATTCCAAAAAATATACTCCCTTTGAATTATTGACCAAAAAATTGTAAATTATAATTTTACGTTTAGTATGTAATTTTTGTAATGTTTGTAATGTTTTTGTAATTTTTGTAATGTATGTAATGTTTAGAATGTTCAGTATGTAAACATAAAATTATAATTTACAACTTTTTGGTCAATAATTCAAAGGGAGTGCAATTTTTTGAAATAATTTAGAAATGGATACTTTGGTATACAGTTAAGACAAAAATCATGGACAGCTGAATAGGCTATTGGCAGTTTTAGATAATGCGGAAAATCTAGTATAATCCAATAAAATATAATTACATCAAATTATTAACGTATCATTGAGAAAAGTGTGTTTCAATTATATTTTGGCGTCTGTTATGAGAAACAATGTCAGAAACAGTCTCATCTCTCTGGTCATTGATCGATGAAAAATCCATGGTTTCCTGTATGTCCATCTGACCAATCTGTTTCACAAAATTATGTAAGACAGCTGTCGCAATTATTATTCGACAGCATCTCAATGGTCGGAATCTGAGAGTATTCCTCAAACATTGGAATCGACTTTTCCATACTCCAAATAACCTTTCAACGCTGTTTCTGGTCGATATATGCGATTTGTTGCATCGAAATTCAGCTGGTGTAGATGGTCTTAATATGAGAGTAAGCACATACTGTGTACATGCGTATCCATTATTACCTAGAAGATGTCCATCTACCAAATCAGATTCAGATTTCACCTTCAATGAACTGTTATTCCATATTCGAGAGTCGTGGGTCGCACCCTTCCATCTTACCACAATGTTGGAGAACTGAAGATCATGAGTAGTAACCGCTTGGACATCTATTGAAAAATAGCCTTTCCGGCATCGAAATTCTTCATTATCTTGAGATGATGGCTTGATGATCGGAACATGTGTACCATCAATACATCCAACTACTCCTGAAAAATATCAAAAAAAAACATAATTAAACAAATACAGACATATGAAGAGTATGAGTAAATATTGACTTACCTGGAAAGTGTGCTATGTCGTAGAATCCTTTTTGATATTCATAATTTCTTGCTGTTGTGTAGGAAAGTGTATTAATTTTGTTCTTTGATTGGCAATTAGTTTAGAGACTCGATGAACAATTCGACTCACACTTGAATCACTAATTTGAAATAAATCCCCAATTGACCGTAAGAAACTCCCGTCGGCATAAAAGCGAAGAGCTACCAGTATTTGTAGTATTGGTGACAGCAAATAACTGCCTGTTCTTGATGCTTCAAGGGTATCTGACAGAAGATCGTGTAATTGCATGACACCATCTTTGTTCATCCTAAATTGATCTCTGAATTCTTCGTCTGTATATTGTAACAGTGGATCTATCGCTTTTAATCTCATTGATGATGGAGAATTGTATTGGATATCAGCTTCTTCATCCATATACTCCAAATACGATTCGTAATCCATGCGCGTTAATCGCGAGATATGTGATGATTAAACTGGGCAATGCTTAAGAAGTGTGATTGTTAGCTGTTGATCAACGATTAATGATTCAAAATTAACTGGAATTGTTTTGAATGATCAATAGCTTACTGTTATACAGATTATTGCTTCAATCATAACATCAGAAAGCCATGTTAACAAGCAGCTTTCAGTTAACGTACGTCAGAAATTCCCTTTGTGACGTCAAATCTATTTTTAGCTTCTAATTACCACCAGCTCCTGAGAAAATAGCTGTTGATCAACGTAAAAAGCTGTTTGTAACAAGCAGCTAGTTAAAAATAACATGTGCAAGCAAATGATTATAAGCTGATAATCAAATTTTGATCAGTTGATATTTTTAGCTGTTAATCAAGTTAATCAACAGATCAGCTAGACTCCACATGATCTATTCTTCGAATAGAAATCAATGATAATACATCTTGTAAGCACATAGTGATACAACGGCAAAAATCGAATTCCCGTCACACCATAAGAGTACAAGCATATGCATGCGATGAGTTGCACTCAATCGATCGCTTTGCGCTATTATTTAAATATTAGATATAAACATGCAAGTAAAAGAAATCAGAAATAGAGAAGGTCTCAAAGCAAAGGTAAATTCTCAATGATGGAACTTGTGTAAGGAACAAAAGAATATATACGTCGTGAGATGACTTAACACAGCAAAAATGACCAGACCGATCAGAAACTTCAAGCAATATACTATGGAGAATGCGATTTCTGTCTTTGGCAGATGCGTGAAAGAATCTAAGTGCGGCATCTTCACGCAGACGCGCCAGTGTTTGAAACATGTTGTAACTTTTTGCATGCACATCTCTAGGGAAAGAGCATTTCATTTAATGTACAAGATTTTGAAAACTTTCTGGTTGCAAGTCCAAATGTGGCTTACAAGTAATCGAACAGAAGCACAAGAAGCATATTCAAACAGTGAACGAATAAACGCTATTGTCAGAAAACAGTTGAAGTGAGTCACATGATTCAATATTTGATGTCTGAAAGCCTCTATACAAAATAAGTACATTTCATGTTTTGACTTAATTTTGGCGATTTTGCTCATTTTGCAGAGGCTCTCAGACATCAAATACTGAATCATGTGACTCATTTCAACTTCTATATCGAAGTTGATGTTCTGAACTCAATCATGTTTCAAATGTCATGGCATTATGATACATAGTGTAGGAAAATTGCCAAGTGTTTCACAATCCATAGATATTTCTTGAATTATACCATTGGATTCCAAAAGGAATCCTTTAAACTTACCTATAACCGAAAGCGGCTGCTGTGACACTAAGGATTTGATTTTTGTTTTCAGCGCTTCAAGATCTACAAGTCCATGCTGTTAAGTCCTTTGTGTGCGAATTTAGGAAGAAAATGTTAGTAGCTCCCGTCCAAAAAGAAAATTCAGAGTTATTACACTCTGTCTCCACAGCAGACTTTATTGAAGGATGCATGTCATTGATTAAAGAAAGGAGATCAATTTTATTGAAATCACGATCATAAATTAGGAAAGCGTCATCAACATAAAGTACAAAATATATGTAATTGCTGTCGATATGAGTAGTCACATTGGATCCAAAAGATCCTTGAAGTTTCCTTTTGATGACAAGTTTTTCGACAGACAGATGTATGGGCATGGGCAGTTGTCTTGGCCTTGTTTATCCATAAATTTTTTCTTGGACTTTTGGAGTCCAAAGTGGCAACTCATATCGACAGCAATTGTATTATTTTGTAATTTATTTATTATTTATTTATTTTGCCAGGATGGATTAGATGTCTCTCATTCCTAGGTGAACACCTAAACCTATCAAACTTAGAATCAGTTAGGCAAACGGCAGGTTGCCTTTTTCATCGAAAGAAAAGATAAACTACAGAATCTCTCATCGGACATACTGGTCCTAGAAGATCTTTTAATTCCTTTGAGAGTGGAGAAGAATCTTTCTCAACCACAACTAGACACGCTAAGCGTGGTAAGTGTTTTGAATGGCTTTTCAGTCGTGGGGAAAACTTCAGAAAATCACGTAACAACAGGTTCAAAACCCTGCTGCACTTTCTGTCTGACCAACAATCTCATCAGTTCTATGCAAAACTTGCAATTCAGCACGAAATTTGTTTGGCAAAACAAAATCTTGTATTTTTCGATAGAACAAAACAAATCATTAGGAGATAAGACAGACATAGCATTCCACTAACACTGAGTAATGTTTGAGAGGATTCTTCACCCTGGTGTCTGCCAACTCGAGCTATTACTGGATGATGTTTATCAACAAACGATGTTTCCATGCCAATACAGAGTCACATCTTATGTGATTTTATCTTCCTAATATTGAATCTTCTTTCACCATGTAGATTTCGCCACTTTCTGACGTGTTACTAATAGGCTTCAAATACAAATATAGTACAAGTATTAATAATTGCATATAATAAGAATTAAATGTCTAAAATTTATTTTTTGTGCGAATTGCTCTAGTATAAATAATGAAACGGTAAAAGTTGGTTTATTTAACATAATGATTTGACAGTAAACACTGATTACCTTAATTACCCTGAGAAATCGCCACTCCTATCTTGTCTCCTAGACAAGAGAGGACAACAGCATAGATGTCTTATCTGTATGACATTAAGCATACATTTTCCATTTTGTATTGTGCTATTGATTGTGATTTCTTCAATTTCATTTTTGTTGTCTTCAGTCTTGTGTCACTCCATTGTCAATCTGATAAGTTTTCATTTTCTTCATTCAATGTGAACAATTTAGTCCAGCGTTGTACCTGAGGCTGGACGAAACATGTTGCGTTCCCAGTCCCATATGTACATGTGTTTCGAAGACGGCGGTCTTACTTTTCATCTGCAAATGCTGTAAGGGATCAAGCTTTTTCCGCAATTTAAAAAGACTGCAAGATCTTTTCCTTCCAATACCTTCCCAAGTAGCCTATTGCGCATTTCCGTCTACAAAAGTGGCAATCATGGGGAAAATCATATTACCTGGTTATTTCCATCACCTCGTCCCGCAATTTTTCAAAGGGAGCGCTTCTTAATATCTGTCTGCTTTTGATCATTGATTTTCTTGTTTCCGTATAGTTATATTATTCATCTCAATTATTGACTTTTTAAAAAGTAAAATTCATTCAAATTGCTGGTCAGAAGTTATTTCAAACTTTCCCAAATGCCCCATGCTTTCTTCAATTTTGTAGTCTGCGATTCAAATTATCTTATCGATTACATTGATCCTCAAATAAAGAATTCAGTTATAAAATGATAAGCATAGAATACGTGGAATGCTGCATACTTGAATTTACTCAATTAATTAATAGTTCAAATGTTTCATTTCAGGTATTCTTTACGGTGATCCCAATGAGCAAAATATTTTAGTTCAACGCCATTTGTCATCATATAAAGTCTCAGGCATTCTGGATTGGCAGCATTCACATCGGAATCCAGTCATCTTCGACCTTGCTATTCTTTGTATGTACATGACGGTCGCTTACAAACCAAACTGGAGGGTAAAAGAATTTTCTGTGCCTCGTTATTGCATAAGAGGATTCAATTCATTATGGAATCTATCCAAAGCTGAGTTGCTTTTGCTTCCTGCGCTTGTACTTGGGCGTTTCGCTCAATCATTATGTTTCGGGGCTTATAATTATTATGAAGTTGATCCTTCGAACGACTATCTGCTTGTGACCGCTGCAAATGGATGGCGGCAACTGAAGCAGCTGTGTTCAATGAAATCAGACGACATTTTTGAGTTGTGGAAAGATGTATGAGGAGGCGATTTCATTGCGTCCAAAACTGTTCATTTGTTTCTTGAATAAATTTTAATGACCTTGGCCCCGTTGACTTTTTATCTTATACATTGATGAAGGGCAGTGTGAATGTGCTACTTTCCCGCTTTATCCGCTAATCAATGATTTTGAAAACGGAAAGGAAATGTGACGAGTGTCTTCCAACGAAGAAAAATTAACTCAATATTGGAATCTGCTACTTTCCCCGAACTTGACAGAAAGATTTAGAACTATTGAATTTGATGTTATCATAGAAGTCCTTCCATACGGAAAACCGTGAAGTTTCACTTAGAGTAGCAACTCAACACTTATTAAATCCCCTATGTGCATACAGCTTCTATTTTATTAAATGAAAGCGAGTTGAGACCCAGTATACCACAGATGTAAGCAATTTTTTACACTTCAGAGAAATGAACACGAATCTGACTGATCATGATGACATTACAGAATAAAGAATGGTATTCCACAAATCCTCCATGTCATAGCGCAGGTATATGTCAATTTGGAAAGGGAACATAGTCTGTTAAATTAGCAATTCATATATGGGCTACCATAGCTAAAAGCTCATATTATTATAATATTATATAATTATATAAAAGCTTATATTATTTTCTTAAGCGTGATCATATCACAAACAGCAACTGAAATAGCAAAACATCACAATCAAGGAAGCTTATCACAATTAACTTTAAAAGATGCTAATGGGTCCACATAACTATTCAACTTCAAGAAATGACGCCTTGTGGATCACACAATCATCCCGCTGAAAATTGAATTAAAAACTTGACATCTCAGCTAAGAAGCACAATGAGATCTCAACTTTTCCATGGAAACTTGTAGGTGTTGAATTCTTTTAGCAGAGAAGAGAAAACGACTGTCTCAGACGAAGTTCGAGAAGGTTACATTTTCAAGATGTCTACCACTTAGGTTTAACAACACGAGAGTGATTCATCACGATATCACCTGACGTTACATTACGCTCACGTATGACAAGGTCAAACCGGGTCAAGCAATGATATTGAATACCACAATGCTATTCACTATATTAATAACAAAGGGCTCTAATAGCCACTCAAAAAAACATAATAAGTAGCACTTACTTTATCTCGAAATATCCTAGAGAGTGTCATTATTGCTACACAAACATTAAATAAAATTTGAGTGTATCTTACATCAACAGTAGGGACTTCCATTGTGTGGTTTATGAAATTTCCTAGATCATCAGCTTAATTTCCGCTTAATTGAGATACTTATTAGCAAATATTCATTCCCTTTGATAACCAACTTGTTTCATGCTACTTATAAAGGGGTAGTATGTTGGTAGTATATAAATTTGCCAAAATTTAGCATTTTGAAACCTGCTCAAATAATTTTCTGGATCGCAAGAACGCAATCTCCACAAAAAACTGAATCTCTTGATACAAATGTTTTTCACCTTATGCAGACACTTTTTGAGTCGACACTCTACCTAGGCTACTCTATGCCGTGTACTACCGTAAGTTGGGGTGAAGGGTCACGGTGGTGAATAAGGTCACCTGACTTGAAATAAGTATCAGAGCTTCAAACAGTTGCACATGATGTCAAGTTTTACCATGACAGAAAACATAACACATAGGCCTACTCTATATTTAAAGCGCAGAAGAAGCAATGTTTCATATGTCGTAAATATTCTGATTATTTAAACACCAGTCAAAACTTTGATGCTGCACAATAGAAAGCATTTCATTTTCATTTGATATCCATATGATAACCTCAAGAAACGTTATGCAAGTAATTATCCAGCTTCTGAGGAGGACAGCATTCGATATCAGGCCTATGCCAATAAGGATTCACTTTGTCATTTAGATTTGTCTTTGTTTTTCAACTGGGGTAAATAGAGTCTCTGCAATCGGTCCATGATCAATGCTGACAAGAAGCTTAACATAGCAAGACGTTTCAGTTACCGCTACGATATCCCGAACAAATAGGCCTATATACTGGTACTTCCCCACCGGGTTGCAGGAAGTACAGGAAAATTGAAATTAGAAGTTGCTGAATGGGAGTAAAGAAAATGAAAGTTACTAGCAATGAATGGTCTCTTTTGCTTCAAAGCCTTAACTCTGATTCCTTTTCGAAACATTTTCTTCCTCTAAAATGTTTTGACGGTTTTGCTTAAAGTGTGGAGATTAAGTTGATTCTTTTTGTTTGACATGGGCAAAATCTATTTCTTTGAAATCGAATCATGAATTTTTTCAAATTTTGCCTTTCTAAGTATGCTAACAATGATAAGAACCTCAGAAAATTAATTTGTGAGAAATCAAATGCCGAAGCAGGGTGAATATAGGGTCACTATAAAAATGCGAATTAATTATAAAATATAAAAGCCAGTTGCTTATTCATTGATTAGGCGAATAGCCACTATGTGTGGCAGTAGCGTCGTCTCCGTACCTTCGCCTCATACCCAAAAACAATTACTTACGTTCATAAAACAGAAGATTAAAATATCTTTCATTTGTTTTTGAGATCATCTTCACGCTTACATGCACTTTACAAGTTTACAGTTTCAAGTCACTCTCAAATAAGACCGCCAGCGCTCAGCTGTCAACTGCAGGTATCTTCAAGCGATCACACAATGCGCTAGAGATGTGCTCACAGCAAATCACAGATCTTTGTGTGTGTATGTGTGTGCGTAGCAGTTGGCGTACGTAGCAGAGGCGCCATAATTGTGTAATTCAGTCTGTGATATTCAATTATTCAAGTCGTATTGGTGATACTATGTTTATGTCAGCGATTTCATTAGTGGCTATTTTCTACACCGGCCAATCGTCCGAGGGATTATGCAGAAAAACTAACCCTAAGCCCTAGCTTCGTTCATGGCTCATAACTGTGCTGGGGGTGAAAATTCTGTAAAAAAATCGTACACGAAGTTAATGGCGTTGAAATAAAAGCTAAACTACTCTCAAGGGATAGAACCCTTTGGGATAGAATATGAGGAGCACAAAAATTTAGCAGCCCCAAATTTGAAACATGTAAGTGATTAGCTGGCTATAATAACCACAACAGAGTCTTGCGTTGGTGAGAGCTTCCTCGAGAGTGAATGTTCTCACTTGACCAAGGCGACCAGAGAAATCAACATTGCATCTTCGTAGTCATTTCACGTTTAAAATTTTAGGAAAACAGAGTCGAATGACGAAAAATCAGCTCAGGATTGCATGCTTATTTATGAGGCTGTTCAGAAAGAGAGGTTGTGACATAGAATTTGAAGTGAATCATTGCAGTAGGGTAGTCTGTGGACTTCAGCGTAACTTTCATTTAAATGTCAGCATTTAATTCACACATATTTTCATTTCATTCTGTAGTCATGCATGCCAGCATTGTACCAGACTTGTGTTGCATTGTAATTGCGAATACAATACGTAATTGTAATTATATTTGCTGTAATTAGTAACTGTAATCCATTACAATTTTAGGTAAGTAATTTGTAATTGCAGTCGATTGCATTTCATGTGCAATTGACACTAGTCTGACTTGTACTAGTTAGTTTGAAATTAAGATAGTGTCTATTTAATTATTTTATGCAGTTCATATGCTGTCTGCTGCAGAAATAGGATTCCACTATGGAGCGAAGGCCCATGGTCTGGGAGCACGCGACGCCACTGATGTGTGGTCCTGGCCTGACTACAAAATCATAGCACTGCATTAGAGAACAGGGGCCTATGAAACCCTTATAAATTCACCCTACCCCAACTTACGAAATTATTGATTTCATCCGTTCAATTAGTTCACAATTGCTATTTGCATTTGCTCATTTATTTCAGATCGAAGCAACAAGTTCTCGTTTTTTGAATTCTAAAATATTTATTTATATTGAAAGCTGAAACTGAATCTAGCGACCAATTTAGCCTTGCTTTGGTAAAAAAAGTGGCAAAATCGGCTATTGAAAAGTTCTACTCCTACATTGACATCGAGTGACAGTGCGCAAGCGATTCTCGCCTATGCGAATAGGTAATTGTTCGGGTAGGCCACATAGTCTTGGCACTTCCTCACTTATTAATTGATTAAATATTTCTTAGACCGTGGGAACGTAATCTCTGCAAAAAATAAATCTTTTCATATAAAACTTTCATTGTATGCTGACATTCCTTGAGTCGACCATTAAGTGTAGTATGCACTCTATGACTTATTCTATGCTTCCACATGAGAAGCAAAATGCTTTCCAATGAAATTGGCCCGAAATATATTGTTAAGACAGCCTTCTTTGAATAATATGAAAAATATGTAGTTTATTGTTGGTTTGATTCATTTAATTATCAGCGTTTCGCATGATATAATGGGAGATGCAGGAATAAAAAGAATAAGGAGAGAGATCTGATCGCATGGTAGCCGAAATGCACCCCAGATACAAACGCTTCATGGGCATTGTAGATTTGGATTATTTTACATTTATTTTATATAACATGGACAGCCATCATAGGCCTTCGCTCCAAAGTGGATTGCTATATTTCTGCAGCAGGCAGAATGAACTGCATTAAATAATTGATTTGACACCATCATAATTTCAGTGAATTTTCAAACACTTCTACGTACAAATACATTAACATTTAAATCATGCTGTCATGCATGACTACAGAATGAAATGAAATGTTGTGAGCATGGACGTCTCGATAATATATATATATGGGCATATAACCCACTTATATTATCGAGACGTCCATGGTTGTGAGAAATAGATACTGATATTTAAATGAAAGGTACACTGAAGTCCATAGACTACCCAATGTTGACTATTCTGCATGTGAATTGTGATGTCGTATGTGACAGCCTCTCTTTCTGATCAGTCTCATAAAGCATGCAATCCTATGCTGACTGTTCGTCAACGCTTCTCTTGTTTTCCCAAGATATTAAACGTCAAATGACAATGAAAATGTGATGTTGATTTCTCACATGACGCTTGATCACCTTGGTGAGATTACTTTAGAGAACATTCACTCTCGAGGAAACTCTCGCCAACGCAAGACTCTGTTGTGTTTATTATAGCCTGTCAATCACCTCCATGTTTTAAATTTAGGGCTGCTAAAATTATTTTGTGCTCCTCCTGATATTCTATGAGATATCCCTTGAGAGTGGTTTAGTTTTTATTTCAATGCCATAAACTATTCGGGTACGATGGCTAGTCTGCATAATCCCTCGGACGACTGGCCGGTGTAGAAAATAGCCACTGTTGAAATCGCCGCCATAAGCATTATGTCAGCAATATGCCTTGAATCTTTGACTGAATCACACGTATGCAACCTTCATCGCTGGCTCCTGTCTTCGCTTTCTAACCCTCCGATCTGACATTCAGCCATTGGTGAGCGCAGACACGACGATTCAATGCGTCATCATCTTCTCCACAATTTGGCGAAGCCACGAATAGGGAAAATTTGCTCCGTTCTCTATCTGAATCTAAGAATTTATAAATAGATCTTTTCTTGCATTGCTACAATCTGGCTGTAATGTATGCTTCGGCGTTTCATCGGGAGAAGACGAGTCTAACTATATCAAGCTAAGCGCACATGCCCCACATAACACAAACACACAAATCTCTGTGATTTGATGTGAACACATCCCCAGCGCATTGCGTGATTGCTTGGAGATCCCTGTTAACAGCTGAGCGCTTGCGCTGGGAACGTATTTGAGAGTAGTGACTTGAAACTGCAAAGTGTATTGTAAAGGTGTAAACCTAAAGATGCTCCCAAAAACAAAAAAAATTAAAACTACTTAAACCTTTGTTTTATGAATGTGAATCATTATTTTTGGGCATGCGGAGAAGGCCTCGCAGGCATGGAGACGACGCCACTGCCATGGATTTTGCTGATGCCTCAAACACAAAAATCATCAGTATACATGCTAAACCATAGATGAATATGTAGGTAGAGTGTCAACTCAAACAAGTATCTGTATACGGTGAAAATTTTTATATCAAAATATTCAGTTATTTGCGGAGATTACGTTCCCGTGGTCCAAAAAATTATTTTAACACTTTTGAAAAAAGCCAAGATTTGCCAATTTGCTACCGAGGAGATGACTCTCCTATGAAACAAGTTGGATATCAAAAGGAATGAATATTTGATAACATGCATCCTAACTAAACGGAAATTAAGCTGATTATCAAGGGAATTTCATTATCCGTATTTTAAAGTCTTCATGAAAAAGTCGCGATATTCTTCGTACTTTCTTGGCTGAATTAAGTTTTTAATTCAATTATCACCGGCATATGATTTTATGATTCACTAAATTCATGTTTCATTTCTAGAATCTGAATAGTGATGTAGAACCATTTACATCACCTGTTTTGCTGCGCCAGTGAGATGCAGGTTGCTTGTGATATGACCGCGCCTAAGAAGATACACTTGAAGTTGAGCATGAAAGTAATAGAACCCATCGAATTGCTAATTTAACAAGCATACCTCTCCAAGGCTGTCATGACACTGGCGATCTGTAAAATACCATCATTTCTTCTGCATTACACCATCATGATCAGTCAACTCCGTGGTAATTTCCTCAATACTGCAAAATTTTGCATATCTCACATTTGGTGACAATACCACATGTATCTCCCTTGAGTTTACTTAATAAAATCGAAAGTGTACACACATTGGGGATGAAATAAATGCGGAGTTACCACTCTACCTAATATACTTACTCTATGATTAGGACCTGATAATCTTATTAATGCAATCCGATGTTAATAGTAAGCTCTATTAATGTACTATATGCACTTTCGAATGTCCGTTGCTGATCCAGGTATCTATCACTCCATAAATTTTGTGCGGGTCGAGCAACTGATTAAAAAATGTCCCATTCAAAGATATTTAATTGTTTAAAAGGGCTAGATGAGAAATAGGTTCCTAAATTTGAACCCATTTTAGTACGGTCCTTATCGTGGTAAAAAAAGCATTACGGCAATGGGGCGATATTGCTGTTTTGTCAACTGTGCGATGGCAAAGCGACAAAAAGCCTTGGAAATGGTACATGATGTAAAGCATAATTCACTGACATTATAAAATAAGTTTCAAGAATATTCATTCAGTAGTTTCTCTGAAAAAAAATTGTTAAACGAATAAAAACAAACGACATATATTGCGTATGTTATACAATGCACATTGACAACATCATTGACAGTGACAGACATGCGATGATCGATTTCACTTGGACCTAAAATGCCCTCTGTTAAGTATTTGCAATACATAGATCCTTATTGTAGTTTCAGCCTGGTGAATGGCTCGAAGAGCATTGTTGACATGGCTGAGCCTTAGTAATAGCCAATTCCTCACTGTAATACTCGGATTCTCACAAAATTTGTTAATAGTCATGAATTCTACAGAGTGAGTTGAGCTCTGAATATATTTTCTTCCAAATTGATAGTTCTGCATTAAATTACTGTATTACCGCTCTCATCTTTAAGTCAATTTTACATCAAATTTTCTGATAATTCATATTTACTTTTTGTGTTGTATCATGCAATTTCTTACCGCAAAATTACATGCAAGCGCATATGTATGCACATTGGATTATTGCCAAGCTTGGCAATCGCGTCTGACGTGGCCGGGCACCCGTGGGCACATCAGCAGCGATATAACGATATGCATGTTCAACCATAGCTATGCCGGGTACTCATTACAAAGAAACAATCTAACTGCATGATCGAAAGTAAATGCGTGGTTCATTTTTCTCTTCAGATGTCATTTAGTCATGTTTTTGGTGAATTGTAAGTGAACTTTACTCTGCTCTCATCTAAAAGTGAAACAATTGGTTTTCATCTGTGTTATTCCTACATAACATGCGTACTACAGATTTAATAATCAGCTGACATAAAATAATTCAGTAAAGTCTATTTGAAAGAAGTGTATCAGCATTACTTTACAACTGCGTTTGGTAAAACATCTGAAAAGTAGTGTTATAGTAGGCCCCACTTGTTGCAATTTGGACGTTGTTTTTAGAAACAAAAAAAAATTGGAACAAAAAATGCGTTTTTGTATTGTAATTTCTAAAACGAGATAATCAAAACGAACATGTGCTGCTTGCTTACAAAATGATTTGAAATTCATGCAATATCAGCTGATTTTCATCGGTTTCGTTGCACACAAAGTAAAAACACGTCTATTTCCTATCTAGCCCTTTATAATATTAAATATCTTTGGTCCCATTGGTTTAATCAATACCAATACCACCTTTGTCAAATATGTGAAAGAATTGAGAAATCTCATTAACATTGCAAGGTCGGAAAGTACCCTTGAATATTCAATGAGGATCACAAATGTCTCCCGCAACTGATAAATCAAGACAGTCGCTTCAGCAAGCATCATTGGAAGAATAATAACATGCAACAGAATGTAGCTAATGTGCATGGAGGACCCTGTAGTTGTTTGTGCACTGGACTTTTAATGCAATATTTAAAAAATAATTGTTTTAATCCATTTGCATAGGCGGTCGAATTGAAAATTTTCCACCCGTGTATTCGTCTTGTGGAAATAGTGTGCTTTTATTATGACCTTGGATTATTGACATTCTCCGGAGATTACAGCATCATGTCTGATGTTAAATGATGATCATGCTTTATTTTAAGATGAATGCCTTTAGCACTGCATTCGTTAAACACTGTAAAAAGAGGCAGGTATCTCCATCAGTAGATACAAAGTCTGAACCTTAATTATAATCGCACTTTTGGAGCCATCATAAGCAAGTTCCTCTCTAGACTGTCAGTTCTTCAGTCACCTTTGTTTCGTCAGCTTGATACATCCACCTAAATTACCCTGTGCAATAGTATGCCAAAATATCCTACTCGGCTTTAGCTGAACTACTATCAAATTGGTTTTGATAGGCCTAATTGCTTATCTTAATTTCTTCCATGTAGTATTTTCCGATGAAGTGTTCTTCTTATTCTCTGGTGTAGGTCAATTGATTGGTGAATGAGTTTAAAAAGAGAATTCATTTGGTTACAAATAATTTGCAACATGATAATTTAGACCTTCATATAACTACAAAAGTTATGTAGTCCTTAAATGATCTTATGAACATTTCCCACATGAAAGTTATACATTTAGACAAATGAAAGTTCAAAAATTTCACTTAATTATTTCAGGAAATTGTTTAAAAGTGGATAACTAGTAAGATCAACTGTCAGGTTGCTTTCGACAGTGGGGATTCGTCGTTCTTGTTTTCAACAAGTTAAAATGAAGTTTTTATGGGCAAAGTCTACCTTTTGGTTAATTCAGTTGGAAATTCTTGTCTACCTTAACGTGGATTAATTCACACACTAAACCCTATTTTTTTACGTGGATTAATTCACCAAATCTTTTCAAGATATCAAAGGGAACTTAAAACACAGACTTATTTATAACTAACATCTGCTACTAACATTTGACAGAAATTTTTATTATTTAATTAGAAACGCCTTCTTATGAAAATATTTAGTGTGTATGTTGACTCGTCAATCAAAAGATCTAAATCGTTGAATCATTTCTATAACAAGATCTAGAGCTCTAAAATTTTGAATGCAATCTTTTTCGGGTTGGTTAATAACAAGTTAACAAAATTGCCATGTCACCATGACTTGAAGATCTTAACTTGAAAGTCTTGATAAAAGGAAGAATTGGTGAAAAAAAGCAACTCAAGATTTGCGCAAATAAATGATTTGTTTAATTTATGTTCTGTGGTTGTAATAGCGCACTTGCCAAATTTAAAGGCGTTCTTGATGGTTTAAGTAGAATGTAGTGTTTAAAATGTTTATGAGTCAAAAGTTTAATTTGATAGCTTGGAAAGATTTAATGAAACAATCTAAGTAGGGGTAGACATGGAGTAGTGTGTGAATTAGGTATATAGTTCACGTAAGTGTAGACACAAGATTTTCGAACTGAATTATACATTCCACGTAAATGTAGACTTCACAGTCTTTATATCGAAGCATAAAAAGCAGCTCAAGTGGTAAAGACGTGAGCTGCTAATAAGACTGGCATAGGCGTGCATTTTATTCCGCTTACTCCATTTTTGTTAATCAAACTTTTACTCGAAGCTGTATTTATTCTAAAATTCCTGAATGAAAATCAATCGCCGAGGAATTTATGAAGAAAAGCATCAAAATTGATGCAATTTCTCTTAGGGCTCTCATGATCTTCAAGCTTATACAAAAATTGTTGGAACTAGTGCCCCAGCAATATCTTAGGATATTTAATCAGCGATGCTTACGAAAGCAAGCATGGAGGCTAATAGACCTACATATATTCGATGGACTTAGTTAATAGTAAATCAGTTCAGTAGGCCTATGCACATGTAGCTGTTCCTACACCAGCCCTTCCTGTTTTTTTGATATCTCTCCTTCATCCATCCATTCTCGTCCTCTTCTTTCTTCATCACACCTCTTCTTTCTTGATCCCTCTAATGTTATAAGTTTGAGACTTCCTACTTTGTGTTTCCAATTATCATATTTCCTCATCTTTCTTTTCTTCACTTCCTACAGCATATCTTAAACTTTTCTGACATGTAGATGCATTCATTAATTAAGTTGCTCATTTTAGTAGCGTTCACCAGACTTCAGGCAAATGTCTCGATATCGAAAGGCTAAACTAAGTCAGAAGACAAAGATTTAAAAGGCTGATGAGAAATCTTTTGACGAAACTTTTGCTCTTTTTGGATTTTTTGAATCTTGTAGAAAAATATGAATGAAGGCAAAATCCTTTCATACAGGGTGTTTGGAAAGTCACTGTGCAGTGAAAATACATTAATATTTTAATGTTTCCTTCCCTATGAAAAACAATTAAGAGCAAAATATGCATTGTAATGATGAACAGTTTTATTTTTTAGAACAAATTTCAAAACGCTATCAAGCTGTAGACCTATAAATGACAACAAGAATGACATTGACAAATTCAGTTAGTCCTATAATAACTGTTGAAAATGTAAACCACCTACACGAGTGCATTCATTAGCACCTCGCATCATTTTATCAAAGACTCGCACAAGGTGATCAGGAGTGACAGAATCAGTAGCGCGAAAAATTTCATCTTTCATTTCTTGATGTGAGAATTGTTTTCATTACATTATTTCAATAATAGATGGGAACCAAATTAGGATAGTTTAGCTTTTCTACTCATAAGATTGTAAAATGACTGCGAATCAAGATACATTTGCCCTGCTGCTTGAAAACTTACTTATGCTTAAAACTTACTTCAAATCACGCTTAGTTTGACTCTGCATCATATTAGGCCCACCTAGTGCTGGGGAGAATAAGTAAACCACTCAAGTACCATAAGTATCACTTTTGGCCTTTCAGATGGTCCATTTTTTCTACACCGCACTGTAAATGGATTCTATTGTTTTTTCGTTTTGAATGTGAGCTGTCGCGTGAAAATCATTATTTTACAGGTTTTTGAGAAACTTCACAGTGGAATCATCTCATCACCTCATCATATCCCTATCTTGATGAGGAGTCCTCCCTACCGACGTTCTTGCCATTCACTCCCTAGGAGAGGCATCTGCTCAAACGATGGCGGATATTATCAAAGAAGAGCTAGTATCAAGAAATATACCGTTGCTAAATTGTATCGCTGTCATGTCGGATAGTGCCAACGTCATGCGTGGCCAGAAAGGTGGCGTCATATCCATCTTGAAGAAAGACAATCCTAACTTGCTCGACGTTGGGGGTTGCTCAATGCACCATGTCCACAACTCGGTCGAGAAAGCGATGTCATCACTGAGCGAGGAGCTTGAAGAAGCCATCGATGATACATTTTTTTATCTACGGTATGCCAAAGCCGCCTATTCTTTCATAAAAATTCAGAAAATGATGGACTTCGAACCTTTGAAATTTCTGCGTAGAGTGGAGACTAGATGGCTTCAAATTTATGAAGTGGTTCAGCGATTTCTGGAATTGCTTCCCGCTTTATCTGAATTCTTCTCATCGTTGCCAGCTTCGGAGCAGAAAAAGGAACGGGTTAAGAGAGTACGGAAATTCCTAGATTCCGCCGTTTCTCCCCTTTAAATGAATTTTTTGCTGTTCGCCCAGAAAACGTTGAAAGACTTCGAGATCTTCTTTCAAACGTCAGCTCCTGTGATACATTTGATCTACGATCGTATGATATCGATCATTTCGGACGTCTGTTGTTCCTTTATTCGACAAGAATATGTTGACAAGGTGATGAATGAAGATGAAGTATTTTTTCAACGAGTTCGTCTGTTCCATGGCCAGCTCCTTCGATCTTTGATCCATTACTTGCCTATTGGTAAACGTCTTCTGAGGGCTTGCAAATTCTTGGATCCGAAGCAGAGGGAAAAGGTTGCGGAAGAAGATCTCATTCACGTCAAATCCCAATTGAATTTCGATTGCGACGCCGACGCACTTTTTGAATGGCGCAAGTTTTGTAGCGATGCGGAAATTGACACAGAGGAAGTCGACCTGCCCAAATTTTGGAAACAGATAGCCTCGAAGGATGCCTACCATAGTTTGAGTGCACTGGCCAAAAGTTGCACTATTCTACCTCATGGCAACGCTGACACTGAAAGATTGTTTAGCTCGATGAAGCGCATTTTGACCACAGACCGCAACAAATTGCTGGATCCCAACTTTAACCGTATTCTGACAGTGAAATTATTTATGCGAAATCGCGGATACAAGAGTGCAACGTTCCCAATTGGACGCAAGTTGCTCGATCGTTGCTATGAGGCATCGAATTCCTACATGCAGTATCTGAAGCAAAAGGAAAAGGAGCCAGGGAGAAAGAGATGGAAAGAGAAAGATTCAGGCAAGAAAAGGAATCCGCAGAAAAACTCGCCGAGAGTAAGCGGAAAACGGCCATGGAATACATGGAGGCAGCCAAGAGGCTTATGCTAGAAGCACAGTCGATAACAGATGCAGCTCCAGTGTCATCGAAAAAAGATGAGTCCAAAAGAAAGTTGAAGAGAACTTTGCCTTTGACCGAACCACTGATGGATACGAGGCGTCATAGACAATGATAAGACACTTGGTGCTGACTATTTTCTCGTCATCCTCAATTCAAGTTGTTACAAATTCAATAGATGAATACAATTTTTCTTAAAAAAGATTTATTTTTCTGTCAATATGTACATCTACATTCAGATAAGCTATATGTCCTTCACACTCAGTTACCGTGAAATGTAGTAAAACGTGGACCATGAAGCCACTTTTGAATTTTTTTGCAATAATTATCATGAAGACCTTTTGTTGTAGTCACATTCCCATGCCACTTGACTCGAGAGATATTAGTACCGGAATAGTTTCTTGTTCATTTTGTTTTGTGAAGTCTTTGATTATTACTGAAAATACAGTACCTACTACACTACGCTTTGTTTATAGTTACCTACTAGTACTACTAGTTACAATATGTTGACCCTATTGATAGAAACAGTTATAGTGGTTCCATCGAAAGTCCATCAGGTTCCATCGAAAGTCTACTTACGATTGAAAGTAAAAGTTGCACATCACTATGTAGGATTCATTTTTGAATATGCAAGAAAATGAAACCCAGAAAATCACAAATATGGTCATAAAACTGTAATGTAAAGGGGGTTAGGGTCCATCTGCGCGGATTTACTTGGCCTGCGTGGATTCTCAGAGATTTTACTTTGGAAACGCTGTGTATTAAAGTTTGCTAAACGCCATTCCAGATAAAAAATATATAATTGAGAAAACCAAGTGTCGGGACGTTTCGATTATCTTTGTCAGCCGATTTCTGACTTAAGAACATTCACAGAAGGAATTATACAGCACACAAACATCAAACAGACACTTCAGATGTCCGATAGCCACAGAGACTAGTTGAGTGCTCTTACGTGTAATAACAAATTTTCAACTGTTTTAGTGCCAACAATTGAGCTATTGTTGTAACAGAGGCAGGATCCTACGCCCCTCACATCCATTCATCAGATTGTCTTTTCATCATTCGATGTAAATAGATTCAATTACCAGTCCAGTATGGAAATCTCGAGATGTGGATAGAATTTTCTTGCATTATTTTCATTGTTGTGCATTATAAAATGAATAAGATGACATCAAATTATTCTTGACTCTTGCCTATCAACAAAATAAACTCAACAAGTGTGTATGCCGATGCCTTAGGAAGTAGATTAATCGGTTGAGGAAGTGTAGGAAATCACGCGGACCTCCTTCAAAGGTCTCTGATTCTTAATATGGCCTCACGCTTCGTATCTCTCACATGAGATCGAGTCAATCAAAACTAATATAGGCTGCATGGATAATGGTCACGAGGAAGGGATATTCAGAGCACAAACTCGACAGAACGATAACCGAGCGAAATATTTTTTATTTGTCAGAACTGTTTACAGTGAACCTGGCCGTTTTTGATCTCTAATTGCTAAATTGCTAACTCCGAACTTTGCCGCAAAACTTGGCATCTCGATCATACGCTTGTGTGGTGCGGATGCAGCGGCGGCGATACATATTTAGATAGATGCACATAGTCTCTCGCATGCACAGATCGGTGCTTGCATTACAATGGACTTACAAAGTCCGAACTTGACTTCTTTGCTAATAGACCATTTCTTCCAAGTAGTCGCTTGAAGACGTCTAAGGCTTAGCATCACCATCGGATATCATGCGTTCGAGGTAGGTCATGCTACCCGACCGTGATTGTTGGATATAAAGGATTACTCGTTGACATTGTCTTCATCCTTTCATCGTTTATGCAAAGGCCTATCTTCGCTGCATTTTCGAAACATATCTCGCTGAGCGTGTTGATCATGACTAATAAATACAGTGCCATCAGCGAAATCTTTGTCACGTAGCTTCATTCCGTCAATCCTTTGCCGATGTGGTGAGAACTCATCGTTTTCTTCACTTTCGACAAAGTCAATAGCAATGAGGAATAGATTAGTCAACAGTAAGAAGGCTGAAACAATTATTAGTTATTACAAGTTCTCCATAATATCAGTCTTGGTCCTAATGCAACATCTTGAGTTTCGACAAAGAGACTTGCGTATTCAATGTATTTTTCAAGGGACCACTTATAAAACCGCCGCTTAGTTGAGGTAATTTACAACGAAGTTAATGTTGCGCACTCATTTACAATGAATTTTCGTTGCTTTATCGCCTCTAATTTTTGTCGCAATGATCGATAAACTATGGTGTATATGTTACAGTAATTTTTATATAATAGTAAAATGTCCAACCCTCAAACCTGGGGAAGAAGAGACAATAAACGAGGAGTACCTAGGAGTAAGTAAAATGCAAGATTTTTAAAGTGAAGTCTTGATTGATTTCTTCAATTAATAAAGATGTGCAGATTGGATTTCTTGATCTGAGTTCAACATTTGCTGTCTGTAACCGCATTGAGATGATGAAGTCGTGTGTTGATGCAGTAATAGCTAATGTCTGAGAAGAAAGAATTGAAGATGTCGAAGTTACCGATGGATACAGTGAGTCGATGTGATCCAAAAAAATATATTCGATTAAGTCAGCTTTGCATTAGGTACTCAAAATATCGCGATTTTGTTATCAAAACCCGATCAATCAACACGACTGCACACTACTTCGTACAGTTATCCGAAGTTTCTTGGTTACATTCAATGAGTTCTAACCTTATAGAATGTCTTTCAAAGCATTTATTCACTGCACTAGCAAATACGACGCTTCATATGTAAATTAATTTGACATAAGCGAACAATCTCTGATCTGATATCTGCTGGAGAGAAGGTAATTAAGAGCCAATTTAAATTAAATGCTATATTTCTTTGAATAAAAGCCGCGGTTACTATTAAAATGTTTCATTATGAGAAACTTGGCTGATGCGATGAGTCGAAAATTTTGACTTGAAATTGATTTCCTTCATCACCTTCTGACCACTGGCAAATTGTGCGTGCATAGGACTTGATTTTAGTACTCATGTTGTGGATAACTAGAACGGAAATTTAGCAAAATTTGTTGTACACGCGCAGAACTTATTAGGTGGACAGAGACCCTAGAACTTAGCAAAATTTTGTCAAGCTTAGCAAGCTATTTTGTCTGAACTTAGCACATTTTTCAGAGAATTTGTCCATTCTCAACTCAGAGTCGCTTCAGATTCGACACAGGTAGTCGCACGTTTCTGGCTTCTTCACAATCGGGAAGCTCAGCGCATTGCGTACAACTTTCGTCGATAAACCATGTATGTCAGATAACCGGAAGTTACAGCAAATTGACGTCAAACGAATAGTTCATCTTCTTACCAAGACCACCACAAAAACTGCGCATGGAGCATTATAACCGTTCGGCCTAATAGTGTAGATACATGTAAGATCAAGGCATATTGTGCAATTATATTAAGCTTATATTTAGGAAATTGGTGTGCATGCGTAAATGCACGGCACTGTTTATTTCTCTAAAACCGTTGCCTCGAATAGTAACTGCGGCTATTATTTGAGGACGGCTACTATTACAAACTTTCATACAGAGGTGCAGCTACCATTCGAGGGCGGCTCTTATTCGAAGAAATACTGCATAGGTATGATGTTATGTTCATGCAACCGGCAATGTGGTTCAGTGTAGTTACTTATAGACATTCTATGTTTAACGTGATGCATGATTGCTAGCAGATCAACAATAGAGGTAGGCATTTTCCAAGAAATGATGATCTCCGTTTTAATTCGTTAGCTCATCGGTTATTAGAAACACATCATCTCATAATTTACCAACATTTGCATCGTCAATTTATTGAAAATAATTTACCCACCCATTGCTGAAAGCATGTGAAGTTAATATTCACGCATCACTTTATAATTCGGCAAAATTTTAAAGAGCCCACCCAGCGTACCATTTTACTCATTTCTTAAACATCTCATGAAATATTTACCTATATTAACTTAAAAACTTAATCAGAATATTTGATGAGATTCAAAAGTTATTTACTATTTTCTTCAACACAAATTTTAGATATGTTTGAAGTACACATTTAAAAAGAATTTACAGAATATGTAATAGAATTCATGTTGTGCAGCAATTAGCGATGATTAGCAATTGTTTGGCGACTAAATGATAAATATGAGAAGCTCGGCAATGGCGCTTTCCTTGAGCTTAAGCTTCCGACCGAACTTCATAAAGTCACTGTTCGGCTGTACCGAATATCCGCTGCACCTCTAGTTCCTCTACTTTTGAATGTACTGTGTATTCTTGATTATTGTGTACTTATACGAGATCGCATTCTTATGCTTGACTATTATGTCAGTTTTTGCCGATGACTGAATATCATCATATACTTTGTATAAATTTCTCTTCATTTCTGTTTCAGAGTATGACAACAACCGCTCCGGGGGGTGGAGATAATAATGATCCGCCTTGTAACAATGAGGACAAAGTAGACAAGTCAATCGAATCCATCTGCAATGATCGAAATAGTCCTATTCTGGAGCAGGATGAAAACTCATCTCCCATGTTGCCATTGCCAAACAAGCGTAAAGACTCTTTTCTTCAAAAATTGCGGAGGAGATTCAGCATTTCGGCGGGACCTCGACGGAAGACGTCTCTAGATAGCAATTTACCCGGTGGTTCTTACTCTGCCGGCAACAGGAAAGTCAGCGCGGGAATAATCGGAACCTCGAAAAACCAGGAACCGAATAGCAATGGAAGCCGGAAGATTTCATTTCGTCACAGCTTCAAATTTGGGTCTAGAAAATCGAACTCAAAATCGACGACTGATGGGTTCCTGTCATCGGACAACGATTCCAAGAAGCATAATTTAGACAATGGAGCCAGTGCAACGTCCGTGGAAGGTTCTTCTGATCCCATACCGGTGGGATCTAATTTGGAAGTCAATGCAGTTCGAGTTCAGGTCCAGATCGATTCATCACCTCGAGTTGACGGTGCCCACCCTACCCCAGATATCAACGGATCATCAGAGACAACTCAACCTCACGAATCCAGACCCTTTGTTGCTACTCCGGAATTTTTGCAACAGCTGATAAATCTCTTTAACTACCCTTGGTATTGGGGTCCTCTGACGTCGAGTGAAGCTACTACCTTGCTGGAGACGCAGGTGGATGGTGCATTTCTAATTCGTGACTCAGAAAAAGACATTAATCGTGTGTCCCTTTCATTTAAATCAGGGGGCCGTACATTACATTGTCGTATTGAATACCAAGATAGTTTGTTTCGTTTCTTCGAAGGCGAGGGGTTCAGCACAATTCCCGAATTGATTGAAAATGCCATTTGTAAATCTCGAGACTCTATATACTGCTATTCAAGATCCCCTAATTCTGACTCTACCTCTTACTCTGTACGTCTAACCTCACCGATTCTCCGGACCGTTGAACCTCGAACACTTCAGTATCTATGTCGTTTCCGTATCCGACGATTTGCTCGTGCAGAAAATGCAAGACTGCCAATCCCTGTTCACTTGAAGCCATGGCTGGAGTCACGGAACTTGAGGTTCTAAGCTGGTGCAATCAAGAGCTATTTACCTTATACCTTGCATGGAGACTTGTCATGGCTACTAAGAAACGTTGAGATTGACTTAGCATCAGAGTAATGCACAATAGACGATGCACTTTCTTTTGTGACTCAGCTTTCTGAAGAATTGTAGAAGTTGAGCATGCAAGAATGCTGTATTGATATTTTTAGGGTTAAACTGATATCAACACTTGAGAAGTTGACTGATACAAATTTAATGTTCACCAAGGTTTTGATGTTTAGATGAAATTTGCAAAATATTTATGCACATGAATCATAGTTTCTATGTCGCCGGTCAACTCCATGCACTCATTGAACCTGTTTATCCATCATGTAAACTACTTCCAACGATATTCCCAATTATGTCCATACAGTTACAATGGATTTATCTTGTTGTGTCATGAGAAATGTGTAATGGGATAATAAAGAATCAATTTGATTCATGAAACAGATTGAACAGTAAACTTCAACCTTGATCGCAATTTTATTTTTTCAATCACAACCAATCATTTGTAGAGTGAAGTTTATTGATATGTAAGTTGTGCAATATGAGTAACACGTACTGACATTCGTCTTTTAGAGTATGTGGTTCATCTATGTGCACAAAAGATGATATGAACAGAATGTCACTCAGCTTTGATTAAACAAACAAGACTTGTAAGGTGCCGTAACCCGAAGAAGTATGGAACAGCTGCTGAATGTATCTGATAAGGCATATATGCAATTGTATGTTGAATAAGAGTTGAAAGCGATTTAACTTAAAATTCATCTTTTGGAAAGACTAAGCGAGCTAGTGTTACCCGGTGCAACCCAGCAACATTTTGTAACACTGTATTGGCTATTATTGAATTCATCGTTAGAGGCTCAAGTTGGACTATGATAATGATCACTAAAAGTTGATGTATGAAACTTGTTTGAACACTTCAGAGTCTGAACAGGAAACCTCCAGGTGTTATATCGACATCGTTGTCACAACGGTCACGTGTACATGTATAATTAACACCATCAATGCTTAATCGTAATTATGGTGATTTAGCTGAAAGTTAAATGAGATACTTTCAATTCTTTGATATCAACTTAGATTTTGTTACAATAGATAAAGTGTCATCGAAATCAAGACCTCATTAGGTGTGACAACTTATTAGTGCTGCCCAGTTGGGTTGATTTGTGACCTTGGATTTAGAGATTGATTCGCTAAGAAACGTGAACCTTCTGTTTTTTGAAACCCATCACTGTTGTTATTGCATCTTTGGAAGCATTTAATACATAGTTAACAGTAATTCTGTAATTAGATAAATATTTCCTTTTCTGGTTCAGAAGTTACACATTTCTCCTTGGTGGTTTGCTCATTATGTATATATCTTAACTACAAATTG
Source organism: Prostheceraeus crozeri (assembly GCA_907163375.1). Classification (NCBI taxonomy): domain Eukaryota; kingdom Metazoa; phylum Platyhelminthes; order Polycladida; family Euryleptidae; genus Prostheceraeus; species Prostheceraeus crozeri. The sequence goes on from CAJQUW010006666.1 coordinate 38,309, forward strand.
TATATGCATATGAATTTGATTGAACCTTGTTGTTGTAATTATCACTTCCTTAAAGTGAAAATCATGTTAATTGTACATTTGTTTTCGAGTATGCTTTCAAAGTCACCTGTCAGGTGCACTCCTTCATTATCTAACTCTTTCCTTTATGTAATTTACACCCTATTTTGTACAAAAATTCCCCAAATTCCGATACCTATATTGTGAAATTTTGACATGGTGAACATTCAATCCCAGATTGGTTAAATATTAATAATATAACACGAGTTGTTACATATGCACTGCGCGCATATGCCTGAGAAACTACTTCTTATAAAACAATCGGCAATTTAAGTAGATGCGTAATATTGCAAAAATGTGGTTGGTTTCCGCAAAACATCCTGATGAGACTGACTCGGCTTGGTAACTTTTGCTTAGCCTCCTTAATGGATTTAATAGTTTCTTTGGCAATTATTCGGCTATTAACTAATGACGTTACTGTAGCTGAAGTGTTCGATATGCATATAGCATCACACTTTTTGTGGACTACCGTTAGTGACACGTGTATTTTTACATTTAATGTTTTCACGCTGCCGTCCGTCTTAGCGATACATCGAGTTTATGTCACATTCTGTGATGGTTATAGATCCGAAACGCATCCGCGATTGTCTGTCTATCTGGCAAAATGTATCGGATGCAATGTTGAGCACAGTGATGCGATATCATGCTAAGTCCACTTTATCATATGAATAACCAAGTAGCTGAATTGCATCAGCATGAGCGGGACCATCTCTATTTTCTGTTTTACAAGAAATTCAATGGATCTCGGATTTTCTGATGTTAGAATACAGAAAAGTCAGCCTAGCAGATATGCTGTGGAATAATAATTTTTTTCTCGGAAATAGCTCAGTCAATCGTTAGTGACATATGTAGCAGAACTATTTTTTTCTATTTTACCATGGTTGGTGTATGCTTGTTGCATGTTGGCTATGGTTACGGAATGATTGGCGATCGGATACAATTCACGTGTAAATTTTGGAGATTTTGTTCATTACTCCTCCAGAATTCTGGCATGTGTAGCTGACTTTCGCTTTACTTTTGATTGCTTATGCCGTGGAAAGTTATTTGTTGATAGGGGAGACGGGACGAATATGGGCACCTTAAGGGTTTTTCAAATACAGAGTCAGCAAAATAAACCAGGATCTATTTAAAACACTTCGAGAGGCAAGCCACACGTATCACTTACACCTCCTAAAAATATAGAGCTTCAGTAGTTCTTATAAAAAATACAAGAGGTGAATTTGTAAAAAGTGACGAAGAACCCATTTTACTCCATACCATCGGGCTAAATGAGCACACCGTCTGTTCAAAATGGGCAGTTGTTATTTTAGATGAGTATAACATTCATAGTGTACCTGTATATCATAGAATGTACATGCTTTGTTAGTGAAAACAATATATTTAGTTGGACTAAAACCGTAGAATCTGTATTTTGCAAACAACACATCAATCAGTTCAATAGTTCAAAAGTTCAATCAGTTTCAAAATTCTTTAAACTGGCAGACATCACAAGTAAAATGCATTCTCTTGGAAGTACCGCATGATTCATGTGCCCATTTCTTGCACGTGCTGCACATAAGCCAATCCTCCATGTCCTGACTGTCCCCATAAATGCCCAGGCACACAACACAAATCGTCAACTGATCGTCCTTTGCCTGCTGTGACAAAGGAATCATCAAGGTAGTGGAGGTGGTCGCTTTCTGCTTACCAGATTTAGTGCTTGTGTTTTTGTTCCTTCTCTTTGTCTCTTTGTTCCTCCTTCTCAGCTTGATCTCTGATGTTCTCAATACTTGTAAGTAAGCGAGATGCTGAGACCTTTCGACGCTTCACAGGTGGTCTACTCACAACAGGAATGGGTCGCAGAGTTTCAAAAGATGTACTAGGCCTATCTGATGGCGAACAGGGTCCAGCAGGAGAATTCTCCACCTCAATCTCAGCCGGTGGAGTTGCAGGCCTATCTACATGCACAGGCTGGCTCACAACTGGAACAGGGTTGGGAGAAATCACAAGAGCTGGAAGTTCAGCAGAAGGTAAGGGTCTCTCACTCACAGAGGATGGAGCGAAAGCCTCTGATTTCACAGCATGGCGATAGAAAGGCATAATGCCAGCTGCTCTGAAACCGCTAACAGCATTGGCAGGCTTCGATGACACAGCCCACATCTTTGAGAATATGCGGCCAACATCATACCGTGTCAATAATTTGCCCTCCTGAATTTTCTCTTGCAGGCATCGAGACCAAGCATTTTTCATCGGTCCGAACACTGCGATATCAAGAGGTTGGAGGACGTGACTGGTGTGCGGGGGCAGACAAATCATGTCAATCTTTTCCTCAACACAAGTGTTCAAAGCTGCTAGAGAGTCAGCATGGCTGCCATGGCCATCCACAATTAAACACGCATAGCCACCGGGGGTGCGTTTGGCATATTTTGAAAAATGGTGCAAGAACTTTACAAACATGGCCTTGTTGGTGAATAATACGTAAGGTGGGATGAATTGACCCTCGGCACTAACACATGCCATAAATGTCACCAATTCTCCACGCTCGGCTGTGGTTATGGAGGAAATCTGTCTCTTTCCTCGTCTGCCAACTATCTTGGTTGGATCCTGGACCAACGTGAAACCTGTCTCGTCTTGATTGTATACACAATCTGGATGGTTTGAATAGCCTCTGAGCTCAAACAGACGCTGCAATATATCATAGAATTGGTCTACTTTTACACGATTGCAACCCATTGCGCGTTGCCTAGCTAATTTCTCTGGCTGGCGCAAGGAAAGCTCTGGATGCCGCCTCATAAATCGAGTGAACCAATTCTCCCCTGCTATCCTTTTCTCTTTATTGAAGGGGTTTGAAATGCAATTTTTCTCAACAAACTCAAACGCTAACTGGCGAATTTGAATCGCAGTAAGACCAAACCCAACAGATTCTAACCTCAGAATCAAATCAACGAGCTCTTGCTCTTGTTGAAACCCTAGGATAGGAACATGACCCATGTTCATTTTGCAAAATGCTTGCTGCTCCAAACTACATTTGATCACATAACGACGCAAAGTCTCTCTCGGAATCTCATAGGCCTTGGCAACAGTAAACACTTTCTCACCATCCTTGACCTTCCTCATAGCTTCTTGCATCGTATCTTGACTCCATCTCTGCCGATCGGTAGTTCTCTTGTACTTAGATGGCATTTCCCTGAAACAGAAACAAGACTATTCATTGCTTGTCTTTTACAAAATCACTGCGCCCATTTAGCCCTGACCATATTTTGAGCACTAGGCAGAATGGGCACTCTATTTGGAATCGATTTATCTAAAAAATACTAATCCTAGGAGTAAACTGCGATTAGAGAGGCAACGACCATAGCTTCCCTCATGCTGAATAGGAAGTTTACACCTGCTATTGTTCCGCCGCTGTAGATCGCTGAACATCAGATTGCCCATTTTCGGCCCACCTCCCCTAAAGCTTGTTTTACCGTTGCCCATATTTGTTCATCTGCTTTGTATCTGATGATTGGATGTTAATGTGGGAATAATATGAGTGGTGCTTACATATAATATCACCAAATGTGTTCTATTAATGCAATAACATAATAAACCATAATTCGAAGTATTGTGGAAAGGGCCTAGCCATGTTAATGGGATCGAATTAGTATTTGAATCACCATTCAATATAATACATGCTGTCGTCACGATCGAATTAGCTTCTAATGAAAATCGCTGTTTTTTGTTAACAGCAACTTAGAAACAACTATTTTATGAATACCAGCCATCAGGTTATTCGCTAGACCAATTTCTGTTTGTTTATAATGAGATATTGAAATAGTCACGCCATACAGACATTATGGCATTGGTTAAATGTGTTCATATATTGCTTATGTTCTCTCTTTTTTCATGCATTGTTCTTCTGGTAATGATTCCTCTCTGCTCTTATTATGCGTGTAAAAGAAATACACTGCGGACGACAGACTGCTTTCTATCAGCATAGTATATATTATCAAAAATATATGCGCTAAAGAATTATGTTTTACTATGTTATTATATTGATCATTTTGGTTATTTGTGATAAACCCAGATGATTGTATGTCAAAATTAAGTGATACAACTCACGTTGTCCTTCGCATTAATAATTGTTGAAAATGATACGTTAAAATGACTGTGAATATCGAGAAATGTGGAGTTTTGATTTTTTGTTCCATGTATTCCGGAAGTGGGAACTCTATGATGTTCAGAGAGTTTTAGTAATTTGCAATTTTATTGAATTCTAGAGAGATGTCAGAAATTGAACTAGCGATAAGAGATTTGGTTGCATAAGTTATCTTCAAATAATTTTTCAAGTAAGACTAACTATAATTGCAGGTGATTATTACATAATATTCAAGTATTAAGTAGATATACAAAGCACATGAAATATTCACATTCCTCAATTATCACCATCCGCACTAATGTTTTCTAACAATGTGTAGATTTTTGAGTAACAAGTTTTTAAGTTAAGTCGATGACGAAAATGTGATTTTATGTTCCATACTCGATTTCGAGCGTCAATACAGACTAGGAAGATATTTAGTTGTTGGAAACTGATGTGTGCGAGTTGGGGTGCCAGGTCTTGCTTTCCCCATGACTTCGCTGCTGCTAAGTGATGTATCTAAATGTATGCTCTATCTTAATCTGACAATTTATTAGAGAAAACTTATTTTTATTAGTGTAGCCGCTTTTTGGCGATGATATGACACATAACATCCTTTGTTACAAGAATCTTAGTATTTTTTGCTAACTCGAGCATTATCGGTCTCAATTTTTGTATCAAATAATTCTGTATTCAGTTGCTATGTAAAAATATGAGCCAGTTTACTATCGCGAATCAGCAGTTTTAAAGTGATAGTTCCAAAATGTTATACATCTCTATTGTAATATATCTTGTCAATTCAAAATTCAATGTAACGTGAGTTAAATTTATTGCCTCGTCAGACGGAAAGGATTTTCTCAATGCACTCGCAACTTAAAAAGATGACCAACATCACAGTATCAAAATATCAGAATTTATAGAGAGAGAAATATTCTATATATCCTTCCTTGCACCACCGGTAACTTGTCATGGATGTCATGCATCCAGTCCATTAGCAAGTTGTCAGCTTAGCGCATTGGCAGCTTCTTTCTTTCCAGTAGTCTGCTGCTTCAACTAATCGACATTCTTGAGTGGGTTGAGCAACGTGTAAAAAGTCTTATGAGAGAAAAGCTGGTGAACGAGTTGTAGCCGCCTTCCGTAAGACTGGATGTAGCTTCACTTGGTCTCCTTTACAGTTGCTATATATATTTCGTTAGAAACACCTCTTGCAGTTGAGTGCGTGTCCAAATCTTCTCCAAAACCACACGCAGGTAGGTGACACATACACACGTGGAGCTAATGCGCTCACGTGCTATCATGTGAGCTTAGAATTACTCTTAAGCACAGCTTTGGCAAAAAAGCTTCCTCACATAATGCAATCGTGATAATTTCTAGAGGCGTGCGAGCAAGTTTCTAATGGAGACAACTTAATATGCTTAGATGATCTGATATTTTTCTAATGTTACCTTAATTCCTATTCTTTCAAATTTTCTTTGAATAATCCCTCGCCTCATTCGTGGCTCGTTGCCGTACAAGAGGTGAAAATTCTGTAAAAAGTGGTCATCGTATCAGTAGTACAGCGGTCATCTATGCTGTATCGACCTCAAGATGCAGGACGCCGAAGATCTGTCGCGATTTACTTTTAGCAATAAATTCTCGTCACTTCGAGGCCAAAAGTTTCCCTCCCCGGGAGTTTCGGCAACATGAACTGTCATAATGCAAACATGGATAGTAGCCTACCATTTTTCCTTTTGTGGATAAAGCAAACAGTCTCCACTAAACCAAAGCAAAACCGTCTCAACTAGGTTGTTTCTTTAAATGCTGCTGAGCACGGTACTGATTTTTTGTGATGAAAGGCATTGAGCTAGTACATGCTTAACACATGGTATTACATGCTTGGGAGTTACATCTTTATCTACCCTTGTAATCACATTTTCAGAAGATAAAGTCGCATTTTGCAACAAAAACAATTTTCTGCGACCGTTTAGTAATTTATTCCCAATATTTCGGCTTAGCCTTTATCAAGGGATGCAGAAAAGGAAATTATATATATAGAAAAGGAAAGTATAATTTCCTTTTCTGCATCCCTTAATAAAGGCTAAGCCGAAATATTGGGAATAAATTACTAAACGGTCGCAGAAAATTGTTTTTGTTGCAAATTGAATGAATCCCGACCGATGGCAACTGAAAATCAAATTCATGTAGTCGCACCTCATGATTTTTAACATCACTCTTACATTTGCCGTAATATAAAAATATTGATGAGACATATTGAACATTGCGACGTGTGTGGTCCATGTTATTTCACAACGAACCCTTAATGTGTGGTTTTGTTTATTCAAATCAGCTACTACCAGGTTCATGTGTACGTACTAGCAGATGACGATAATATGATAAATCGATGTCTGTTAATCAGTTTCCATGTGACTTCATGTATTAAGTGGGATCGCTTTATGTACTGCAGACATTCTATGGTGACTACAGTGCATCTTCTCTGAAAACCGTTTATTCCATGTTTCTAAAGAAAGGCATTTGTCTTCAGTGAAATAGCCGTTTGTATGAATACCTCTTCAATCTTTCGAAGCGCACTACACGCTTCCTCGTTGCTCACGAAGCTATCGAACTGCTTTAATATAGGTATGAAGTACTATGTACGTCTAGGCCTTCTGCATCGATTATGTAGCGTTTAGCACAATGATGTTCCTCCATGCACGCGGACATTGCCATCTTTTAGTAGGCCTGTTCAATAGTAAGATTTGTGTGTCACGTCTCGTACAACTGACTTCTGTTTTTGCCACTGCATTGAATGATATACAACGCCTTCATCATACATGCATGTGCCAATGACAAAGCCCTGAGGTGAAAATTGTATCTATTGACAATGACAATGCCTTAGACAAGCACATGAAGAAAGCTTTGAGTATGACTTAATAAAAAATAGAACATCAATTACATGTAGCATTATTGAATCGGACGGGATTCTCCTGTGGAACAGCTGAACGAATGATAGAAATAGCATATTAGAGTAGAGGTTTTTCCGAAATAAGAACTAAATTAGGATTTGGACATTTTCCCGCCACTCACCTTTTATTTGGAATAATCGCAAATGCTATGCATTTTAGAGCAACCAGCAATTGTTTAATCTCAGTAGATACAAGAAGATGTAATTCCGCGATGACATGGTAAGTTCTTTATTGACAAGAAATTTAATAGGAATAACACAATCAAGGTTCAATAGTGAACATATTTTGAATTATCTAAGGTTAAAAGATAAATGATTTCCTTAATATATGCGATTACCTAATGGCAAGGATTCTTGCTCCTTAAACTGAAGGCATTGACTTCGATTCCCTGCACGAACTTGACGCCGCCTCAGTCAACCCAGCAGTGAATCGGTGCCAGATAGACCAATGTATTGTTTCGAGTAGTCAAGGCCACGGAAGATGATAAGCCAACAGGTACCGACCTCTGTGTGGCGCAACCTTGATCACTCACGCAGTTCTAGCGCCATTTTCTTACTATTTTGAAAGATTCGATGCATTCATTTACACTAGCCGCTTATTGTGAAATGGTACTAAGCTAAGATAAAACCAATGTATCGAAAAAACATCGATCATTTTTTCGAGTTTTGTCTAATTTTTTATCAAGGCATTCTTAATAGTAGCTTCAAAAGCTATCATAGCTGATTGCCGTTTGTAATGATTTCATACATGTGTTATTCAATAAGCAATGTCCGAAGAACGAAAATTTGTGTATCAAATAATAAATCCAGACCCAGCATTAATGCTGTGCAGGAATGAAGCTATTGATTGACACCAGGTCTGTGAACATCAGTAAAGTGGCGGATAAATGACCTTCGAACTGTTATTGGAGTAATTGACGTCACATTTCATGTAGAAGGTACATAAAAGGTCTTTATGGATCAATAATGTACATCAACATGATTGTTGTTATCCGCGCACTACTGTTGCGTCCTGTGATACAATGTGAAGTAACACGCATTAGCGTATTATTACAACATTCTAGTGAACTTTCGAATTTGTGGTCAGATTGTGACTAAGTTAATAAACATTCAACGAAGTGTACAGCTCAATGAAGATGCAGCAGTCTACAAATTCAAACTCAAATTGATGACCCAAAATGTAGCTGTGCTTATTGATAATGATAACCGAACAAAATGAATAGAAGTACTTGTTCAGAGTATGATATGAAAGGTTTGAGATAAACCTATATTGAATAAATGTAAATGAAATCGTTTACTAAAAATAAAGTCCATTTTTTAAGACAAAAAATATGTTGTGGTTGCTCTGGATTTTGAGAAATTGATCAGAAGTGTATAGCAACAATTTTATGAAGATATCACATATCATATATCCCTACTATATATTTGTCCAGTGGAATATTTGACAAAAGATGAGACACCGAATACAGAGACGCTCGAAGTTCAGATAAAAATAGAATAGATCACATGAGACGAGACATCAAACACTCAATCAGGAAGTCTATCTTTGGTTCATAATGTATTTTTGGTGCATTTGATTCTATTTATGAACACATCAGACAATATCTTTGCTCTTTTTTGGTTCATCTGGTTCTCGTGAAGTGATTGAAAGGCGATTTTTTTGTTAATATTTCTTTCGAAGAAGAAAGATCCTTCGGACTCGAGCAATATCTCCATAGGTTAAGATTTTCATCTCAAACCTGTGCGCAAGGAATACAACATCATTGTTTTCACTAAATCTCCATGACGTGATGTATGGATTTACGTGGTGTGATCCAAAATGTCCCGGACTAACCTACTTGCAGATAACCTGTGATAACGAATACTACTTCAGATGTAAATTTAGGTCTTTAAGGCATGAGAAATATGGTCTCCGAAATTTTTCCGGTCAGTTTTCTATTTTTAAAAAATATTTTTACATTTTAACATGAATTTCTGTATTTTCTGAATTGATCGAGATCCGATTTGTCTTATTGTTATAGTTAGATTGATTTTGATTTGTACCTTATTTGACGGATATCTTTGCCATGAATATTGCACGTCTTTTGTTAATTGCTTCATGTGTTACGATATCAATCAGTGAAGTTCATTCAGCACGCATTCATTAAGAAATCCGTGTCAACGATGGTTCTTTGTTCTATCAGTTTTCATGATGGATGTGACAAGCGTGTCTTCAGTCGAATATCGCAGTGTGATACGATACCTCCTGATCCGCGGCTTCGCTAATGGTGACATTCTAAAGGAATTAAGCCTGGCATATGGAAGCAAAGCTCCATCGAGAACTACTGCTTATTTCTGGATAAGCGAATTTAAACGCGGAAGACAATCTGTGGAGCAAGATTTTTCAACTGTTGGTCGGTCGCAGGAGATTCCGGAAGAGAAATCGAGTCAGTGCGATGAAGTGATTACAGCACACAGAAGGATAACCATCCGTGAGTTGTCAAGAGAGTTGCGAATCAGTTATCACTCCTGTCATGACATCATCGAAAGACTTGGATATCGCAAACTGGCATCACGTTTCGTACCGAAGTTTCTGTCACCTGAAATGAAGGAGAACAGACTTCTGGCGGCACAGTCAAATTTGGATCTCCTCGAAATGCACGGAGATCAGTTTCTGAACTGCATCCTTACAGAGGATGAAACACCTTTAAGTTTGTATCTGCCTCAAAGTAAGCGAGAATCTGCAGAGTGGCGAAAATCAGGCGAGTCTGCCCCTTTGAAAATGCGATCCGGAACATCACATCGCCGGTCGTTGATGCTGACGGTCTTTTGGAACGCTTCGGGAATCCAACTGGTTGACTTTGCGGATAAAGGAGTAAGAATCAATAGCGAATATTATTCCAATCTGTTATCTGAAGCGAGGAAGAAAATAAGAAAGCCACGAAACATTCCCCTCTACTTGCTTCATGACAATGCTCCGATTCACACCTCGCAGGAGACAAACCAATGCCTTAAGGAGAAACGGATTTCAACTATTGAGCCATCCTCCTTATTCACCTGACTTGGCCCCAAGTGACTTCTATCTGTTTAGATTCCTCAAAAAGCATCTTCGTGGACACCATTTTGAATCGCCAGTTGAACTGCGGGATGCAGTTACTGAGTTTTTTGATTCTTTGACACCGGAATTTTTTCATAAAGCTTTTTGTGAATTGAGACTTCGTTGGCAAAAAGTGACGAATGCTAACGGCTCATACATTGAAAAGTAAACTGTTTTCTGGAACAAAACATTTGTTTTTCCGTTAATTATTAGTCAGGTTATTAGTGATAGCTTAACTGTCAAGTTAATCTAAATATATTAATTCTAAATCGCTAGAATTTATAGGAAAATCTTGAAATTCAGACAAAAATGTTTGAAAATTTTGAAAAAAATAGAAAACTGACCGGAAAAAATTCGTCAACCATATTTCTCATGCCTTAAAGACCTAAATTTACATCTGAAGTAGTATTCGTTATCACAGGTTATCTGCAAGTAGGTTAGTCCGGGACATTTTGGATCACACCACGTATATTTGAGATTATTATTTTATCTCTTTGGAAAATGTGACTGTGATATAGGGTGTTCCATGCATCTCCTACCCGGGCGGCGCTAATGTACCATACATTGGGCTCTCCTTTTGATGTATTTCCCTATACACATAAAAATAACTGGTGTGATGCAGTAATTTGCTCAATTAATCAACTATTATGTTTAATCTGTCTAATCTGTCTGACTTCATGAAATTGAAAGTAAATTTAAACTAATATATAAATGCTATTCTTCCACTTCGGGATTGGAAGCTTCTGTACATCGTTAAATCGGGCTTTAGTGATCTTTGTGATGAAAAAGTAATTCTGAAATATAATGAACTTGACATTTGCTTGCATGAAATAAGTCAAGTTGAAAAGATAGTCTGTTCCGATCCCTTTTAAGAAATGTTTATAAAGATTTAGAATTGAAGATACTGTGTAGCAACAACCTTAATACGACTTCATTCATTGTTATTAACAACGACGATATTTATAGTGGCGCAATGTCAATCGACTCTTGGGCTACTGGACAAAAAATTAGACAAGGCTAATGACAATGATCAGGGTGAAAAGCATAGAATCAGGCGAAGGACTGCCTCAACAGTTGGTCTTTGATAGCTTTCTTGAAAGTCACAAGAGATGAACAGTTTGTGATAGGTACTGGCAGTCTGTTCCATACGCGTACTGCTGCAATTGGGAAAATGCTATCTGCAATTGTTCTCAACCGAGAAGCAGGGACAATCAGGGCATTGGAGGATGCCGAGCGAAGACTCCTATGTGGTTAAGTAATGCCTACATGAAGGGCAATCAAGTAAATTTCTTCATTTGATTTAGATCTATTGCAGTGGTGGGCAACGCGTGGCCCGCCGGGACATATTAGGTGACCCGCCTCCGCTTCTCATATCTAAAGTGGCCCGCGGACATTATTTGAAACGATGATGTGAAAAAAACGCACTCCGACTTCGACCTTTGGGAGGTGCATCTAAGGGTGAGGGGTCCTCTTTAGAATTTGCAAAACCATTAATCAACAACTAAATGAACAATATGATGACACTAAAAACAAAAATTCACATTCGAATTATCCAACCATGTTCCTTTCGTAATGAATATCTTCTCATGTAAGCGCAAATTGATCATCACTTGCGCGAGTTTATGCTAAGTCTCATAATATTCGATGCCTTGCTGAGCAAGTTTCTCTACGTAATAAACCACGCCTCAATGAGCCGAAAAATAGGCTTTATTTATTAGAATTGGACTCCGAATGGAGGAATCCAACCGCAAGATTTTGACAGGCCGACATTTTTTTCAAACATTCTTGCTGAGTTTCATTTGTATACTACTATACTAATATATAATTCGTATACTCGAATGGCATTAGCACACGACTGCCATTTGTGGTGCCCTTGTTCGGTTTTTGAAAGCCGTATGTGCTTGGGTGAAATATGTGCACACATGTGCATGTAACATAATCAATAATTGTAGCAAAATCAATTTTATCCTGCTTTCAGGCGGATAGTTGCACTACACTTACAGACTGTTGTTTTTCTATGAAATAGGGTAATGACGGTCAAATCACCGTTAAATTACACAAAAGAAAAGCTTCCATGATTTTTTATAGGCTTATTCGCTCTTCAATACTCACATGAATTGTAAAAGGTAAATTATGATTCCTTAGTATTAAACAAATTAGTTGCGTACAATACTGCTGCATACATAAAACATGTGAAATGTAGTTGTGTAATACGACCACTATATATGCACGCATGGTACAGCAGTCCTTAGTAACTTAAAAGTACGAAATTAAAGAATATTAAGCCTATACTACCGCCTGTTAAAATTGATGACCCTCGAGCCTTTTCTCAACTAACTTGGTTGCCCACCACTGATCTATTGTTTTGAATGACCTATCACCCATATTTATGGCTTATCAGTTTTCGTAATTCTGCTCCTCCTCCAGCGGTGACATTTTTCAGAGGTTGGTTACATAACTTTCAGGGAGATTATTTTGATAGATTTGCATAAATTTATGGTGCATGATATGCCATGTTAATTTTATCAGCATTTATATTTCTGATATCCTCAAACATTCTGATAACACACTCAGTCATATTATTCAGCAATCAGCCTATGTTATGCATGCACAAATCGGTCTTCACATTCCATTTGCAACTTAGACCTGTTGTTATATCAACATATCAATATATCAACTCTGTTCAAATTGATGCGTGGTTTTTCGGTAAAAGTCGGGTCTCAAGAATTTTGCGAATGACTCAGCAGCATCGATGAATGGGTGTCTTCCGGCTAGTGCGCGTCCCGTTACTGCGCGTTCTGTTAGTGCGAGTCCTGTTAGTACGCGCCAGTGTTTAGATACTCAAATGTTGTCCTGTTAGTGCGCGTGTTTCTTTATAATATAAGTTCTACTTTAATTTGACTCAACTATCTAGAAGGTTATCAAGAAACATCCCAATTAGGAAAAACAGTGCTTTCATAGATGAGCATTTATTCGTAGATTTTTATCTTAAAAACAACAATAAAAAACAAAATTCTTCAACTTCTCTGTTGCATTCTTGTATTTCTTCTTTTGCTTTTCTTCTGTTTCCGCACCAGTTCTCATCAATCTCAAATTCAGTTCTTGTGACTCCTGTTCTTTCTTCAGATTTTCGATAAAGACGGAAATATTTGGATGTTTGCCAAAATCTTTCTTCAGTTTGCCGTGAAGGTGTTCTTCCGCTTCATGACTTCTATCTTGGATTGATCGGCTGGGTGATTGTGTTCTTGACTGGATTCTTCAAAGTACTCCAGCGCTTTGCCAGCAACTCCTCTTGAGTTGCCGTTCTTGTTGCTCTTGTCCTTGCACCAAATGTGACCGTCCTTCGCAATACATGGATTTCCTCTGCGGCTCTTGATGACTTCCATGTCGAAACATGCGATGCACATCTGAATACAACTTATAGGCGGCCCAGTCTTTACGCGCACTAAGTGAACACTCATCACGCGCAGTAACAAGACTTACTTCCATTACTTATGTAATCATGCGACACAATTATAGAAAAAAGACGCGCACTATCATGACGCGCACTAACTGAACGGCGACGATGAATGCATGCAATATATTTAGTTAAATCTTCCAAAGTCCATAATCAATTAATTACTTCATCTTCACCAAAGTACGTTCTGATTTGATGATGATAAGTCTGAAGACATTTCAGTTCCTAAATTACTAAACGTCGCGACATTTAACATGAATTAATTTCGAATTTAGAAACACATCTATATGATCGAGCTTAAATTATCCAACTTATTCAGACTAAGACGGTCTATCGGTGAAGCAATATATTTTGCAGCTACGTGTTCGTGTCAATCGAAAATTTTCGGTGCTTCAATTTATGGCAGGCTCGTTGTATGAAAGCGCGTTTTAAGTTTTCAGTCAAGCTTTCGTTAGAAATGCTTAAATCCCAGCATAAATGGCAGGCTAGGAGGTTAATCAGAAAATCAGATCAAATCAGTTATCGTTCTTCTGTGGTTGCGAAACTTTCCCCATTGCAATAGTCACGTGCGTGCGGCGCTTGTAGAGGACGTCCGAAGTGATGTAATCAGATTCTGAACCAACGATAGCCGGTGGCCTTCATTCCGTCTGATTTAATAATGATCCAGGCATGTCACGAGTTATTAACTTTCGGACGGAATCATAGATATTGGATAACATCTGTTAGTCTAGACGAGGCAGCTGAATGCTATTGAGCAATAAATGTTTCCACTGTATCGGCCTTTCATGATACCAGATGATTATTTATCAAACACATCGCATCTATCATTATAAAATCTATTTTACTTATCAAAACAAATATACGATACAAACGCTTATTGATCCAGGAAATTTAATCAGTGATATGACATTAATAATCTGTTGCCATTTTCCGATATCAGATCTTTTCTTTCTAGGGAGGCAAATGTAATTGGCATTGAAAAGAGTTTTTGAAGTAACAGGTTTTTATTTCCCAGCTGAGACCGAAGTACATGAAAGTACATAGAATCATTCGTGAGATTCCTTGCGCATGAAATGAAAAAGTTGTCGGTTAGACTTGAAATTGTAGAAGGGAAGCTAGATGCACAGTTCTACATGCATGCGTGGGAGAAGCTAGGACTGGTAAAGTTCCACAATTCAAGGAATTTCCTGTTTTTTGAAATATTATCTTATAGTCTGAAAATAAACAACTGCAAGAGTTCGACAATAGCTGTCTGCGTCTTCTTCTCATTTTCTAGTATAGGGAATTCATTCTATCGTACCTGAACATTTCAAGAATAATTTTCTTATGTCTATTATTTCTTTGAATAGTTCCTTAATTGCTGATCCCTAATCGATGCACAACAAGAATAACTTGAAATCGCTTGGAAAGACTTTCTACTATCTCAGCTAGCTATCAGCATGAATCACATGATGAAAGTACACATGCTGGAATATTTGATTTGCAACTCATTAAGAGAACTGTTAAGTCCTATGCCTTCATGATTTGTTTCTCACGCATGGAATTGTAGGGTCAAGTAATCTTCATCCGATCTGAAATACAGGTGAGCAGATTGCCATTACTTCTTGGACAACTGCAGAATTATCAAGATGTTATCAATTTCCACTAAAAACATGCTTCAGCAGAGTGAATTCATCTTAAAGTGCATGTGCTGAAAAGAAAAACATCGGATTTCAAAAGACTTTCCTTGAGTGGTGTACTTCGACTGCTGCTTCATTGAAACCATGGAGATCAGATATCTATGCTGCTGTCTTCTCCTGTCCAGAGAGGACAGTAGATGACTAGGATGGCACCAGTTTGGACTCTGACTGCGGTTCTAGTTCAGGACTTCTGTCTTTATTTTGAGATAACTTCTCACATAAATGACGTATAACCTTCATTTTTCACACAGAGTGAGATCCACTTGAAAGTTATCACGTGTTTGAATATGAATGAAATTGGACCGCTTTAACAAAGCCTGTATACGACATGAAAGAAAATTATAAAAATTGATCTTGTACCCACAGACTTATGATTCAGCAATCCGACCTTTATGATTGAAACATTCTTCAACTTGCGTTCTTTTTTCTTCGACAGACTACTAGTCCGGCACCCAGAACGAGTTTCTGCAGGGAACGAGGCCGAAAATGAGACTTTCACAGAATGATATACACCCTATGCCTACTACGAATCGACACGTCTGCCGAGTTTTAGTGAGTTCTTATTGTCAGACAAGATCAAAGAAGAACACATGTAAATCCAATGGGACGCCGATAGCAGTTTTTGACTAAAATGTAATTTTCTATGTTTTCTCTGATTAAACAAAAAGTACTAAACCAAGAATCATATTTTTTGGCATGAAATGCCTTCAGGTAATTTCCTTTCATGTTCATGCACCCCTGTCTATAAAGCTAAATGCATTTAGATTTGTCGAGCCTCTTAATGTCGACAAACACAAACATTTTAAGCCACATTCTCACATACATTGCCAATTAGATGCATGATAAAAGCACATGAACATCTTAAGAAATGACCTGAAGACATTCCATGCCAAAAATTATGACTCTGGGCTTAGTACGTTTCGTTTAATCAGAGGAAACATAGAAAATTCCATTTTAACCAAAAAATGCAATCTGCGTCCCATTGGATTTACATGTGTTTTTCTTTGATCTTGTCTGACAAGAAGAGGGACTCACTAGAACTTGGCAGACGTGCCGATTCGTAGTAGGCATAGGGTGCACATCATTCTGTGAAAGTCTCACTTTCGGCCTCGTTCCCTGCAGAAACTCGTTCTGGCTGCCGGACTATACATTCATCATTGTCACTTAGTTGACCTACCGTTAATTCGCCTGAATGAAGATATCTGCCATTAATTTCTGCAAATTTCCGTTCATCATCACCAGTGTCATGATAGATTTCTAATGATGGGTGGTGTTACCGTCGTGAATGTAGTGACATTTTCCATTCATAAATGCAACTTGAGGTTAATGGAAATTAATTGTCGCAGCTCTTTTGTGTGCTGACAACACACTAGCTCATACAATCACCGTTGGCAGGGTAGTGATACTTCCGATAGAAGCATGGCATATAGATTCACGGAGCAGTTCCGTATAGTACAAAAAGTGCAAACCTAATTTTTAGTTGATATCCCGCACCAAGGTCAAAAATATGTAGCATAACCCAATCTTTCAGCTGTTTTCATCAAGGTAATGGGTCATTTCCGCAAAAGATACAACAGAATTTCGTCGGAGAGATTCACTTCGCTTGAGGCAACATCTGGAACTACAGTGAGAAGTAGACTTCAATGTGTTGCTTGTTGACGTCACTATATACTATCATTGCTTCAGGACATAATGTACTTGTGGAATTTCCTTCTTTCTCTCGTAGATACAATTGCCATCATAACATGTGTTTGAGATCATTGTCCGTTGCGAAAGAGAAATATCAAATCGACACTTTTTTAACAGATCAAAAGTTCTGCATGTCGAATCTGCATTATGAAACTGCCTCTAGAAATAAGATTGTCGGCAATGCATGGAAATACGTTGGTGAGACTTCGGTATTTAGCTTATAATTGAAAACTTGATTGATCTATTTAATGAAATAATCTTCTGATGTCAGGGATTAATATTTTCATTCTTTTAGCCGTATTGAAATAAAATACAGTCGTTTTTGAAGAACAGATGCAGATGTCTTTGGACGATCATAAATTCAAGGGATTCTGCAGTGCATGCTGTCGAAGATCATAGTAAGATTCAGCTGTAGAATACCAAATATGGCCATGATTAAGGCCCGGATTTCAGGCATTTGTAAATTCAAAAATATGCATGCATTTATGCAGCTATAAAGCAGTGTGTGAATGGGTCATTGATGAAAGAATGTCTATTCTCAAGGAGAATGCTGTGGTTGGATTGCAGTATTTGTTAAACAAGAATCGTCAGTTATCGGAAGTCCGATGTATCAAAAGAACTGATAACTTCATGCTTGATTTCCAAGAACATTTTGAACATGCAATTTTACACAAAAATGCATTAATACCAAAAATATTCTTTTTATGCATTTATGCAAAGAATATAATACCACGGGACTTGGTCATAAAGATTGGTCATGGAAGCCGGGCTTTATTTCAACCAGAATAGAGCCTTCGGGTTGATGTTGAGTTGTTTGGCCATATCTGGAGGGATAATTATCTAATGAACGTTTGTGTGTAATCGCTTTTCTCCGAGCAATAAATTCCGAAAAAATTACATTAAAGACATTTGATGTCTTTAAATGAGGATCACGTAAAAACGGAGCCCATTCACGTTCGGGTTGGATTCGGAACGCGACTGTACACTTTTGCCTGCTAGCCATTGCTTAGTTATATTATGCTGAAGATCTATAATTTATATAAAAATGCTCGCATAGAGCAAGGCAATGATAGCGTACAATGTATATGGGAACAAAAGATAGCGGGAAATTATATGACTGCTCGCATTTTATTTTGCTAACAAATCGAATGTTTTTTATTGTCTCGTGAATTCAAATCCGCTTTCTCTTTCAGTATACCGTTAAATTCAAGCAGGAACAAGCCCATGATGACAGCATTTGGAGCTGTGCTTGGGGTAAAAATGAAAAGGATGGAACGGAGTATGTTGTGACTGGCTCGCTAGATGACAAAGTTAAAATATGGAAGTGGTAAGTAAATTATTTTCATGAATTCAATTGAAGATGCAGCATAATAGAATTCTTAATTACCTATTCAGGATGGAAGTTTTCAAATTCTACGCAAAT
This sequence comes from Prostheceraeus crozeri, assembly GCA_907163375.1. Taxonomy (NCBI): domain Eukaryota; kingdom Metazoa; phylum Platyhelminthes; order Polycladida; family Euryleptidae; genus Prostheceraeus; species Prostheceraeus crozeri. The sequence goes on from CAJQUW010006666.1 coordinate 56,727, forward strand.
AATCGGCAATTTTTAGCGTAAATTTGACATTGTGCTCAAATATACATTCTAGCATTAACAGTGACCATGAAGTCACTTCCGCTCAAATCATGATTATTCTTCTTGTACCAAAATTATTACACCATGATTATATTAATTTGTTGTAAGGAAGCTTGCATATTGAGCGTGGCAAGTATGCGATATGGCAAGGCACTGCTAATTCGATGCACACGACAGGACGGCTAAATGATAACTTTGCTATCTAATGCCAATGTATTTATATATTTGGGAGACCCTTGAAATATGAATTTCTGTTGGGGCTCCCGCTACCACATTCTCATCCCTTTAATGCTTATACTTTTACGATTATATGCGTGTAAAAAGAGGCTTAATCCAATTAAATGTCATCAGAAGTTTTGTGAATGTTTGGAAATGTACTCTACTTCATGTACACACAGTCTGACCCACTTTCCGCCGCCAAAGTGGCATCATTGGGGTGGTTCATCAAATTACTGATTCAGTCACTGTCCTATTTATCAGAGATCAAAGACAACGCCGACTTTCTATTTACAACCTTTTTAAGCTGAGTTCCTATTTTGTAATTGAAATGAAAGAGCTTGAAAATCAGTAATTACAGATAATGCTAATTATTTCAAATAACTGACGCTAGTTGAATTTCTGCTCCCAATTATCATTTCAGAATAAATGAAGTAGAAGATGTTTTGTCGAAATGACTTGTAAACATTTGTTTCAAAATCCTAGCAGTATTTTTCTGAGAAACTTGAAATAGATTTTTTGAGAGGTGCAGTAACAGTCCTTCATCGCTCTCTCCACAAATGGAGACAGTTGCAATATCTTTTGTTGTCTTATACGGGAGGTTCAATATTCAATTTTCCACGATGTAAACAAAAATATAGCTCTCCCCCAATTTAGACGATTTTTTTATTTTTTTAATAAAGTTCCCCGACGCGTTTCGTCACGGTGGACAGTATCAAGGGGGGTAAGTAAATGAACAGGCAGTTGGCTTAAATATAAAAATGATTATGCAGTGACGACTCGTGATGACCTAATTATAATGTCTTCAACATAGATTTATCTGAAATCTGTCACAAGGCGCGGTGGCTCACAGTTGCAAGAACCCATCGTGGCCACTTTCATGGTCATCGAGCCTTTGGATGTTTAGGCTCGTCCTCTTCCCTCAAGCTTGGATAAAGAATGTGTCCATTTTTGGAATGTAGGGGAGGCTGGGGTGACTTGGCAGTCTTTTCTTCAAATGCCCATCCCGGCCAAACGACTAAATATTACAGAATTCCTTTAGTGCGGGTTGACGGAGAGGAGTGTTAGGAACATGTTTGCTTCAGATAGTTTTGCCGTAAATTATTGTCTTGTCCTCGAAAAATTCAATTACAAAAAAGTTCTAAAACTGCCAAGTCGCCCCACTATTGGGGTGACTTGGCAGTATCATGAAACATTAACAAACTTTTGGTATTATACTGATCTAGGCTTGCATTATCATCGCTGCTACAAACACCGCCAAATTAGTTGCAAAACACAATCTTGGCAATTCATATAAATTGCGATAATTCATGTTGCAACGAATCAACAAATAAGGGTTGGTTTGACGTACCTAGATGTTTCTGAGTCATCTTCCAATGCATAGGCTAGGTGTTAAGATGTGAACTTGTATTAAAAGGTGAGTCACTAACACATCACTACCATCAGTTGTGATATGTTGCAGACTACAAGAGTCAATCAACTACTAAGGACACAAAAAATGATGCTGCCATGTCACCCCAACCTAAGTAGGCCTACGGTTAAATCCTCAGCTCCGGCTAGAATGTTTTACACTATCATGGGGTCATGTATTCTGACCTAATTATAATGTCTTCAACATAGATTTATCTGAACTCTGTCACAAGGCGCGGTGGCTCATCGAATTACGTATTTTCAAAAGTTGCATTTCTACATTTTAAGTAGGCCAATAGGCCTGATTTTTTGCTCTGAAAATGTAGAAGTCCGAAGCAATCTTTCTCTACAGTATTATCATTTTAGAGCTACTTTAGAAAGTAATAGGGATTTCGAATTGTGAGGCATATTATTTACCAATAATATTATTATTAATATTATTTATAATACCAATACTGCCATGTCACCCCAACATGATACTGCCATGTCAGCCCAACCCCAGTAAGGTAAAAAATCAGCTCAATTACAATGTTAAAATGATCTGAATGTTTTTATACTGTAGGAGTTCATGCACCATGACCTAAGTAAAATATCTTTAATAATGTTTTATGTCAAATCTGTCACAAGACGAGAGTGTCCCAAAAGTTGCGTATTTCCGCCTATTAAGTGCAAGACCCCCCATTGCCAAGTCACCCGAACTTCCCCTACATCCATAATTTTCATCACCATTCATCTGACAACACGCCAAACATGGAGAAGCTAAAAGCAGCACAGAGCAAAGTATTTAGGATCGCCACAGGATGCACACGCGACACGCAACACCACTACGAGGCACATGTCGTACCCATCGCTGATAACCTCACACTACTTGCAAAGCAGCTTCATTAAAACACATGTAAAACAAAAACACAGAACTAATCACTGCATCATCTTACCCTACAACCAACTGCGCACTGGTAACAAAAAGCCGCCATCGTCGCGACTGTGGTTGATAAATACTACTTGGAACGTTAGTTTCATAACACGTAGGTCTACAAAGGTGCATTAAAACACTTACAGAAATAGAATTTGCAAGATAAAACATGCAAATGCACTGATAACACTTAAGTAACGACTGATAATTAATATTTATATTCTCCTTTATTCTTCAAGCGCAATATTTTCCGGTTCAAGCACTGAAACACTGCCACTCTGACCATCGTGACCATACTTTGACTTTATCTAAGAGAGAATATGAAACAGTTACGAGTTAGAGACTGTTTATATTAAGTTTGAATAAATGCTGCGGATAATTAACAAAAAGCTTCGCATTAGGCTAAAGGCAAACATTTCTTCGCTTCAAATGCGAATAGACCTACAGAATATCACATCATCGACTGTGTAGGCCTATCTATTATACTGTGTAACTACAATAATCCCTCAATAAATCGCTTTTTTACTTGTGAATAATTGCAATTAATTGGAATAATTGGCAACTGATCCAATCAATTAATTGAATTGAAGATGGTTCATCAATCAATTAATTGCAATTCATTTCCAATCAATTAATTTTTTCTTTCCTCTGGTCACGGCCAATTACATTCGCTGCACACACTGCGTGACAGTTAAACAACTGATTGATTAACTCTTGTACTCAGAAAGGGTATTTGTACCTAATTGTTCACGAAAGCTGTCATTTTTTTGGCATCTACGGTAACTCCTCTCAATATCGTAGAAGTAGACAACAGTAGACCTTCTATTGTACTGTTAATTTCTATGTTCAATTATGTAAAAATTGTCCGATATCATCATTCAGTACTACGACGTATGAAGATACTTCCAAAATTTAGAATGATTTATAGTCATTGATGCTGTCGGCCGATCATCACAAAAGGTGTGCGTTAAAGCCAATATATGTGATTGCGCGGGTGCACACACGAGGGTGTGTGCGTGTGCGCGCGTGTGTGACCACCTGTCTGCACGCCTATGTATACATGTAGGCCTATATATGTGCGTGTGTGCGGCTGTTGAAGTACAATAAACAACTCATGCTTACTAAAGGTAATAATGTGGCAACATGTGTGAAATTAGAGACATGAAAAATACCCATTATTATTACCGAAAGGTGGCAAAAAGTTGCAGAGGCAAATATCAAATTCCTTAAGCTCAATTCCACATACCTCACAAATTCCCATCATCACTCGATAGACAATTACTCAGAACAGAGCGCGACTTCTTGCCAACATATTTCCCATCTTTAAAGTACTTATATAAAGTAAACCCTTCTGACCACTCTATTCCTTTTCCCCTTTGCAAATCTCAGCCACGAAGCGCAAAACATCCTTTGCAATCACATCAACAAACTCACATACATGCAACTCTCACATCATGTGACTCCCCTTTTCAATTTGCAGGCCGATACAATAAAGTAAAGGTTATATCTTTCTGTGACAGGCCTTCGGCGTCCAGCGCCTTCAACGGTCAAGGATTGGATGGCCACTTGTTCAGCAATATCTGAATATGAAATTTCGAATGCTCCCCTTGATGCAAAGACCCGTCATTAAAGCATGTCACTTAATTCTTGAATGAAGAGAAATTGGTTTTGCCTATATATTATTGTATTTGATTCTGGTTGTTTTGTTTTCAAAACTTGTTGATGTCGACATTCGGAAATTCAAATATGCACAAAATGACGTGAAGACGTCCCCGATCACAAATTAATAAATACGGTGAAAATCGCTACAACGATATCACATTGCTTCGTTAGACAATCCTGATCAGATCCGATGGCGGGAACAATTTGTAACTCGTCAGAGCTCTAACTAAAGGCTCTCATCTCTCTCCTTCATTGACTTCCGAGTTCAGGAAAGTGAACAACACGCATTTCGTCTTCTTGCAAGTCAATCTATCCACATCTAATATTGACGGATGTGGTAACGATCGTCTGAAGTCTGACCGATGTCTGATTAGGGCTAGACAGTGAAAGTTGACTTGTTCGGGTGAAAAGGTCTAGGTCAGTTGGGGAATGACCATTTGATAGGATTGAGATGTGATGGCTTACTATGAGAGAATCGCCAATGCCTTCACATCCATCAACAAATTATTCCTAGCGTTCTGCTGCTGACAAGTAGTTGGAAAGGTATGTAAGATTGAAGCCATGTATAAACTACCTCAAAAATTGAATAACTCTTACCTTTTCCTTTGAAATTCCATATTTTATGCTAAACTTAGATGTAAAATGTTGCGTTGAAGTCTGCATTTTGGGAGGATTGGAACTAGATGGGATCAACGTGATATTTGGGTTCCTGGACTATGTTTCTGCGTAACTCAATAATCTTGTGTTACTGGTATAATCGACACAAGTTATTTTTGGGGAGTTATCGCCGATATATTTTTGAGAAATCTGCGGATCGGCGTCGTAATATTTTTGTTCCGAAATCACTGATAACCGATGCCTTTTAAATTTTATCAAACCTATCGAGGTAGCTTTTTTTTACGGATTTTACGTCACTTTTTACCCCTACTGGGGTCTTGGACGGTGCTGACTTAAGTCAGACTTTGTTTGGAGCGTTGTGGTGCTTTGTAGTCCGGATGCCCTTCCTGCCGACTTCCAATGACACTTTCCGGGTTCGACCTCTGGACCATGAGATCGCTAGTCCAAGTACGCAACCACTGTGCCACGGACACCACAGCTCTTGTGGGGAAATTTGTGTGCTGTAGAATTAACTTCTCAAGCATTTTAAGTGTTTCATGCACAATGTCACTAAAATAACATTCATTTTATTTTGGCGCCGTATCCATAAATGGCTATCATCTTCTGCCTTATACGAGGGGTGATTGAAAAGTTCGCGGCCCGATATAGAAAAAAGCATATTTCGCATACGATACATATTTATTTTTCGACATAATCGATCACATCTTCTGTGCTTACTGTCACTGTTCTTCCACAACGGGGATCATCTTCCAAGCTCTCTCTTCCTTGCTTGAATTATGAAGCCCACTTCTTGACTGTGGTGTAGGACGGAGCTTTCTCACCAAGTGTTCCAACCATATCATCATGAATCTCCTTTGGTGTGAGTCCTTTCAAGCCGAGGTAACGAATGATAGCTCGATTTGAAACATGATCCATCTTACGCAACACTTATCTGACTAACTGACTGATAAGTTAGCAAGTGAAGTTAAGTAGCTGTGGTTTACCAACAGTTCACCGGATCGACTGATCACTCGTCATGCGCCGTCAGCACATTCCATTGTATCAATCCACATGTGCATAATGGCCTGGCTTTAAGCTTTCTATGTCAGGCCGCGAACTTATCAATCACCCCTCGAATTTGTTCTATACCTAGTGTTTGTCTATGCATACTGGTCAGTTGGTTTGATTGGTTGTCAGAGGGACATGTCGGTGCAGTTACTATGCCATGTTCTTGTTGGTGACGAAACTTGTCTGTCTGTCGCTGGAATAGCCCGAAAGCCGAGCCGAGCGGAAGCTAATCGAAGTGATTCATCAAAATTAGTTTTTTCATTGATAAATTCCACCCTCGTCGAAGATGTTAATAAATTGAATGTCGGCCTCAAATGTATCTCACAGTCGATGTTTTTTATTGAAGTCATTTGACTGCTGTCACTTCAGAGGTATGTAGGACTTGTCCCCCACACTTCTTATGCCAGAAGCATAGTAAAATTCACTGCAAAAATTAATTCTTATGAATTTGAGATTTAAAAGACTGGCAATGATAAGCGTGTTTAATTTCATAGAAACGTTTGTTGCATTATCGATTTCCTGCATTCAATATAACATATCTTAATTACACGTCTGTAATACGTCCGTGTAGCCACTTTCGCGGACTTCATGTAACCGCAACTTCCTTCTGCGCAATTGGAAGAATTATATATTCAATCTCATCCCAATGAAAGTTATAAATATCGCATATTCCAAATTAGTGGGATATTATTGCCTTCTTTATCGAAAATATACAGGTTCAGTGTAAAACCTAAGTCAACTGCGTTCGTCGGTGGTGTAAAAGATGAATCGAGGGGTTCTGTTTTGGGAGGAAGACATAAACGTTACCTTGGAGCTGGTGAGGAACGTGAAGTGAAGTCAATGGGATTCTTTGTCAATCGACCAGATGGCGTGCTTATTCCACTTGTACCACGCTTTTCCTCGCCGCTATCGTCCAAGCTCTCTAATCGCTACTTCCTGTCGCTTGAATTGCGCGGAACGCTGCTCAATTTACGTCTGAGGTTTAATACATCGCAGTAATTATCTAAAATTTACAGCTCAGTTCTGAAGAAGATAGTAGTTGATAGCCTGATACGGGAGGTAGTTCTTCATCGTCGATCAAGAAAAGAAATCAATGTAGGCACTCCCTTTAATTACGGCTGTTTCAAAGTAAAATAAAAGAAATTAAAATAGTTTACAAAACAGCAAACGTTTCGTGACCCAGTCACAGCGTCAGTGCTAGAAGAAGACCAGCAGTGCAGTGTGATTTCCTTAAATAGCAGCCTTTGACAAATCCCGACACCGCATAGCGGAGTATCGCTCAGGCGACCAGCTCGTGTTTGCGATTGAGCTCCGGTCTGTTCTCGCGGATGAAGCGGGCCTCAGCTAATCTGTTTTCTAAAGGTGATTTATGTTTCGCTAAAAAGTGCACACTAAAGTCAGAAATGGTCAACCTATCGCTATGTTCATTTTTAGAGTGCTCCGCAAGAGCGCTGGTTTTATTCCTAAGGGCTAGGCTACGCTTGTGTTCTTCGTAACGAATTCTAAACGGCCTATTGGTCTGACCAATGTATGATTTGCTGCAATAATTACACTTAAATTCATACACTACAAACCGGACATCGCACGGATAATTACAGTCGATCGTATCACACAGTTCACAGTTACTATGCTTATAATTAGTTTTACGAGAAAAGTATTGACTAGTAGTTTTATTGGGTCTACTTATCAACGTTACGGGCAACTTATATTTATTAATCAAACGATTCAATTTTCTATTACAGTTATCATTAATAAAATTAATAGAGAATTTTACATTATTTTCGTTATATCTATTGTTTCTAGGCTTACATTTAATTCTTGGCTTAAGGTCACGATTACTGTAATTATTTTTCCTTAATCTATTTTTAAATTTGTAAATGGATTTTTGTTTTAGGGGCGATGAGGAACATCTACTAGAAATACGACTCGTGGAAGTATAAACATAGTTGTTTTTAACGTGTTGCGGCAACCAACTGTCCTCATGTAAAGTGATTTCGGAATGGGTTGGTTTCGAATACCAAGCGTAACAGATTTTGTTGTCGGTAATGAATATAGAGATGTCAAGGAAGTTTAAAGTGTTGTTCTCAGGAACTTCTATGGTAAACTGTATATTATCATTAATTGAGTTGAAACAGTTAAGTATTTTGTTGTAAATAGACATATCATGTTCAAAAGGTCCCATGATTATGTCATCTATGTAACGGTAGTAGATAGGTGGTTTTATCCCAAGAATTCTAAGCCTCTTTAACGCTTCGGTTTCAATAAAATGAACAGTTATAATAGCAAAGGGAGGCCCATAATGCGATCCCATAGCGCAACCTTTAGTTTGTAAGTAAGTAACATTATCGAATTCAATTTCATAATTGTAAGCTATAAACGAAATACCTTTCTTGAGATTATTGATGGATAGGCCAAAACTATTGATTTTATCCCAGTTATCTTCGGCAAACTTAACAACACACTCGATACCGTAACTTATGGGAATACTAGGATATAAGTTTTTGACGTCTAACGAGATAAATTTTTTGTCGTTCAAGTTGACAGACTTGAAGTTTTTGAAAACATCGATGAGCGATTCTGTACTGGACAGACTAGAGGGAACGAGTTTTGCAAGTTGATTCAAAATCTGCGTAATTAACCAGTCAACTTTTTGAGTTGGACTGTTGACAGTAGAGGCTATAGGCCTTAAAGGAAAACCGTTTTCATCCGGTTCCTTATGATCTTTAATAAAGGTCTTAAACGAGGCAGCCGCGTGCCGCAAGATTTCAGACGTTCAATTTGGTTTTTACTGTAACTATTTTTACAAAAGTTATCTATCAGTTTATTAGCTTGCGCTTCAATCTGTTTGCTTTTGCTCTGATTGATCATACGGTAATTACTAGTATCGAGCAACAGATTCCGGGTTTTGTCTATGTGCTTGTCTTCAGAAGTGACGACAAAGCGATTAGTTTTATCTGAGGAAACTGCAATAAGATTATTTTCGTTTAAGTACCGTTTAGTACAGTTCAGATTTCTATTAATGGTCTTATAGTTACTACTTTTCTTAGTAAATTCAATTTCTTGTTTTATAATTTCTAAGGCTTCATACTTAAAAAGGTTAAGATTAAGCTCATCTTCATGACTCATATTTGGTGGAAGCGGGACTCTATTCCTGCAAAACGGCACCCTAACGTTATTTGAGTCCTCACGGGAATCTATCTGAAGCGTATTCCAACGTAACTTATTGGTAAGAACGTCCATATCTAGTTTTATCTGATCTACAAACTGCTCGTTCAAACGTGGTGGAATTCTGAATTTAGGGCCTTTTTCAAGTATATTACGGGTGCTATCAGGTACAGGAATATCACAATCGATTGTGATACGGGGAACGTTCGAGGACTGGCCACTATCGACAGTGGTATCAAGGACTGCAGGAGGTTGATCACAGTCGACTGTGAAAACATCGGGATCAAATGGAACGACCGCAACACGTTAAAAACAACTATGTTTATACTTCCACGAGTCGTATTTCTAGTAGATGTTCCTCATCGCCCCTAAAACAAAAATCCATTTACAAATTTAAAAATAGATTAAGGAAAAATAATTACAGTAATCGTGACCTTAAGCCAAGAATTAAATGTAAGCCTAGAAACAATAGATATAACGAAAATAATGTAAAATTCTCTATTAATTTTATTAATGATAGCTGTAATAGAAAATTGAATCGTTTGATTAATAAATATAAGTTGCCCGTAACGTTGATAAGTAGACCCAATAAAACTACTAGTCAATACTTTTCTCGTAAAACTAATTATAAGCATAGTAACTGTGAACTGTGTGATACGATCGACTGTAATTATCCGTGCGATGTCCGGTTTGTAGTGTATGAATTTAAGTGTAATTATTGCAGCAAATCATACATTGGTCAGACCAATAGGCCGTTTAGAATTCGTTACGAAGAACACAAGCGTAGCCTAGCCCTTAGGAATAAAACCAGCGCTCTTGCGGAGCACTCTAAAAATGAACATAGCGATAGGTTGACAATTTCTGACTTTAGTGTGCACTTTTTAGCGAAACATAAATCACCTTTAGAAAACAGATTAGCTGAGGCCCGCTTCATCCGCGAGAACAGACCGGAGCTCAATCGCAAACACGAGCTGGTCGCCTGAGCGATACTCCGCTATGCGGTGTCGGGATTTGTCAAAGGCTGCTATTTAAGGAAATCACACTGCACTGCTGGTCTTCTTCTAGCACTGACGCTGTGACTGGGTCACGAAACGTTTGCTGTTTTGTAAACTATTTTAATTTCTTTTATTTTACTTTGAAACAGCCGTAATTAAAGGGAGTGCCTACATTGATTTCTTTTCTTGATCGACGCTGAAGAAGATATTCTGACACCCTTGATCAGAGAAGAATGTTGTATTGGATGATAATTATGTGTATGGACATATTCAGTAGGCTCTCTTAGCTTTTTACGTTTGTATTTCTGCATTCACTGAAGTTAATAAAAGACGTACCATCAGATTTCTTTCGAGGTTTTCGTTCAAGCATTACGTTGTGCTGTTGTTAATTTATGTCAAATGTCGTCAACGCTTGGCATTTTGGAAAATAACAACTTCAGAGAGAAGTTTGAATTCTAAAGTTTGAAAATTAAATAATTATTTGTTCTTCAGACTAATTCGCTGAAATGAAGCCCGCTTTCATTCACGATCGTCAAGATTTTTGTGACTTGAAATGAGTGTTTTTGTAGCTTCCAAAGAAGAAATATTGAAGGAGATAATAATTCGTGTATATTATGAGCTAGTTATCGGCTGATTATGTTTTCAAGTCATCTAACCCTCTTCTCTGCTGTTCCTCTTTTAATTTCAAAAGTCATACTGTAGAAGATATCAGGATGTAAATTATGAGATTATACTATCTTTCAAAACATCGTGTCCCTGACAGTGTTTTATGTTTGAGCTACAAAGTAAAGCCGATGTAGGAATCATTGTCACTATGACCTATTATATTTAGAAGCTTTTTCGTGTCAACCTATTTGAAAGGTTGAGGTTCTTATTTTCAGTCAAATCACTATGCTCAACAGTCGAAGTTAACAGAATTTGTCACAATGAATTGGTGAAAGCATCGAGATCAGCAAAATTAAAACTCATGTAGACATGACTCGAAGATCGTAGATCTTCCAACGATACTGGTGGATAATTAACATCGTGGGCTCGAATCCTGCCAGTTGCACAACTTTTGCATTACAATTTGATCTATCGTTTATTTAATTCCATTTTATTTTCAATTGTATTTGCGACATGGTTTAAGTTGCTTTGGTGGACAATCGATCCCCAGTTACCTAAATGTTGGCAGTCACATGTGACGAGTTATCTATTCATAATTTTGCCATGATAGCTGAATGTGTGTTAGTGAGGGTTTGATCCTGCCAATTGACACAGTCACATGTAAGCGGCTCGTGGCTCGGTTGGTAGAGCACAGGTCTAGTTAACCGTAGTCGTAGGTTCAAATCCTGCCAGCCGCTCATCTTTTGCATGGCAATTTGATCCATCGTTTATTTCGTTTCATGCTAATGATGATGACCTCATTCGATTTGCTGATGATGATGATGATGACGGCAATTGTTAATCTAATAATCTAAATATCATAAGCGTATCTAAATTATTGATAGCTTATACAAGTTCGTCTAGAGTTGTGGATATCATACATTTACAGTAGGTAGCAATTTTCCATAAATTCATGGATTCGACCTTGATCATATTGAAGTCAGGTATAAGCATCGAGGTCGGAATTGTGAAGTCAGACACCACTCGTTATATATCATTCGAGCTATGATGCACTCGAATCTTATTGCTGTCAGGACAGAGGTCAAAATTAAAGATCGCTCCATCTGTAAATCACAACTTTTCAACATGAAAGCGTGTGAGCATGATAGTGAATCAGGTATGAATAGAACGAGCATTTTTTTATCATCTTTTCGATGAATTTCTCGTTTAAGTCTCAAGACAATGAAAACCCTGCGAAATCGTTAATTTATTGGCTTAATATCAAATCGTTCAAGAAGGTAACTCATTTTATCGTGATTTTCACTGAAAACGTAATATTTTCACCTTTTCATTTTTAAGATGCTCGTGTTTGGCTTTGTTAAAATCAAGCTCTTGTCAGGAGTGTGGCTTCAAATCAGTTCTACGGTTAGTTTTCAAGATGCAAACACTCAAGACAACTGAATTGAGTCACCATTGGCCATTGTTGCCGAGTAAATAGGTTTGTCAGCCATTATTTCAACTGTCATTTTTCTATGAAGGTTGATTATATTTCCAATTGTAAAGTAGACGGCCTCAATTGCAGAATAAGTCGTCTAATTTTCTATGTAATACCCCTGGTAATACCATCGAGGTAGGCGCATTTCACCCTCCATCCAATCCCTGTGAAAATGGTATTGAGATGATTCCTATGGTTCACAATTTTATCTCATAGATATCCCAATCTTGACATATTTTAAATTTCCTTGCTGTATTGATTCTGTAGAAAACCATCATAGAATTGAGTCTTACACAGATGAAAATACTAAGAACACTCAGAACACGAGTACTTGCGTGAACCCATAGGTTCATTTGGCTAGCAAATGTGTAGAAACTGTGGATTATCAGTTTCCCTGTCACTACACCCCTAACTGTGTGGGAATTGTGCCGTTTCAATAATTTCTGGCATTCTATGAAAGCTCGGAAAGACTCATTCTCACAGAGTATCTCAAGGCATTACCATTTCATCATGGAAATGTGAACTTCATTTACTGGGATACCGAAAGAATAAACCAAGAATATTTTTGGAAAATATCACAGTAATAAGTGCGGAGAAAAATGCTGTCTAATTGAAAGTCATGGTGTGACAGCTTTGACCTTGAATGCTCAGTTCGAAGTCCAACAAACGTGAGGTTCATGCATTGGAGAAACTAAAGCCATAGAGATAGGATTCAAAGCGCTCAGATATCATCGAGATGCGCGGCATTGATCAGTTGTAAAACATATGATTATTGCACTCAGATTGGATCAATTTATGAGATATGATTTTACACAGTTATGCGTGCATAATCTCGCCATTCACTTCATCGAATTAAAGTGTGTTCATCGGAAACATAGTTAAAACTAAAATTAACAGTGCATGACCCCCTAACCTTCACTTTCAACAGGAGTATTCAGCATAATGACGACAGGGATCTGTGTTGAAACAATGAAGGAACCTGATTATACTTACAGTATTTAAAGAAGTTTTCCATAATTAGTATAGCCAGAAATATCTTTGAAAGTTGTATCGTCTTCTCTAGCATTTGATATCTTGCTGATGAGTTTCCGCATATTGCATTGAAACTCTTGGCATCAAAAGTCAGATCTCAGGAGAATCAATTGGCATCCGCTCAAATTGATGCAGAAAAAATGGCGGCAAATTCGCTGTTTCGACGCCGACGCTCCTACCACTGCTTTGGCCTTGTTGAGCCTCTCATTGATAAAATATTCGTGATTAATATCGGCAGGAATCATTTTCGAAAGCAAAGTCGGAGTTATGTTCTAAATGATGGATGCGAGTATTTGTTTCTATTTACTTGAATTGTGAATTTGACAACCTCACACAAACCAGGGTTGAGCACGAATCCGAAATTCAAGGATTCGTCTGTTTGGTGGATTCGTGCGAATCCCACAATACTAAAGAATATAATGAATATCACTTTGCGATTGAATTGTTACTTATTTACTTGAAATGCTGATTGGTCACTGACACGTTACTTTTTTGTAAAAACAGGTTTTTCTACAGTGTTAAGCTCCCATATCTATGTTCGTGTGGTCTGTGCGTATTGCGTAATGAAGATTTAGCCGCCGACTTCATTTTTATATAGACCTTTTGTGGAATTCTATATAGTTCGTATGGGCCACCTCAAAAACATAACTCAACATTAAATGTCTATTCATGGAGGTTGCCGTTATCGGGAAAAAGCAGGTTGTCCTGATAAAAACAAGTTTATGGCAAAGATCAGTCGTATTAAAAACAATATGTACAAATACAAATACAACAACAGCTAATGTTTGTTGATCTCAACACCGTGATCTAATTTGATTAATTCATGCATAGCATACCGATGCGAGTATCGTGTGAAAAGTGTTTGCAGACGTAACACAATCAATCAGGCAATTCATTTCACGAGTATCCAATAGACTTTGTTTTTGGGGTAATCAAGGGCTCCACTTGAAATGAGATAAACTAAACATTCTTTAGATTAAATAGAAGTCTAGCGAGTAAAGAAATATGATTATTTTGATTCACTTATAGAATCTAAGATTCGTGCGATCCAATTGGATTCGAATATTCGCGTCCCTGTTCAAATTCAGAGATATTTGCCGCTGAATACTCAGCAGTTGATCAGTGCACACTGCTTCATCATCCTCTTTCTCATTTTCCTTTTGTCTTGTGCATTGAAGTTGAATTCATATGCAGCAGACATCGTCAGCATTTTCAATTGTTCAAATTTGTGACATGTCATTTAACTGTTTCGTCTACTTGTCGAAGCCATCACTAAAGAATAAATATTGATAACACCTTGGAAATTTGGCATCAGTAACGAACAATTCATTCGACCGTTTCGTAAGTCTTTGTTTTTGTCTGTCGTGCTGAGCCATGACTGAGTTGGAGAAAGAGCAAATTCGATGCCAATGTAAGGGATTTAATTGTTGTCGACGGAGTGGAATGCTGATGCGGCGACGGAGATCGTCCAGTACTATCAGTAAATGATTACTGCTGTTTGATATTGTCTGCGGGCGGCGCTTTTGAAGATGAATGTTAGTCTAGCCTTCGATTAGTTTAGGACACAAGTGCAGGAGGTCATGTTAAACTATCAAGTCTATTTCAATTTTGCATACGAAACGCGTTTTGTTTAGAACTAGACTGATAGAGTTGTCACAAGATCCCATGAAAAGTCTGTTCGCAACAATATGATAGTTGTTAGACATTGCACTGACAAGTGACAATCCTTTGGGCCTGAGACTCTTTTTACAAAGTAAATGTGATCACACTTGACTGCGCGGCCTGAGGCCGTACCGAGATGGGCCTGATATTTCTGTACATGATTTATATGTACTTGTGAAGTCAATAAATAAATCAGAGTATTGCTTTCAGGAAGTATTTCGATGCAAATCACATGGTGATGAGGTTATAGTTACGCACATTCCAACTGGGTTCTTACATACGAATCGCAAGAATCAATAGCAGCCGTCATCTTGATTTTATAATAATGCAAACTTGTAAGTGCGAATAATGAAATTCAAACATTTCTCTCTTGTTCACCTTGCTCACCTTTAAAGGCCTTGTCCCAGTGAATTTTCCTCTTCCATCTCGAGCGGTTGAGGCTCCAATGATTTTATTGTCCGCTAGCACTTGACGCTCCCATGTTTTTTTTGGGCGCCCTCTGTTACGTGGCCCTGGCACAGGCATTCCAAATGATAGTTGGGTTTAGTGTTCGCGAGGTCTCCGTACCACCTCAGTCTGTGCCACCGCATGATTCTATAAATCGGATGAATCCTGAGTGCTCCGCGAATGTCTTCATTCCTCATCCTGTCTCTTCGTGTTACCCCGAGGATGCTTCGCAACATGCGCATCTCTATTGCGGCGATCTTTAGGCGATTCTTTTCGATGACTGCCCAACACTCGCTTCCATATAAAGCAACACTTGTCGCACCATGGTTGTGCAGTAGACCTTTACTTTTAATTTTGTCGACATCTTCTTGTCATACAGTGCCTCTGTTAGTCTTCTCCAGCTTCCCCAAGCTGCTTGGATCCTTCAATTGACTTCTTTGTCGATGTTGCAATCTTTATGTATCACAGATCCAAGGTACTTGAAATGAGAAAATTTAGAAAGATGTATCGATCGTTTTGTTATATCTAACGTGTTTCGCACAACTTGAAGAAAGGCGAAACAATATCGCTTCAAAGGCTTGACTATTGGCTACCGAAAATTGACAGTCTTTAGCTTCAATCGAAAATCAAACGAATTCATCAAGCTCGCAGATTCATAGATATCGAGAATAATTAAGAATAAATGCACGATGTGCATGCACTACGGTACAGAATATATACCGCCAATACATCAATTGCGGGCTGGGCCGGGCCTCACATTTCAGGCCCATTTGCAAGTCTAGGAGTGACAGCAATCTCATCTTTTTGACTTTCGGGGAAGGACGTAGGTTCTCCTCTGATTATTGGTCAACTTCCAAGAATCAGAACAAATTCTAAAGAACTCAACGGAGGTAGTTCCAAAGTTTTCTATGGCGTCATCATATCTGGAATTGGCTCTATCTCTGACTTATTTGCTGCTATCGACAGAACATGTTAACTCCATGAAAATCTCTCTTTAATTTACGATTCGCGAGAAAATACGCAGTTGTGTTGAGTTATACATGTTTGACCCACTTCTCGCAAGCTAAACTTGAACCATATGAATGAATTGCGAGATTAACACTCTGGAATTATATGTTGTCGTACAGGAATAATTCTATATTTTCCTATTTAAAATATATTTTCCTGTATATAATCCTGTGGCATTTTCAGTTTTTGTCCCTGATTCTGCGCTTAACGTTTTGATCTCAGTTTTCTGCATCGGAAGATCGACGACGGAATTCCTGACTTTTGCTTTAATTATCTTGATTCTAGATTTTTGAAGAACCGCTACATAGTCATATACATCATAAGCCATAGCCATAGAATATACATGTATAATTCTGCTTACATGTTGTGGTAGCAGTAAAATGGAGCAAAGATCAACTGAAATCTCAATGTTTGGGAAACGCTTTGTGGTGTGTTATATTTTTTCAAGTGTCTAGTATAGCAGGTAAATTTCGATCGGTAAACATGGAGATAGGGGTAACCCCTAACTTCGTTCATGGCTCATAGCTGTGAAAGGGCTGAAAATTTGGAATAAAGCAAATTTCGCTCTTTCATGTTGTTGTCGTCATATTTTTTAGAGCATGCTTAGAGCACCCTTTCATTGTTTTGAAATATCCAAGCAGGACTGTGATCGGTTAACCGATAACTGGTTAATCTTTTCGGTTAACCGGTTACACTTTCTCTTAACCGGTTGAAATCGGTTGCGATGTCAAAGGCCATTGAATAGTAGTAGGCAGCAACCATAACAGCATCAATTGAACTATCATAAAACGTGAAGTAATGTAGTTATGCAATGAAATCAAATTACTGCAAGTGGAAGAATTCGGTTGAAGCCCGAATTGACAAGTTCGTAGGTCGACAAGCCTTGACAACTAAATAAATACTGGAAATCCTCATCTAACCGATTTTAACCGGTTAATAATACAGTCGGTTGACCGGTTACAAAAAATTAACCGGTACCAGTCCTGCATTCAAGTGTTTGTAGCAAACTTATACGAAATGAATGCACCGAGCCTCCAACAAAAGGGGGCTTTGAAGGTAATTTATTTCATTAGCTCTTCTGGGAAGGAGTGTGCTTCGCGGCTGCAAACGGCTGGAATAGAAGTTGCTGACAAATATGACGGAGTCGTACTGTGTTCTATAAACAGAGGTTGAAGACTTTTAGAAAACATGTAATTTGTCACCAGCTGCTCAATGGTGTAAAAGTAGTGAGTCAGAAGTGCGTTGTTGCCATACATTTGACCTTTGCAGGCTGTCTAGTGCGTCATTTTTTTCATTTTTTTGGTAACATCATTTTATTTCATTTTTTCTTCGAAATCATGCATTCTCAAATAGATTTTCCGTTACTAGCCTAGTTCAAAATTTATCCTTAGAGATATCAGGTCTCCACTTTTTGGATTTTATGATTTTGTTGACTAATGCACTGAACTGACTAAGTCGCATAACTTGATGGAGAATCATTAAACTTCCGCAACACTCTGTTTTTTGGGCTATTCATTATCTTATGGGTGATTTTAATAAATCAACGAACCACAGGAAACCTCCTGTAATAAGTAACAATAAATATAGAGTGTAGACATATTTCATTGTATTTCCCTTCGATGATTTTCATTCTTGTTATTTCAGTCAGTTAAAAAATACCTGAGGTCAGTATTTTGTTTTTGTTATAAATGCTGCTCGGATGATTCCACTTGAATTAGCCAAACATTGACTTCGGACCTATGTTCTATGCAACCAAGTCCGTGTATGCAACACATAAAACAAGAAATGAGAGGACAATTTTGCTTTATTCGTGTGACTTTGTTATCATCGTTCAACAAGTGTGACTTTGCTTGTTATCATCGTTAAATTAGTGCGACTTTAAATACAAAATAAATCTCAACAGATGAAAATAGTGTTTGAATTAAATACAAAACAATCCATAAAAAGAGCAGAGATTGGATCGAAGCGAAAGTGTGCATTCGCTTATGTTAAAAATGTTAAAAATCGAAAGAAGATGTGAAGCCATGAACTATATTTGTAATTATTCATGAATTGATTGGTTTTGTTATTCTATCACCAATGTTTTTATTTTGGCTGGATGTTGAGCGTGTGCAACTTACGTAGGTAATGTTAAGTGAGACATCGATATCTAAAGACGGCATGCAGTGATGGATAATTAATGATGCATTCATTGTATTTATTGAATCTTTACATACGGGTACACGATTTTGATGTGTACGATTTTTTTAACCTTAAGATTTGCAGCGTATAATCTTTTGAATGATGACTGTCGGACATGTTGTTTGGATGGAAATACTACATGAGTCAATCAAAAATTTCATTATACTATTGCAATGATGAAAGTGATACGCTATATTGTTCGATTCTTAGTGGATACTTTATCATTTCTTTCATTTTTCCGCCCCCAAAATTCATTTTTTTCTTGAAAAATTCGTCATTTTTTTCTCATTTTTTGAGTTTCTATTCGGTAGACAGCCTGTCTTTGGTTCCGGAGATTATGTCCATTATCGTTCTAGCAGTTTATAGACCAACTAAATATTTTAACCGTTGTAGCAACTGGCGTACATGTATCAGATGGTTCCACAGGAAGTTAGTTCTTCCATGTACGCGCCAGTTGAATGCACTCAGATACCATCTATCCTCAAATGCTGGGTGAGATGAGCTCGGACCCACTCACAGTCCCTAGCCTGGCTTTCTCTCGTTGACGAAGGGTAGCAACCCGAAACATCATAGATCGCAAATATTGTTTTTATTATTCACTTATTTTTGATGAACTTAAGCAAAAATATTTGGGAGAGCTTACTTTGAACAGTAGATGTGAAACAATTACCACATCCTCAAAAGTAACTTACTGATTCAAGCCCTGCTTGTGGGTCAGAGGAGCTTCCACTTGATGATGTTCCTCAGCTTCTGGCGATCGTGAACGTTATCTTCATTAGCACCTTCATCATATCTTCGTCTACCAGATAGCACCATCAAATTCTTTGATGTCCAGCAATAATTCGATCTCCATGACTTTCTTGACCTGTCTGTCTCGCTGTTCCTCCGTTCGTGTCCAAACCAACGCAGCATTAGTGATAGACTACAAGATGCTCTCTAGTCCAATTTCAGCTCTTATTCGGCAATTTTCAAATTCTACATATACTACGTATTAAACACTGTGTGATGATCCTGGCTCGAGTCACATAAACTTGTTGTCTATCGCTTGTCAGGGTGCTTTTTAACTCCACCTAACAAAGTATTGGAAAACCGTAACTGAGTAAGAAACCTGTAAACTCAATATTTTCAACAGCTTCGTCGATGTTAATTTATCATTCTACCAAATACCTAAATTGGCCATTGTTTCTGTCTCTCATGCAGTTTGGCTTTGAAATCGGATGTCAAAAAATGGTGCAAATTCAATACCGGATTTGTGACCTGATCTGCTTCACCTTTGATTCACTCCTGACCATGCAGATGCTATGCTCAAAGAAAATCAGAATGTCTGAACTGAATAATGACGGTCACTACATAATCAAGAACTGTCCTAATGCGCTTTTACGAATGGTCCGTGAACAAACAAAATCTGTTCAGGAGTAGAGCCCCAACTCCCTGCCCCTCAATAGGTCGCGCTTAGCTAAGTAGTGTAGTTTTCAGATATACCTGATGATTCAGGAATGTTTGCTTTGTTTTAGAGTTATTTCGTTTTTTTACGTTTTTATCCTTACACAATTAATGTCATCGGAAATCGAACTTATTAAGGGTCTCACTGATGTGTGATGGGTGGCCATCGTCTGATACATCTCCTGATAATGACGATGACTAGCATCTGTTTGTCTTGATCGGCGCTTCCCGAAAGTATTTACTCTGGTGTTTCTGGCGTTGAGACAGACATCAACGAAATCGGCGAGGCTGTGAATTTGATTTATTATCGAAGAAGAATTTGAATTTAGAGCAAATGTGTCATAATGGAATTTGCTTGTATAATTATTTCATGTATCCCCCGCACACAAGGGTTGGAGTATTTCAATAATGCAATGATAGAGCGAAACGCAACCGGCAGTGTTCGATCACGTTCAGCTGTCTTGTATCGTTATTACAATTTTATAACAATTGAAGCCTGTCTCAAGTAAAGCTGTTCTTTACACAGGTGGGTGCTTAATAGCATTTTTTTCATCGGAAGATTCGTTGTGAGCGATTTGAGTCGTAAGAGTAAAGAAGCATTTGCGTATTTTGCGTGTAGGGAATTATCCATGATATAACAGGTATCTTGAGATCATTATACTTCATTTCTCATCACAGCACTGTTTGAGAACATATCAAACAATTAAATTTGCCAAGTCATGCAATGTATTGATAGCATTATGTTAACTGCTTTTGGCGAGGGGTTCTTCAGTATGATAGTAAAAACAAGTTCTTCAGCTCCCTGGACATTCATTGCAGGATGAGAAAATAAAAAGAAAAACAAGTGACTGATAAAAACCCGACGTTTCGTCTCACAGAGACATACTCATGGGTAGCTGGTGAACACGGGAATGAGAAAATGCAATCATTACATACAGCGATTGATCTTCATCAGCTCATGTCTCCTATTCAATTCAGCCATTAAGAAATCAATACATTCGCTTCAGAAATTCTAGTACGTACAGGATTGGTCTGACTGTCAAGAAAATCAATGGTAAGATCACCAATCGTCATCAAAGAATTAGAATAATCAACAAGAGCATTATAAGCGGGAGCACTCGAATCGTCGATATTACTAATAGATCTGCGATGCTCATTATAACTTGTAGAGAAGGGGCGATTAGAAAATGTACCATTAGATAGCTTAGTATCACTTTCTTTCAGGCTAACATCATTCGAGTACATATCGTTGATATACCTAAAACTTTTCTTAACAAAGTTACTCTTAACATTTGAATATTAACGATTATTCATAGTATTACAATCAAAACTGTTTAACAACTGTCAGATTATAACTAAGTTTAGTTATATGAGTCAAGTTGAAACTGAGACTTTGTTTAATGAATGCACGTGATTTCTCCGGCACCTGTGGAAATCTGAGATGCTGGTCAATTGATGCATCCGGTTCTGACCGTCTTATCAGTCAAAATGCTTTAATAATTCATGACTTGGATAATTGTTGACAGCTATGATTACACATGACTTGACATAAATTGGTGCATTTCGTCACTGTGTATATTTAGTAGCTACCCGGTTAAGAAGATGTAAAAACAGTACTTCAAATGTAAACAATTCAAGAGCAGAGGACCAGCTGTTGGATGAAAGCACGTGATGCATCGCTTGAAAGATGTATGCCTTACATTTAAGCGGAAAATGATGAATAGAAAGAGCCTATTCGTAAGTTTATCCCAGGATGATCTATTCGTTAACATTTTGAAATCATGGTCGTCACATATCCTGATTCGCATTCTCTCCATTGAAGGTACTCGTATCATGTCTCATCAGTTGATCTTGTGGTGGGAACTGCAGAAAGGATGAAGGACAACGAGTGAAATGAACCACTGAATCGAAATTGGAACTGAAGCTGGGCACTGTCAACGAATGACGTGGCAACTCCGTCAGACCGCGCTCGTATTTGATATGTTCAAGTGTTGATATCATCATCGTCTGCGATATCGGCGAAATGGGAGGATCATTGTAACCGAAATGATTTTCGTGCTGTAATGATCCTTATAGAAGGGTTTATATAAGCGGGATGTTCAGTGATTGCAGCGGACTTCCATTTTTAGGAAATAATGTGTCTGCGTGGCCTCCGTGGCCCAGTGATTAAGTGCTTGGCCTAGCAATTTTACGGTCCATTACACTCTTGAAATCATCATTCAACTTAATTGCTGGTCGCAGATTTGAAGCACAGTTTCTTTGACCTCTGAAGTCTAATTATAATGAAGTTCTTCATATACGCTATATCAACTTTGTTATCATACTTCACTCATATACTTCATATTCAATCGTCCTCTGATAGCAGTGGGTGGACATGACACTTGCAGCCGTCTGTTAGAAATGTGGGCGTTGTATAATTCCCAAAATAGACATCGCCTAAACTAAAACGGCTGACATTCGTCACTGTCATTACTTCCACCAAAAATATCCCAATAGTTTTGTTGGTCAGACGAGACGAGGCAAAAATCGAAGTGGGAATGCAGCGATGGCGTATGATTGAGTGGTTTGCGATTCGTATATGTGCTGATGTGGTACGCGTCGGATAGAGACGACAACCTTGTGAGGTAAATAATCATCGTCGCGCGATCCAAATCATCTGTTGATTACATACTTGGCAGTTAGTCATAACGGAGGAAAGGAGGAATGTTGGAGGAAGCATGAGATATCGTGGAAGTTTACCAGATTGAGGAGCTTCGGAATGCGAAGACGGTGGAATTGATGATTCAAGAATAGTCACGATAATTTCTGCAACTTGTAGCGGAATTTCGATTGTAGGCGGACCTGATGTTTATAAAGATGAATCGGGGTCTGGCCTTGGTTAGTCAAATCCACAAAACGAACATAAATAAAGTAGTTCTCAGTTTTCAATTTTAAGATGGTGTTTTTCGGAAACTAGATAGGCTACCATCAGTCATGGCATTAATAGAAAATGATAGCTCATGTAAATCCCTTCTTACTCGATGTCTGATAACTTAGCTTCTCTGATGTACTTAAGGGTATTGCATTTTCGGATCTCTTCAATTTAGATTGCAGATTTTGAATTTTCTCGATCTCTGGAATCTTAGATGTTGTTTGTCTTTCACTTATTACATTTTTCCGGATGACATATTTGACGACCCTAATGACGCCCGGAGACTTCAGCCTGAATAATAATTTTCAGTTTATCTCTCGCTTATGCGTTCTTTATTCTGTATAATACAAACACTCCGTTATTGGGCAAATTAGAAGAGCCGTTATTGGGCTTAAGTTAGGGCTCTGGTGGTAAAATATCTAAGCATAAAGCTTTAAATATTTTTTCCCATAGCACTTCGATTTGAATCACAGCGTGAATTCATCGATCAACGTTGCTTCATTAAATACTCGTATTCCACAATGAACATAAATGTACATTTGCCGCTTCATCAGGGGAAATCTCTCTACATGACGATGAATTTTGACTAGCTATGATTTGAATATCACTACCAATATTTGAATGAAGATAACTGATGAACACTCGAAGGGAATTCTTAATACCATTCCATACGCGTCTCACCACTTTGATTAATGCTACCGTGAGCATGGTTGGTTGTATTTCAATTTAATTTTTGAAGTATGGCTTATCGTTACTGCGTGATTAGACAATCGCCTGTTGAGTACGTGTGTAGGCGGTTCAGAAGAATGAGGGGCTCGCGTCAGCTGGTTCAATTCAGCTACTAATAGACGCCATACACGCTTTGGATACGTGTTGGAAAATAGAAAGGGAATTATCGTTCGATTTTGCCGCGATGGTTGTTAGGACAGGGAATAAGTTGGCCGTCTGCCAAATGATGGTGTATTAATTTCGGTGTTAAATTGCGTCATTGTCTATTTCTTAAAAACGGTTACCATCGGTGATAGAAGAGCAAACATGCGAACGAATTATTTAATGTTGCACTGTTATTGGTTCATCTGCCGTGTTAGGTAGTTTTGTCAAAACCAATTCTTCCCAGTTAACTGTTTACATCAGCAATCAGAATCACTACTGAGTAATATTTTTTCTGAATATGTAGTTTCAAATGATTATTATAAATGCACAGAATGATCTGCTAGTACTTGAGCAATTTGTGATCTATTCTAAGCCATTGGTGTGGACTCTTGTCAACCAAGGATTTAGCCACTTTTAATCATAGTTTGGATGCTCGATGTAAATGCAGATTCTAATTCATTGGACACAAAAGCTTGAGATTCATAAGACAGTGTAATGCAAGGTTACCAGATTTTTTAAAGCAAAACCGAGACGATTGGGGATATTAGAATGATATTCTTGCATGAATGGGCTGATACACCAAGCAGTGTTCTGTAGTGGACTATAAAAATTTGAAATGAGAATAGGATGGAGAAGATGAGGTCCTAGAAAGCACCGAGGAACTCTGGATCACAAATATACGTGTATGTATATTGTATAAACAAAGTTATTAGGAAAATCAAGGCAAAGAAAACAAAAAGGGAAACAATATGAATACTTATCAGGCAGAAGTCATAGCATGTGCCATCGTGCATGAAAGCTAAGGAAACTCTAACAATAATTCATGTTAAGTGACAGTCTATTTACGACTTTCTCAAAGGCTTTTAGGTTCTCAATGTTTGGAAGCACCTCTGTAGAATGTTTGTTCCAATGTATTGCTTCTGTGGAAAAGATCTTATGTGGTGATTTGATTAGTGCAGCGACGACCGGCATCACATGGCTTCTTCCTCCTTTGCATCATTAGAAGGAGCGTGGATGCAGTGTAGGACTTGGTTCAGGCCCTCTTCATTTTGCGTTTATGTTTTAACTACCTTTTCAAGCTGATTTAACAAAATTTCTATATTTTTCTGGTATTAAAGAAGAAAAAACTAACTTAAAAGAAGAGATAACTCTCAGTTTCTAAATTGAAAATAATTACTATTCAAATGCTGCCACTACATTCACCTATCATGTTGATCTGTGTTGATCAAGAGACTTCAGTCGAACAGAGTTTATTTGCTATTGCACTGATCGTGTTTTTGAACTCATCACATAGACTTTTGAAGCAAATGAAACTAGCGTCAAAAAATTGATTAAACCGAATTGGCTGGTGTGGTCACCGAGAAAAGAGAAGCGGCTCACTGTTTAACTTACAGTTTAATTTCTTACTTCTTCCTCGTTTTACGTCTCGTTTTCCGGTTCCGGGGCTGGACGAAGTTGCGATGACCCATTTCCATGTTGATAGCAATGATGGGCTACCAAGTTGGAATAGCGGGCCAAAAGGAGTAGCCCGTGAAAAGGCTCGCGGACCACCAATTTTAAAAGGCAGCAGTATGTACTTAATATTCTTTTATTCCGTACTTTGGCATCTCCCTCCGGCGAAGAGGATATGTTTACCAAGCCTGTGTCCGAAGTGTGCTGCTTTACGCCTCAGAAACGTGGGCTGTAAAGACTGATGATGTGAGCCGACTGGAAAGAAATGAAAATGCGATGATCCGATGGATCTGCTCCACGAAGTTAAGTGAGCGGAAATCGATGGCAGAGCTAAGGCATGCCCTAGGCATCACAAACCTTAAAAGCGTTCTGAGGTCAAGTCGCCTTCGATGGTTCGGGCACTTGGAGCGTATGCCTAACTGGCTATGGCCAAAGAAAATTATGACCTTTGAAGTGCCTGGTCCGAACATCGAGGAGGCCAAAGGAAAAGATGGATTCACAATGTGAACAAGGACCTCCGCGACCTGCGGCTCGATCGTCGAACTGCACAGGATCGAGGTGCATGGAGGAGCGCTATCCGTCCTCAACATTGGAGTCGGCATGGAATACCGTCCAACCCTCAAAACTGGTGGAACCAAGGACGTAAAACCGCTCAGCAGCAGCAGTAGCAGCAGCAGCAGTTTTAAGTGCATATGGGCTGCTGTACCGCATGTGCATATATATATATATATATATATATATATATATATATATAGTGGTCGTATTACAACAAAATTTTACATGTAATTGTATACAATAGTATTGTACGAACTAATTTGTTTAATATTAAGGAATCATGATCTACTTTCTACAATTCATGTGAGTATTGAATAGCGAATAGGCCTATAACTAGGCTTCGGGAGTTTAGGTTTTTAACCTAAAACCTAGGTTTTCACCTAAAACAGAGAATTTTCAGAAATTAACCCCTTTTAGATTATTGTAATAAAACAGATTTTCATCGCAAAATTTGCTTTAGTCTCAGGTAATAATGATAGCTTATGACACGTAAATTGCTGATTCAGGACAGATGAATGCCTTGGCTACGCTATTGTTTACGTTCAAGGTGAAAGTATGGGGGATTTTCAACGCACGCTCACCCTACGCACACACACAGATCTGAAGCGCGTGCGTAATCTCTATTCAGCAGCTGTCAATACAGTGACGCAAATATACACTGTGCCGGTTCTTGCCTCAGCCAATCGCAAAGTTCTATTAAAAAAATCAGTCTATCCTTTCTGAGAAATTTCGTTTGCTTACAAACACATCATCCTCGTAGATGAAGCTTCTTTAGGCTATCGACAATCACCTTCGGCAGGACTGCTCAGTTACGACAAATTATTTGATATTTAACGTCGATTGTGAACTTCTGCTGTAACACTATGTCGACGGCTACTGTAACGAGCCAAGTGGCTAAGAAAAGAATTCAACATCAAAGACGACGATCCATACAAGTTTATGCCCGACAGCAAGACAGTCTTTTGTAAGACTTGCGAATCAACAGTCGCAGTGACCAAAAGATCCCAGCTTGAACAACACGACTCCGGAAAGCACCAGAAAATCACACTACTCAGGAGAAAGCGAACGTCGGCACAGGCCCAGTTAGAAGATATAGTCCAAACTAATCCTAAGGCTTCTCGATCCAATGTCATTGGAAAGCAGTTGACAGTTGATGCTCTCTCTGCGAATATTCCATGGAATAAACTCCGACATCCTCAGGTACGTGGCTTTCTCGAATCCAACATCGGTTTCACTATTCCGGACGAGACAACGCTGAGGAAAGTGCACCTACCTGATTGCTACAATGATGCGGTCCGTGAGATTAGAGATGCATTGAAAGAATCGCCTCTCTGGTTGGGAATCGACGAGACAACAGATTCCGAAGGGCGATATGTGGTCAACGTCATCGCCGGAAGACTGGATGCGACCGAATACCATTCGCCATTCCTCGTCGACTGTACATTCTTGGAAAAGACGGACGCAGCGCATATTGCGAGAGTTGTAATGGACTCTCTTCGATTCATCAACCCAGTTATAAAGCTGATCAATTCAGAGTCGTGCTTTCTGATGCTGCACCTTATATGATTCGTGCGGGAAAGGATTTGAAACCATTCTTCCCTAATTTGATTCACGTAACCTGCTTCGCGCATGGTCTACATCGTGTGTGATGGTAAGAGAACTCTTCAAAGATGTGAATGACTTGATCTCGACTGTGAAGAAAATCTTTATCAAGGCTCCATCTCGTGTGCTAGTTTGGAAAGATAATTCCAATCTACCTCTTCCTCCGTAGCCTGTACTAACGAGATGGGGTACTTGGCTGGAGGCTGCAGTCTTCTACGCAAAGAATTACAAGACGGTTAGAGACATCGTAAACAAGTTGGACTCCGACGAAGCCATGTCCATCGAGAAGGGGAAAGAACTGTTCCAAAATAAATCTTTGGAGGCGGATTTGAGCTTTATTGCGGCCCATTTGTCTGTGCTTCCTTCGCTTTTGACACAACTGGAAGAATCTGGCCTTTCACTCATTCAATCATTTGGTTTGATTGATCAGGCCCAATCCGTACTCTCTGACATTCCTGGAGACAAAGGTGAGAAATTGAGACTGAAGTTTCATAGCGTGTTCAGCAAAAATCCTGGTGCTGCCACCCTTCGATTAGCAATGAATGTGATCAGAGGAGAGAGTGATACTTCATCACTTCCGGACGGAATCGGACCTGATGAAGTGTCCCTGCTCAAGTTTTGTCCGGTTACAAGTGTCGATGTGGAGAGAAGTTTCTCCATATACAAAAGTATATTGACTGATCAACGTCATCATCTTACTAAAGACAATCTGCGAAAGATAATTGTCACCAACTGCTTCTACAATCGTTGATTCGTTTTAACTGCCTTGTTTTTGCTCATGTAAGTATTTTGTTTAGTTGGTAAGAAGTAAAACTTAGCTAGTTAGATGTTTTGTAATACATTATTAAATAAGTCATTTTTGAAAATTGACCTATTTTGATATTCTGACTAACCTATTTTGGAAAATTTGTCACCTAAAAAGGTTCCTAAAATGACAAAATGCTTAACCTTTTTTCCCGAAGCCTACCTATAACAAATCATGGAAGCTTTTCCTTTGTGTAATTAAACGAAAATTTGACCTTTTTGGTGATTTGACCGACATTACCTTATTTCATCGAAAGGAACGGTCTGTAAGTGCAGTGCAACTATCCGCCTGAAAGACGCACAAGATTAATTTGATTTTGCTACAATTATTGATTATGCTACATGTACATGCGTGCACATATGTCACGCAAACATATACGACTTTCAAAAACCGAACAAGGCCACCACAAATGGTAGTCGTGTGCCAAAGCCAATCGAGCATGCGAAATTATTAGTGTAGTAGTGTACAAATTAAATTCAGCTAGAATATTCTAAAAATAATGTTGGCCTGTCAAAATCTTGCGGTTGGATTCCTCCATTGGTAGTCAAGGTCTAACTAATATAATCTCCTTCTAGATTCATTGAGGCGTGGTTTATTGCGTAGAGAAACATGTTCAGCAGGGCATCGAATGCTATGTGACCTATCATAAACTCGTGCAGATGATGACTATTTATCGCGTATGCGAGAAGATATTCATTAAGAAAGGAGCATGGTTGTTTGCAAATTCTAAGGAGGATCCCTCACCCTTTGATGCACCTCCCGAAGGTCGAGGTCGGAGTGAGTCATTTTCACATCATCAATTCAAATAATGTCCGCGGCCCACTTTAGATATGAGAAGCGACGGCGTGCCACCCAGTATGGGCCGGTGGGGCACACGTTGCCCACCACTGATCCAGAGCAACGTCTTCAGACACCTCGAGAGACTCCAGGTCTCCTTGGACACAGGCTTGCCAGGTCTCCTTAGGTCTTCTAGTTGGTCGGCGACCATCGACCGGCAGGTGGTAAACTTCACTGATGACCCCTTTCATTGCAGTACGTGATTCGATTCTCCAGCCAACTCACCTGACCGGGGTCACAACTTAAATCACGTCAGTAGGTCAACTATTACAAGATAAATAATTAGTTACATTGTGTTACATAACAATTCATGCAAGGAGAATCACTCTCTGAAGGCTGAGTTTGTGTTATGAAATCCATATCTATAACCTGGAATATAAATTTGTCATGTTTCTGATGGACTCTGACTTACATCAGCTCTCGATCATAATTTGTTCAGTGTCGTTTGTGTGATTGTAATGACCGAATGAGCAAATTATATCGAGTATCCAGTTTGCAACCGATTTATTCGCAGTTAGTCAATCAGTTGGATCGGTTCGATTATAGGGAGTAACTCCTTATTTTTAAGGAAGAATTCAATAGTATTATGCAACACAGCAAGTAAATGAGAAAATTAAGTTTCAGTTCATGTCCAACACATTATGATATAGTTATGGTCTAAGATACGTTTCAATAAAATTTCTAGAATGTGAGTTAAGTTTAATTATAACTTTCGTTTAGCTTCCATCATAAGTGACATCAAGACAGACTTCTCCATCACATGTAATATGACAATAATTAGACCTTTTGAACAAATCTTTAGGCCTATACATAGCTCGAAAATGTAGAGTTCACGATGACTGAATCACCGGCCTCTAATCATGAGTAATTCATTATAGGCAGCTTGTAAAAGATGTCTGTAGCTTTTCTGTAGTTGTCTTCACTGTTATCCACAAGACCACTCATTGAATCTCATAAAAGTGATCCGGGTGCGTCCAACTCCATCCACATTTCTCAGTAAAGTAGGTTCAGTAACTGACATGCGCTATTTGGTTCATCAACTTCGCAGTTATTCGTAATTGTCTGATTATGAACAGCTTCATGACTATTCAACATGAAATTGCTGTGGATTGAATAATTTCACTATTTCCGACGATTGGTTTGGAACGTGTCGGAATCCTGGTTTGACAACACGAATTAAAAGATCGAATCTACGACTGATAACTAAATATTTACAGTATTGATTTGATTGGTTGCTGTTGGTTTATGGAAGACACATACACCTAAGGATCTCTTTGATGTCTTTGAATTTGTGTTGCTCGCCGATCACACAAGTTAGCGGAAATTTATATGAAAAATGGCAGTGAAGGTCACTGTAGGAGTTTGCTTTTGGATGATCAGATAAACATCATTATTTTGAAAATATACTACAATCCAAAGGTCATTTCGCTCTTCAGAATTGATAATTCACTCGATTGCTAGTAGTACACTCAAATGTTCACTGAGTGTTGATACGATTAATCGTTTTTTATTATTGAAGATGGAATATTGTTCGTTTGTAGCCATCAGATGCAACGAAACGTGCAGATGTAATGAAGTACCACACTAAAGTGCTTCTGAGTTTACATGGTGAGTTCAGCCAAGTAATGAGTCATGCATCTTGTCGAACTCTTGACGATACTTGATGTAGGTAGTTACTCACTTTTGTCGACGCGTAAATTCGAGTTTTGAGCTGCTTGATAGACATCTGCTGCTTTGATATGAATCTAATACTCGAATCTCAGTGTGATGTTTCGTCAAACAAATGTATCAGAAGTGATTTTCGCGATGCATTGTTCGGCAGAACCTAAATGACAAAATTCGAAGGAAAATCATTTTTTTATTATCACAGTTCGATCCCCAGTTCGGATGCACACACTTGCTACTTTTGCATGAGAAGCTGATTAGAATTGCTGATCAATCAAATTATCAACAAATATGCGATGTGAATTGTATTGCGATAAGAGGGTTTTCAATGTTTGTATTTAGGTTGATAACAGGTGAATATTATATAGCTTCATGCTCTACAATCTTTCTCGTTTTCTGAGATATGCTTTGTCACTAACTGATAGTCATAATGTCAGTTTTGCGAAAGAAAAGACTCAGAATCCGATGGAGCTGATGAAGAAAATTGCTTCGCAAATTAAACGAAGACTCATGGTCCACATTTTAGTAGAAGTTTTATATTCTCAATTTTGACCTTCAGGTACATAGTTGACAATGTCACTTCATTGTCATGCTGCAACTCCGCGAGAGCAAAGCCCACTTAATTGAATAAACGTTGATGTAATCCTTTGAATCGATGCTTAAGATGTTGGGAAAAGGTTTGATCTCAACTGAGATTTCGAAAATTGATCACTACTTTCGAATTGAGTTAGGAAAAGGATATGTGATTGTGCAGGAAAAATTTGCGATTTCTTATCTTTATACAAAGCCGATCGCTGTGCTTTAACATTCTCAGGGCTATATTCAGGACGATCAGTGTTATATTCGATTAAAATTGATCACGTTTGCCTCATTTATTGACATTCAGATATTCAGACATTTTGCTATTTTATAGACCTGCTGTTAGCTGACATCCCCTTTTGAATTCTTGAACCAGACGCTGGAAGTCATTATAATTAATCATCACTCACCAACTTCTCTCAGCGATCAATTTGATCGATTTTAGTAAGAAGTATTTCGACAAAGGAACATGAGTTATCTATCGACTGTTTCAGGGGATGATCTCCATAATTCCGATAAGTCTAACATGGCGCCTTTTTGAGCGTCTCAGCAGGTTGAAGTTGTTTGGTGATAAGTCGGATGGGTTAATCGTCTGATGGAGTGCTGTCTCATCTCAGGAATAATAATACTGAGGAGTGTAAGATATGCTGAGGTGGCGCCCATGGAATTCTGATGATGGCCAAGTCGATATCGCATTACACTCAACATTAATTGTACACGCGATGAGAAGTATGTCTAGACAGCACAGTTATTCTGGGTGAGTGAAAGTTTTCCTACGAAAGTTATGAATTCTTTCCAAATATCGATAGATAGACTTCGACAATACCTTAATAATATCCCATTCATCTTTTTGTTTTACAAAGAGCGGTTTTTGGCAATACCAGGAAGCATGTCATGATTGTTTCGTTATATAGCCATTTCGATAATCAAAATTCAAAAATACTGATAAAAGATAGTATCGACTCGACATTGCCAGGACACTTTGACATCTGTGGATTTGGGTCCATCTAATAATTGGTGATCGCTAAGTTTGGGAATTCATTTCGCGAAAGTTAAGGCCAACATGTTCAGCCGTAATCCTGGGTTGACTACTCGAGGATTAATTGCGGAAATAAATAAACCTTGTTTGTACTCGCAAGCACATTAGGCGCGGAGCCTTTCGTCCATGTGACCAAGTTGCTATTTAT
The DNA here is from genome assembly GCA_907163375.1 of Prostheceraeus crozeri. NCBI lineage: Eukaryota > Metazoa > Platyhelminthes > Polycladida > Euryleptidae > Prostheceraeus > Prostheceraeus crozeri. The sequence continues at coordinate 89,111 of CAJQUW010006666.1, forward strand.
CCTCATTCTTTTCGTTTTGAGTGTGTGGCAAGAATGCAGTGTGCCTATACTACATGGCCACAGCGCCGGTCACGAAGCTGTTGTAATACGAAGTAGGTGACCAAGTGAGCAGATGAGATGATGAGCGCCAGGACTCTGCATGATTTATCCAAAGGTCCATGCACTTGTCAAGATTTGATCTTATTTATCGACGTGTAATTGATTCAATCTCAGGACCAATGCTTTATTTGATTCATTTATGATGACGTCCTCTTCTCTCGTTAGAACTTCTTTTCCGTGTCCCAAACATCAATTAGGTTCCCACGCAGTAGCCGGCGTCTCCAGTGTCTGAGAGCATGGCTGCGTGGACAGTTGCCAACACACGGAGAGAAAACTGATGAATTGCGGATGAGATGACGTGTCTGAAAGCCGTTTTCATAAGATAGAGAGGATTTGTTGGGGAAGAAAATAAGACAGAGTGAAATCTTCAAATTTTATTGTCTGATTTCGACAGCGAGAACAAACAAAACAGACAATGAATGTTTCGGATAATTCCATGAGTAGTGCCTCTGTACTTAGGTTTTCCGGATTGCACATCATTTTCCGGACTGATTTTCTATGGAAATTTGATCTCTTGGAACAATTAGATTTTAAACATTGCCCTTGTTTAGTCGAGTTATTGATTTTTTCACCGCATGCGCAAGATTTTGACTTTTTCGGAAGTCCTACATTGTTTCAAGCATGAAAATTAAAAGAGGCATAATTGAACGGTGATAGGTGCATGGAAATTCAAATGTCTAAATTTCACATCTTGCGATACTGTCTTCATTGAAAGCCATCAATATCACAATAGAGGATCATGCATAGAAATTGTTTGAATACGAGTATAAGACAAACATAAGATTTTTGGAGCTGGAAGAGTTGATAGATAATTTAAGAGAGACGCGCATGAGATGGTTAGGACATGTAATGAGGAAAGAGGAAGATTATGTCGGAAGAAAAATTAGACAGCTGAAAGTTGGAAAACGAAAGAGAGGGTGGCAGAAGAGAAGATGGGAGGACTGCACAACGGAAGATCTGAAGAGACAGGAGTGAAAGAAGATGAGTTGGTTAGAGTCCATTGGAGGAAGAAAATCCGCAACGGCAACCTCATTTGAACTGGGAAGAAAGTTAGGAGAGTGTTAGATTTTTCTTGACTAAGAGTTTCTGACTGGCCTAAGAAAGTTCAGACCATCGAACTCTCAGGAAAGAATCCACGAGGCCGACCAAAGAAACGATGAAGATTGAAACTTGATGAAAATTGATGAAGATGAAACTTGACAACATCAAAGAAGATCTTCGAAAATGGAATCTATCCTCCGTCGACCCTTCGGATCGGACGGTGTGGAGAAATACCATCATGCCAAATCGACATTTGCGGACGTCCAACCATTGCAACACGAGGAAAAGAAGACGGAAAACCGTGGAGTGAGTGAGTGAAGAGTTTTTCTTAAATAAATTGGTTATTTTGTTGTTGTTGTTGTTCTTGATGTGTGAACACAATCAAATCAATGTATTCGGATGATGATTTAGATGACCTCCGGAAAACGGATATTGGTGACTGATATTTATCATATATACGTGTATGATGATGATGATGAGGACGATTTTTATTAAAATGACAACTAGCTAAAAAGCTTCAGGGTCAGTTCACAAAATTTAAAAGCATAAGAAAGCTCACAAAATAAAAGACCGATCAGCTGCTTTTGCATATAAATATTAGCTTGACATATGACTTAAAAAGATTGATTAAAAAAGTGTAGATTAAAAGAACTTTCTTTCTTTGTGGAGATACCAGGGATCGCAATTTTCCGGTTTTTTTGCGAAATTAATCTAATGTAAATATTTCAAATTTATGCATTCAACCCCTGGTTTTTCCCGATTTTCCGGGTTTTTTCTTAGGTGAATTGCAATCCCTGGGAGATACGCTCCTAGAGAAATTGAGCAGGATAGAAAATTCCACCGTTGTTTAACCAATTAGACGAATTTTTGAGCGCCATAAGGCTTATGACAATTTTTCATTTGGATCAACAGATCAAAGACCACTTCGATCCTCATCAAACCGACTCAATCGACAAGTAGGTCGTAACCCAGTCATGATTGATAGAAACAGTGCTTCTATGAAGTAGTACTAAATATTCCGTTATGTTAGTCGGCTATCTTCGGAAACTATTGATTGTGCACTTCATGACGCTGTAAATCGTTAAGTAATCAGTTAGAATTATTAAGATTTTGATATGATTTTACAAAATCAACTGAATCACATTCAGATTGAATATCTTGATTCAGATCTTGAGCGCTCGTGTATTCTCGCCATCAGTAGAACCCTATTGTTTTCAAGTCCAGATCATGTTATCATGTTTACATTGTTGTAAAAAATACTTTTGGAAGTTAAATACGAGTAGGAAGTATCTTAGTTCCTGATGTTTGTGTTATACCATTTATTCAGGTTAGTTACATCCTCATGCTTTTCAAAATACTTTCTTTTTTCAAAATTTACGCTAATCGATAATTGCACTAACACGTCATGTGCTGAGTGTTCTTTTTCAAGCATTTTTTTTCTCAGAATCACACGAGGAAATGCTCATTTCATCATTTAGTATATCTGAATCTAAATCTTTAAGAATTCAATAATGAATTCCATAAAATTTGTCCGAGATTCAATGAAGAGATTGCTTAGCCTCTACTCAATGTTATAGTTTTGTTCAATTGGGTATCAGATTCTATCTTCTCACATAATGAAAAAGTATTCTCCTGTGTTCTTCCTGATGTCGCAGACTGCAGCATTAGATAAGGTTTTTTTCTGCTCTGTCTTCTCATACTCGCACAGTTGATAATCTGTCAGTCAGGAAGGAACTAAAGCTCTTGTGTTAGGGATACTGAACGGAAGTTGCCAATTCGTTGTCTGTCAGACTTGATTGGCGTGGATAATGGAAATAATCAAAGTCAGAAGCGCTTCGAAGTGAGTGGTATTCACCAAGGTTCATTTTTGGTTATAGGGTCAAGTTGAACGCTGAGCGGCTGTCTCCAATTCTTACGTCACTGACTAAACAATATTTTGTGATTAAACACCGATTAGATTTCCATTATGAAAATTCATTTTATGAGGTTTCCAGGCATTGACTTTATTTTATAACTAGAAAATTGTGACTTAAAATGTAGGATTCACTTGAATAAAAAGAGAAACTGAAATAAAGGGTTTGGAAATTGAAGAAAGCCACCATTGGATGTTTTTGGATGCCATCTCATCAGTCAATATAGCATGAAGACTGACTGTCCAATTTGACCATGTAGCACAGCTAAATGACGAGCTACTTTATTGCTCTTGTTTTATATTCTGGCTACAAGCCAAATGCCACCAGTGGTAGATTTTTATGTATGCTTCCTTTCTTTGCTATAACTTAGTCGGAGAATTACTACCGTTCTTCTTTCAATGTAATGACCCGACTCCTCTATATCGAAAATTGCATCAGATTTAAAAAATGGTGCAATAGCATGACTTCAGTTTAGTGCTGCGAATGATAGAAATACAGCATCTCTTGTTCAACCAATATGATGAGTAAATGAATGCCCAAAAATTGAATTGCTTGATATTCTGGTTATATTCGAGAAAATATGGCATATTTTAACAAAATGAGAGAATTGACATTCGAGTAATTTACATATAACTTCGTGGCATTTCAACCACGACTAGGCCTTTCAAACTGCTATATTTCATGTCGCGCAGAACGCGCACACTGTACATCACCATATCGGACATGAGATGGAATTTTATTATGAATTCATGTGAACTATACTGAAATAGGTCACATTTAATAATGTGACTTCACAAACTAGCCTGAAATTCTATAGTTCTTTCTGCGTCCAATGTTCTGCCGCTTGTGCATTTGGAAAAGGTCATTGAACAAGTTTTGAAAAGGAAACGTTGCTTTGACTTTAGACTGAAGAAAAATATTGCACACTTATCTGCACACATCCTATCTATCAGTCGGCAGACATTTTTGAAGAATTATACCTCTTAATGCAAATTTAATGATAAAAAACTCCGATGAAACCGGCATATAATACTCGTATATGGGCCATTGGAACATCGACCGTTGAAGGCGCTGGACGCCGATGGCCTGTCTCTGAAACGTTTAACTTTTGATTTATTACATCGGCCTGTAAATTGAAAAAGGGTTTTGATCACTTTTCTCACTTTCCCAATACTAGCCCATAGATTTATGAATGTGGTATCTTTCATCAACAGCTCAATCTCAGTAAAATTTGAGCTAGAATTGCTAGCAAACGTTGATACTACGTGCCTCGTAAGTGATATACTCATTCAGTTGCATTAATCAAGATTCAAGAAGTAAGTCTACTATTTGGATCCTAAGTTTTTTGCTGCTCAAAATTTGTGATAAACACTTGTGATTCCAATCTAGCTTAGTGCAATTGTTAATCCAGATCTAGTTCTAAATAAGTTGTCACTATAGCTCGAGGAATCATAATGATGCTACATTTACAGAAAATCGAGAAAAGTGATTTTCTGAAATCTGCATCTACTTTGTATATCAAATATTTAATTCAGTATAAACAAATTGGTGTATTTGTGTACAGAAACTGGGAGTCGAACAGGTTATAACACCTGTCATGATACGTGATAACTTTCAACTAGGTATCACTCATTTCAAAATATTTAACCGCATGCTAGGTCATCAGGTCAAAGCATTTTTTACGTAATTTGACAATTTGTTGACTTTTGGACAAGTGTCAATCAAAATGATAATTTATTTAAAATAGTGAAGGAAGAGTTGAATGATTCAACGGAATTATTTTTCCATTTATGAATGGAGATGGATAATGCTTAGTAGATGATTGATTCATTGCATATTTCGCCACTAAATACTAACAAAAGTTCCGGAAGTTCAACCATTATTATTGATTGGTGAGAAATTGAACTTAATATTACGTTCTGATGCTTTCTGAATAATTGCTGTAAGCTTCCGTTCGTTTAAAAAATATCTATGAATCGAAGTGTGAGAATTTTTAACATTTGATGATCTGTGAGTAGTAGACGGCGATATACTTAATTTGTCGGTTGACTATCGAACCCTCATATGACCAAAATCTTGATTGTTAGATTTTCACATCACCTAGCGAAATTCCTGAATTGTCTGCCAAATGCCAATGCATGCGTGTATTTCAAGCCTTGATTTTAACGTTTTCATTTTCGCATGACTCTTCAATATTTATTTCACATGTTTATTACAAGCGCAATACATGCATCAGTTTTACATGTACATGATTTTCAACCGTTCATTACTCAAAACCACGATTTTGTTCAAAACGATGACGAATCTCTCTGGTGATATTACAAATTTTCTAATATGAGTGCATGATTTCGAGAAAATTTTTTTTTGTCAAAAAGGCCTTCTGAATTACCGTGTATATTCCCTCTGTATCATTTCATCAGAAGTTTATTAATGCTGCCCAGTGCCCAGTCTATTATCGGAAGGCGCATGAATAAATATATCGACGCCTAATGAAATAGGGTTAGAATTACATGAAATATATGTAAGTGCGCTCGAGTCAGTAAATATCTCTAATTAGCAGGCAGACCCAGTGATGATGATATTACCTTATCGCCAACATATCATACTCGTCTCATAAAATTGAATTCATGGTCTCTACTCAGAGAAAATACATAAATTTGCACGAATGGGACAAGTACCAACACATAATAATTCGCGAAGACAGTAGGTGAAGTGCCAATATCTTGTCTGAATAGTGTTACGCTGCATGCTTCAATGACGCAAGAATATACGTCGAAAGTTGTTTTATTAAAAGCATATCGATTGACTCACTACAGATTTTTATGGAATTCAACACAACGAAAGCACGACATAATAGACATTGATGCATGCCATTCCATTATAGAATGATATATTTTTCATCTAATCATAAAATCTTGAAGGAGCTTAATTTAGTTAATATTGTACGAGTACAGTTCGAAACTCTGGTCTGAACAGCTCGATTTTCATACTGAAGAAAATTCGTTTTTGTCTGAAGTCTTTGAACATTGCTTCATCTAATACTTAGTGAAATTGCCGCAGTTATTATACAGAAGGCCTTGGTCTCTTGACTGCCTGCTTTAAAAGTTGCCACAGCTCTCACTGGAGTTTGTTAAAGTGACGGTGATACAAATAGTATCACAGCCACATGAACTAAGGACGGAACAAAGACGAAACTATTCACTTCCAACACGACTCTTTGGTCATTAGTATCAAGGCTCGGAATCTTAGGCAGGTTGACGACATCACCTAAAGTTAGAAAATAAGCCAACGAACAGTTTAATGGAAGTTCTGCACCAATTACTCTGAAGTCTACTCGTGTGTCCTCATAAAACATCGTCTTCAATTTACTGGCATTTTCAACTATTGATTCTCTTGTATTTTCTTACAGGAATGCAGATCATCTTGAACCACTGCATGTCGGGGAAGGTCATCATCTTGGTGTTATTTCAGTGGATGTGAATCGTGCTGGTACACTTGCAGCTTCCAGCTCTCTCGATTCTCAAGTCCGTGTTTGGGATTTAGAGTCGGGGAAGCAATACCGATATATTGATGCTGGTCCAGTGGATGCGTGGACTTTGGCATTTTCTCCTGACTCCAGACATCTTGCATCAGGCAGTCATACAGGCAATGTGCATTTGTTCGGAGTTGAATCTGGCAAAAAAGAATCCTCATTAGCATTGGATGGAAAATTCACACTTAGTATTGCATACGTAAGTGTTCACGTGCTCCTGTGAGAATTAAAAAATCATTTGTTAATGAAATTAGTGGTTCTATGTAGTAGCCCCTCATGGGGTTATCAAAAATTAATTGGGACTGAGCAATCAATTAATTTTAATTGCATCTTGGAGCAATCAGTTAATTGCAATTATCAGGTTTCACCAATCAATTAATTGCAATTATTTTCATGCCGCAATCAATTAATTGCAATTACTACAATTCAGATAATCTCAACTAACCCCTTGACCACCGTGCTGCTGTGAGTTTCTCGTTATAGCTTGCGTCGAATACTTCTAAACATTCATGTAGGTCTACATTCATATAGATAGTGCCACCACACTCCTATAGAGTACTTTGTTCAAGTGCATCGAAGTTATCCTCCGGCTGACTCACTATGACAACGCGACAACCCCTAACCAGCGTCTGTATGTGAATCGCTAAGCGCACACTAAAATAGCCATCATGAAATGAGGGACTTGTTCATTGAGTGTGACTAGTCTGAGACAGTGCAATGCAGAGCAGAAAAACATCCTTATCGTCAGTCTGATAACAGTATATCAAAAATCAATTGCAATTAACTGGGACTGAGCAATCAATTAATTTTAATTGCATCTTGGTGCAATCAATTAATTGCAAATAGCGGCCACTACCAATCAATTAATTGCAATTATCTTCCTGCAGCAATCAATTAATTGCTACCAATTAATTGCAATGCAATCAATTTTTGATAACCCCTGGCTTCCCTTATTAGCCAAACTCTAGACATACTGGGATTCATCTGATTAGGAAATGAGAAATGCATGGAACCGAGGTAACTTTAATAAAGTCGTTTATTTAAATTGTTCTTCCAGGTTCCTTCAGGTATATAACATGTTTATGTTTTCAGTGACAGCGGTGTGAGTGCGCATTGTTCCTAAATTCACACCAGGTTTTTTGTTTAGATTTATCTGCCTATCTCTGATATATGAAACTGTTGGCCTTCTACTGCTGAAAAGGAATACCAGAGGAGAGAGGGATTACTGAGAATACTTGCTCCAGTTGAAATATCTCAGACGAGAGGACATGATTCTATTCATCATCGACATCTAAAGTTGTCATGTAAAGTTGATGCAGATGCATATGGTGGAATCGACGAAAAGGTCCCCAATGAACTGATGCAGCATTAAATATTTAAAGTTTCCATACATTCTTGGGTCTTCACGTCTAGACCTCACCATTGTTTTCAAGGCGCTTTGCAAGATTTACTGATATCAGTCCATGGATGAGGAGACAGTGTGCGTAAACTAAGTGTGTTAAATATATTCTCGAAATTGCCGTTATACTTGGCCACCGATAGGTCTGCACTTATGAGATTCGCCATGACGCGAGTAGACATCGACTGCGCCTTGGTGCTTTGGAAGTTATTGCTAACAAGCGATTTGAAGAATGGATCGCTGTGAATCATAGCATATTATATATGTTATAGGTACAGTCGATGAAGCTTCAACTGCTCCTTATTGACAGCTATCACATGATAAACAGATGGATGCCTGGTTAAAGACAAGGCTAATTTCTTCCTGTTGATATTGACTATCCTTAGATTTGAGATTTATATAGAGCGCCTTTCCGGAAGGTTGAGAGCAGTCGTGATCCTGCGAATGAATGTAGAAGTAAATGTATTTTTATAATTATTCCAGACGGAATGCGAATTGTCATTGAAGTTAATTTGAAATTCACATAATTCGCTTTGATGTCAGTGTCAATATTGTATTAAAGCTTCTCTTAATACTGTTGGTAACATGGTAAATTAGTGAAGGTTGAGTGATAAATAATCTTTCGCCTGCTCTTATCAAGGTTTACCTAGGACAAATACTGATTGAAAGTGTTCAGAAAAGCTACGAGACTATTTGAACGTTAACCGTGGCAGAGAAAGCTGCCTAATAAATTCCTTAGTAGTAGGCCTACCCTAATTCTCGGAAATCTTCATTTCCTCCTGTATTATTGGTCGACAGCCGTAACTTGAAGAATTTTGTGTAGAACATTTCTTTTGATTTTAATTCGAGGTAAACAACCACGCGTAACCTCATGGATAAGTCATGCTTTCGGGAACAAAACTTCAGCAATAAAATCAGTATACAGACCATGGAGATAAATGGAAAACGTATTACTCAAATCCCCAAAAAGAAGGAAGATGTCATTTCAAAGACTGCTGCGGTGCATATAATGATTCCTGAAACAAACTTCGGAATGTCCAGTAAGATGCCTGAATGCACTGGGCCTACGCTCCTTGCAAAAGACTTGTCACATGGATAACGAAAGGTGACATTCTGCGAATTTTGTATCTGATTAATCCTTGAATGAACAAGAAACATTTTCACTACACCACCATCACAGTGCAATTTCTTAGATGATTGATTTCAACGAGATATTTTTTACTAATCCTTATTTTGTATCATTTGTACTTCAGTTTCATCGATTCATCCTTCCGAAGTTATTAGGTCTATTCTACACTGGACGAAATCTTATGATGTGTGCTAAAAATGTTTTTTTAACTGATAGGTCTTTCATTTTACTGTTTCACTAAACAACGCAAGTTTCTTATCGTTAAGAGAAAAATTCACGTGCCATAGCGAGTACTGGTGATGAGCAACATCATAAAAATAGCAGAGCGTCACAAGTGTGTCACATGCAACATATTTCAAGAACAGCTACCATTGAGTGTCATAAGCAAGGGGAACCAATAGAAACCTGTTTTCGTAGTCTCGATACAGGTACCCGTAAATCGATTGACAAAAGTGCTTTTCCGAAGGACAAATTAAAATTAAGGTGAGGTATGTGAAACACCGTGTCCTTTTTACCGCCACGTGCGAACAGAGGTCTAAATCAATGTCCGCATATAAGAAATTTACATATGGAATTTCTTCTATAGCAGAAGTTGCAAGTAAAGTTGTGTCATAATGCTTACAAATTTGTATGAAAAAATTCGTAGTCTAAATCGTTCAAAATTTGAAATATGTTTCTCCAAAAATCACGTACATCACGAGTAGAATCCCTCTTAACCAAACAGGCACATGCTCTCGGACACAAGCCGCCAGACTCGTTGATAAGATCAGGCGAAAGATGTCAACTTAATCTTCACCTTAACTTTGAATGATAAATTACACTGTACTCAATTTACCAGTGAAAAATTTCACTTCGTTTGTTGCAACTTGGTATGCGATTGCATATTTCTCCGAAGCGCTAGATTTGTTGCACGATTAGCAACTATTTCGGAGATAAAGACTATAAAGATTTACTTTTGCACAGCTGCTGTTTGGTCGAGAGTTATTATTTGCTTCCTTCTGAAAAAATCGGAAACTTGGTCGATTATTAATGTCAATGATTTACGAAAGTCATCAAGGTTGATAATTATAAAACTGAGAGTAATGTTCCTGGTTTTCTCATAATTTTGATTAATTGTTTGATTAAGACACGATTCTAAGCAGAGAAGTTGCCGTTTTCTTAGTCATGGAATAATAAACTTCAACGACCAAACGTTCCACTTTTTTCGATCATAATTTTTCAGCACCAATTGAGCTCATGGTTTTTTCTTAACATGGCTTCCTCCCTTTCTATAAGGTCAGAAAAACATTCTCACAGACAAAACGGAATCATTTCAATCAAATGTGAGTAAAAGTAGAGTGCATCTATGCTGCCAAAATTATATTTCGTTAGAGCTGCCGATTTAGGGTGAGTTTGTGACTTGACTTTTGATCGGTGAGGATATTTGATGAAAAAGCATTGACTTCATCAAGCTCTGCACTCTATGCTTCACTTTCTATTTGCATGTATTTATTTGTCACCTTTTATGTTAGCACAGATTAGTATTCGATTCAATTGAATTTTTGAAATATTTATCTGAAATGATTCAATCGCTGTAATAGTCAGAGCATCAACTGAAGCATATCTTTACAGTCACAGTTTTCAACTATCAAAGCGGCGTCGTTCGCAGATCCGATGATCAATTCAATGATATTTGAAGTGAAAATCTCAATCTCTGAAAGTGATGGATTAATCGGGTCTAATTCTTGAATGTATGCGGCTAAGGAAGTCATGGATTTTATTTGGTTTTTGTATTTACATTGATACATGTCGGCGAACTTTTCATCTTACCGCGATTTATTAATAGCTCAGTTACTCAGGCCTGCTGTGGTTTCAAATGCTTCTGTTAGTGAAATTCGACGATAAAGTAATTAGGGTGATAATTTTATTTCACAGAAGTGCTACCGTGAATTCAACATCTAACTTTATGAATGCTTCTCTTATGTAAATAGAATCATTTAATATTATATGTCATTACGAATCTCCGTTGAAAAATGGAAGCGTCTGAATTCTCATCATCCAATATCTGGAGTCATCATCAGACCTACTTGTTATTCACATCCATCAATACCAACAGAATCCCTTAGGTATGCAGCCATATCTGGAGTACATTTTAGATGCACAATTAGCATACAAAAATGTGTTCTTCGGGTGTTCATTGAATATCACTAGTAGTGTTTCATATTCTAGTCCTCATAATTCGATTAAAACTTGCAAATTAAAAAACATTGTTATGATGATGTATTATATAACTATTATTCTGATTAACATCACATTATTTCGCAGTTATTACTGCATCAACGGCGTGATATAAAATTGGACTTTAACTTGTTTTGGTTTCGGACACAATTGGAATCTTAGTCATGAATTTTAGCCATATTAACTAACATGTTAGATGACTGATTGACAGCTGTTGTGCTAACTTCAATCACACATTTCTTACTAGGTTTGACTGTGTACTTGGTAAATGATGTCATGTACACGTACATTCACCATTTTCAAAACTAAGAACTGCTGCATATCTAATAAGGCATTGTTTTCCCATGAGAATTTCACTTTCGAGCTTAACAAGATATTTTCTCGTTCTCATCTTGCTTTTTTAGTGAACCTGCATTTGATTTACATGTAGTTGTCCTCACCCTACGTTCGCCTCACGAGAGCTGTGCTGTCTAAGAGTCTCTGAATGGACTTAAGGTTTGGTCCAAGAACGTCCTGAACCAAGATACGCGGGAAGTCTCGTTCGCCAATAGCCATGACGCTTAATTCCAGTCCACTGTCCCTTGTCTGCTAATCCATTTTTCCTCGCCCCTCAACTTCTCAGGTCCCTTGTGTTCTCTTCGCTTGTTCTCCGTGAAGAACTGCACATTGTGTTTCATTCTAGAAGCCTAGCAAAGCGACTTGGATGGATAAGTTCATGTAGCGTCATTGATTGCTTTGTGATCAAGTGATCGTTTTAATTACGTTCTAATCTGGCGATTGCAACTGAAACTAATTGTTTTATATTTATTCAATGATTGCTTCTTGATAGCAATTTTCAAGTATTTTTATCTATTTGACTCGTATATAATTCACTTACTTACTTAACGCTAGCCTGTATGTGTCCCGTCGGTTTGGTAAGAGGCCTTGCCCTTTGACTTCAACAGCCGTCGATCTATAGTATTCTATCTAATATTCATTCTTAATCTCAGATTTTCTTATTTAAATATTATTATATCATTTCATTTACTAAATTGAAGATAAAGGACCTTGCGATTATTTATTAAACCGCTGAATTGCTATTAGAGACCCCGAAATGCAATGAAGTTTTAATTGTTTTTTTCTCTCGTAGGTGTGTTTTTTAGATGCCATTTGTTGAGAATCATCGTTTCGCACTTAATCATCTTATTCTGCAGTCTATTCGGAGGCGTTATTATACGGCAATTATTGGCGTGAAGTCGTGTCTGTGACAATTTTGTTGTTGTTGACAGATTATCGTGTTCGCTTACATTGCAAAACAATAACAGAATATTGTACTTTATCAGGAAATGAATCCAAGCATAAAAATACCGAATGAAACGTACTGCAGAATACCGAAGACAGAGTTTGAACGAGCAGTTTATGTTTCTTAATGTAATTGGTGCAACAATCGAAGGTTGTGTGGATGATAATTCATCGATAGTTTCTTGTATGTCTCACTTTAGAGATAGAATGAAGTCAGGTGATTTCCTTCTCGTCTGCCTTCTCCCCTCGTGGTGAAGAGAAGAAAAGTAGGAAAATTCGCGTCTACGTATTTACAGCGTGCTGTCATGTGATTTTGTTATCGAGCAAGTTATTGCGACTCTATCTGACCTTCCTCCTTAATTCAGCTCCTTTATTCGAAACAAAATCATACGAGACTGCTCAAAATTCCACAGCAGTTGTACAGAGGTAATGAATATCACGTGGAAAGACTTGGAGAAAACGTGTCATTTTTCTTGCAGAGTCCAGACGGCACCAAACTGGCTGCTGGAGCTATCGATGGCATTATTTCCATAATTGATCTCCCCACGAAGAAAATCCTGCCTCTTGAAGGTGAGTTTGAGAAGATGAGTCACTTGATACGAGTGCATCAGCTGTGAGGTCGGTACGGGCATGTCGCATATGGTACAGTGAGTCATTACATGCACTCATCACTCAGTCACGCTTTTCACCTCATCGGCATTGAGGCAACAGGAACGTCAATCTCTTAATTACGCCAAAGATGTCTTCAAATCTTAAATCTAGTTCACTCAGAAGAACTTGAAATCATGTGACTATTTTTACAAGCAAGGGAACTCCGACGAATTTGCGGAGATGTCTGAACGGCACAATTGGTGACTGCAGAGTAAGGAATAAGTAATATAATTGGCCACACTGGTCTATGTCATGAAAATATTAAAGTCAAATTTGAGATTCATTGCATTCCATATGACATTTACTGGGTTGTAGTCGTATGAAGTTCGTTGAATGTGAAGCGAGCATTCATAATATCCTTCCTATTTCTCATTTAAGATGCATGTTTGATAATGTGAGATTTGCGATTCGTAAGTTAGTGAAATTTCGACCGGCATTTATTAAATATACCTTTAAACACCACTGATATGTCGCTTAGGCTAGTGCACCTGAAAATGATGCTTTAGTGCAAGCACAATGTAAATAGAATAATTTAATATTGAATTGCATCCTCAATTGGAAAATGAAAATAGACCAAGAATAGAATCTGAAATTGATATTTAAGAATATAATAATATTATTTTTTATTTGATATTTCTTTTTTCGTCGTGTTTTCAAAAAGCAGAATTTATTTATTATTTCAGGCGCACTAACTTTGTCGATTTTCCAGGAGTTTGTTTAAAGTGATATTTAATGAATGCACGTCGAAGTTTCACTAACTTGCTAAATGCTAATCTCAAATTGACCCGGGCATGGCTGCGACTTAAAATAGGGAGTTGAGAGATGTGAACCAGTCTTGCCGATAATTCCTGATATTGGATGAAATGGCAGCTCTTCAATTCTATTCCCGTTTTTCAACTGAGGATGCAACTCAAGACTTAATTATTCCATTTACTTTTACTAACGCATTCAATTTTGAGGCTTGATAGAACACCGATGTGTTGCTTTGTTCTGCCCAACCAATGAACCCGGTGGACAATAGCATCTATTTGCGATGTCAATTATATGAACGACGAAAATTAGATTCACTTGATGCCCCATTTAGCGCTTCAGCATGCACTTGTTTGTAGAAATGAAGGATTAAAGTTAGTTCAAATGATATAATGTTGAATAACGAATAAACCATGTTAATTCGCCTATTATTCTGTATATTCTGAACTTCGTGAAAAGCATGTGCGTCAACCTAATTTAAATAGTGTTCCAATGACTTGCTCAAAGTTGGTTTGACCGTTTGGCTTTCAAATCGATTTTTTAAAATTCAAGATGTGACATAGTTTATGTTGATAGCTTGTTAGGGTACTTGTTAAAGTTAATTATGATTGGTTCTACTTGTCTGGTTAGCTTTATGTAAGATTTTCAGGGGTTGGGATTTCACACACATCTTAATACTGAAGCAGCTTAATTTCGCATTTAATTAAACATAAAATCAAAATGATGTATGTCTTGCTTTCAATCTTGCTCCAATGCCCCCAAGAAAGTCACTGAATCACAAAATGATGCACTTCTGTGGAAGTTCAGCACTTTGGTATTGAAACAAAACATTCACTACATCACATAGTTGTCATTTACTCACGTTGCCTGGTGACATGAAGTTTGTCGACATATTTGACTCTAAACTAATTGATGCACCGCTGCAATCAGTGATGATGCAATCAATAATGTCAACACTGCGCCTTACTGGCATTCTATGTCAATGATTCCAATATGAATACAATATCTAGCATAACCTCTTTCTATGTCCCAACTGAAATTGATATAGTTGTATTAAGTGATAGATGTTGTACAATATCTAGCTTAACCTCTTTCTATGGTTCTGGGCTATAAACATGTCTAGGGTTCATGTGTATTATATCTCGAGGGTTCTTATGCATATAGATATTTTTCCGGACATTATCTGCTTAAGCATTGAAATCCCATTGGAACATACTGTACTGTCTCCATTGCCGCAATGCAAATTTTTGGATTATGCATATAATAATTTGAAGCTGATAATGTCCTGAGTGATAGAAGGAGGTTATTTAAATGGAATGTCTCATTTTCGAGAAACTGTGGAAGAGAATGTTAATTAGCTGTCATTCAAAATGGATTTTATCATGTAAAGAAACAGTAAACATTGAAACTGATGCTTCAAGATTACATCATGCACAAGATACTCCTTAGATGTGAGACTGTTGAGTGTTCATTTATCTTGAAGTCGTATTCTGTATCATGTTAAAGCATGCTTCTCGTCTTTTGGCTAGTAAATTTCCATGAAACATTTTGATATGAGTTGAACTGTAAGCCGATGCAAGTTTACCTAATCAAAACTACATTTGATGCTCTTCGACACCACTTAGGATGTAAAAACCTTGCTAGTCTATATTGGCTTGCTGAATATTATTGTCGAATTTGTACATGCTTAAATGAAGCCTATATTTTGCATTCAGTGCTACTGATTTGCCCCGTGCGCAACGAACATTATGATAAATGTATTTTGCCTCTAAAAGTTGTAAGCTATAGTTTCCATGGATTTGCGAATAATGTTCAGTGTAAACTGCCAGCATATCAAAATCCAGAAGTCTCTAAATGCAACATCGAAGAATTTAGATGCATGTTCTTGATCCATGTTGAAAAAATTCATGATTCTGTAATCCTAGACAGCTAGCTCAATCCTAAGTAGAATTATGAACTCGCGACCTTTTTGAAGGTACACAAAATCATCTGTCATCATAAATCAATTTAGTGTGAGGTGTGTTTCACATCAATTAGTGAAAGTATGTAACACTCATTTTCTAAGTGACAGTTAAAGTAGAAAATTGGTAGGATGAAGGACGAATGCTTCTCGGAAATGTCAGCTTGTACGTCAGTGTTCCGTAAATGTAGTGGGATAAATTTGGAACTCTTACACTCAAAAAAAGAGACAGGTAATTTGCTGTCTGATAATGAATGCGAATTCGTATTTTGTGCAGAAGCCATATATTTAAATATGTTGCAACTTTTTTCTTTTCGAAATTTATTCGAAATGCGCTGTAACTATTTTTAAATTAACGCTGTCGTTCGGAAGGACGTTATAATAGCCTAATGTTTTCCAAAAGCAAGAATCATTTCACACATCTTATGTTGATTTATTTGACACTGCAGAAGTATGAGATAAATGCACGATTTTTCAAATACTCGCAACGCTGTTGCTTGCTTCACGTCTTCAGCCTCCGTAATTTCTTAACCCAATTTTGAAGAAATTGCTGTTGAATAGCTTGTTGGACTATTTCGATCAACGTGTCTCTCGAGGAATCGTATTATGCCAATGATATTGAGGTATGGATAGATAATCATGCCGTTATTTGATTGAAATGTTGTCTAGGATTACTCTTAAATTGATGTGTGGTATTTCTATGTCAATTGACCAATTAATGAAAATGGTGTGAATGTGTTTGCATGTATTAGATAATTGCGTAGCCAGGTACAATCATTAGTTGTCAAAGTATGTTATTGAGTGCTGTTAGTGAGACTGTTACGTAATTTCTTGTGATTAAGCGACCTTGAGAAGTACGCACTTTAAGTCCATCGCGCTGTTATGTCAGGATTTTTCATTGTCCTCTATGTTATTATTGTTAATTGAATTCACAAAAATATTTCCCCATGGTCTAGTGATCATTAATATTTTACCCATTCTCTTTGGAGAGACTGTAAACAAAGAACGTTGCCTGAATTCTTTCTTTCGGACCAATCTACAAGTGTAAATTTATGTTTTCTGAATATAAGTGTGCATTTACTTGCTATCAACATTCTAAATACTCTGCTGAGGAAAACCCAATCTTACAAATGTTCATAGAAAGAAGAGCATATCTTAGTTTACTAAAGTCATTGAATGTTTCAAAATAGTAAATACCATCATATTACTGATCGACTTGTTCCTGTTAACAGTAGCTTAAAGGCATTCGAATTCCATGTCGCTTCTGTTTTATACTCACTTGTAGCTATGCCGTTAACACGTTCAGAAATGTCAAATAATCATTTAAGTTATAGGTGTGTGCACGCGTACACATGGCTGTCGAGGCGGTATTATGGTTTTGAAGCATTAATGACTTTGCACATTGACAGGAATGAGTTTTGCGGCAAGGAAATGCTGCTGTTATCAAAAATTATTCAATTGCTTGAATTGCTTGCGATGTAATGATATTGACATCCGAAGTGTGCTTGTTCTGATCTTAATGAATCGACTTGATACACAGTTCAAACAATTCAATGATAGAACACCGCTTTGATCTAGCCGTCTAGCATGCGCAGAGACAAGTTCATGGTATAGATTGAAAACTTGATACATTTCAGTACTAAGGTCAAGCAAGCAAGCCTAGTCGCCTAGTCGTTCACATAAAAAATGCAATACATTTTTGACCTTCTTTTCCATTGTGAATATCTGAAGAATGAATACAAGACATTGATGGATTGAACACAATATTTACAATGATTAAACATTATCATGTCTGTAGCTCACGATTTAGTAATTTATGAAATTCATTCACTTACGATCGAGCTGGTAAAATCTTTAATGAAAATGTCTTGCACGTTGTGGAATGTCAGTCATGAACTGAAATGTGTTTACCATGTATATATTGACATGGAGCGTAAAGCTGTGACTTATGTTAATGAAGCTGTCACTCTTGCAAAGCATGCAAAGCATGTTAATTAAGTAGCTGCAGGCAGGTCAGTGAGTACGCATGTACTGCATTAATTGTTTCTGGGAATTCAGTAGCCACAATGCAAAATAAAATTATTCTGACATCTTACAGAAATATTTGCAGTGTTGCGTTTATATCTGATCTTTTCCTTAAAGTGTACATGATGAATTATTAGAAGCTCGCCTCCGTATATTGCATACCATATTCCATGTGACAGATCCATTGTTATATTCAAGTCTTTCTAGGACTCGGGAGGAGGCATTGCTGTTGTTTTAGCTCTCTGTCAATACAGCGGCCCATATTCATCTATTGTGGTATAAATGCTGCTTTCGTAGTTCCGTATCACGCCCGATTCAAAAGTGGAAATTCGCTTTCCATTGAACTTTCTCTATTGCTCTCTGTCTCTACTTTGATGAATTTGTTGAGGTTAAATTACCTCGATTTCGGCAATTTTAATCGTGAATGAGCGTGCTTGTCTGTCATGTATTCTTACAGCGAAGTATTTGGTAATTAAAAGACTAGGCAATGGGAAAAAGAACTAAAAATATTGAGGGGAAATTTTCATCAATGGAAGTCTTAGCATTTAAAGGAACAAAAAAACATAGTCATTGTTTTGAAATATGAAAGCTTTTAAGTGCCCCAGCAGTGACATTTCATTGTGTTGGTATTACCCTTACACTTCAGTGTCACACCAATTAACAATTAGAAATACAGAAACAATGACCAATCTGCCTGTCAAGAAGTGTTTTTTAATTCACAACTTGCGTCGAAGAAACTATCCCTTCAATTTAGATTAATTGACTAGATTTGTCGCCTGATGAATGTGCAGTTTCTCCGACACTTGTTGCGAATTAGAAGTTCTTTTTCTCCGACAGATTGGTCATTTTTTCTGTTTTTGTAATTTGTGATGCTCTCCCATGACATCAATGCTTTATTCCCGCAATACGTCATGAGTTCGAAATGTTTGGACCATAGTTACTCGGATAGAGTTGTTCATCACTCTATTTATTTCAGAACTACTTTCCCTAGTGACATCCAGTGCTGTCGTTTGGTGAATTCTTATCAGTTTTGACCTCATGCAAGGTGAAATCGTTCGGCCTTGCACTTCTGAGCCTCTGTTTCTCCGGCGTATCATGTGTTCACTAAACAGTATGTGGATTTCACGCGTATACCAGTTGAATTTCGAATAAATCAACAAAAATGTGCAGGTGAATCAAAGTTGTTGATTTTTCAAATTTTATTCAGACAATCCAGTCAATCCGATAATTCGGGCTATTCGACAATTTGCTCAACCCCAACCAATTTTGCATGTTGATTCGGTATTTTCAATAGCGGATAAATTCATCTCACTTGACATGAAAATTCAAAAGGATTTTGTGAACAGCTTCTGAAGGTTTGTTAAATTCAATATATTAGACGGTGTGTTCAGAGTAGATATAAGGCCTGAGCCGAAGTTCAAGATAATTTTCCATGACGTCCTCTTCAACTTACGACCACTTTCATTATCATGCGACGAACATCCTCGCGTGTGACGGAATGAAACACAGATGAAGATGCTGTTGTATCCACCATGGGTACTGATGATTCCGTAACAGTGCCGTTCCTGATGTTGTCGACTCCTCGCGCGAAATATTTAGCGAGCTATAGCTGTGTTGTCAGGAGTAGGTAATGAGCGCTCACGGCCTAGAATCGTCTACAGCGATCGCCACAGGTGAGACGGGTGCCAGCAGCTATCTCCCACCACAAACTGTCTGCTATCTTCACAAAGTCCACTATTCGTCCTCTGATGGAGTATTGTTGTCATCTGTGGGCAGGCGCCCCACAAACACATCTCAACCTCCTTGATCTGGTTGAGAAACGTGTCAAGAATCTCATGGGTGAAAAACTTGCTAACAAGTTGCAGCCGCTCTGCGTCAGACGGGATGTTGCTTCACTCAGTCTCTTCTACAGGTACTATTTCGGTAGAAGCAGCTCTGCAGTAAATGAGTGCGTACCCAAACCTAAGATCTTCTCCAGAAGCACACGCAGAGCTAATGCACTCACTTACTATCATGTGAGCTTAGAACGTGCACGTGCTGTGAGTCGCTCGAAAAGCTTTTTTGTTCACACGGCACAGCTTTGGAATCATCTTTCCCAGACCACTTTCCCCTGACTAATACAATCTTGATACTTTCGAGAGGCGTGCAAACAGGTTTCTGATGGGAACAGCTGAATCAGATTAGAAGATTTTTTTCCTTTTATTCATTTAAAATAATACAATTTGTTACTTTTTCATTGAGTAACCCCTAACTTCGTTCATGGCTCATGTCAGTGCCAGGGGTGAAAATTCTGTAAAAAAGGAATGTATCATTTCAAAACTTGCCAATAACCAATCATAATAACGACTCGACACGTGGTTTTTTGGTTTGATCGTGGGGACACCTCATTATACACATGCATGAAATGTGGATGCACAAAACATTCACTTCTCCTTGGATTTGTTGCTATAATCTTCTTCTAAAGTGTGAATTATTCATCTGCTTAGCTGTTGATTGTTCAAATGCATTGGTACGAGTGTGATGCGATGACTGATGATGTGTAAACGTCATCAGCTAGCAACGCTAGCAAACGTCAAATTCTAATTCTGATGTCTCCTCCATAGCAGCTGTAAGTCAATCAGTCGATGATTCAATTAATGGTTAAGAAA
Source organism: Prostheceraeus crozeri (assembly GCA_907163375.1). Lineage (NCBI taxonomy): Eukaryota > Metazoa > Platyhelminthes > Polycladida > Euryleptidae > Prostheceraeus > Prostheceraeus crozeri. The sequence goes on from CAJQUW010006666.1 coordinate 109,756, forward strand.
ATGAATCACGCGTTAGCCATTCCCATGAATTGTACTCACCGTCCGTCATCATCAATAATTATATCAGAGGGAGTTCCCATCATTGACTGATGGAGGAATGTATCAAGTTCCTTCCTCTCTTCACAAACCTTTATTGAGCAGAAGAAAGTTTTTCTGAGGAATTCCTTTGTTGAGATGCGTTGATCCGTTTTTCTTCAATGCTTTTTCAGTGATAAATATTCATCTGGAATTGTTGAAAGCGATCATTCAAGTACGCAGAAAATTTGAGTTACTCTGCAATATTGTGTTCATCGGCATAACAAAATTTCCTAAAACAAATGCTAATCATTAACAGATGATGTTGGCCTTCGATCGAATCATAATATGATAAGTTATATTAGGAATTATAGAAAAATAATTAAGCCTTATAAGTCATCAACGTAGCACAGATCATGATTTTTTCATTGTCCCCTGTGTTTCTTTTAACATAAACTTATTATCATTTATATCATTCGACGATATTCATATAGGAACATGTTAGATGGTTATCCAATATTAAAAATCTAGTCACATCGCTTTTTGTCAGATCTGATATTTATTCCTTACATAGTCCTCCGAGATTCTCTGCTACCCTACGAACATTGCTATGTTAATGTATGCACATGTGCACTGCGTTCAAATTATGGCGCGACGTCCGTTAATTTGCATTTCTAGAATTAGTCTGTCAATTTGATAGATAGTATATAATAGAAGTCGGTAATCCTAAAATAAACTTGTTAATTTGCAGAATAGCTTACCGAGGCCGTTGATTTTGAAAATGCATGCATTTGTGAAATAAAAGATAAAGAAGCCTATTAATTATGCAATCAATGCATTTATTTTCCGCTACCGCTGCGGTATGGGTAGAATTTCATACGAAGCGAGTTACTTCTATAACTAACGACCTCTATCATTTACTTGGCGATTTATAGAATAAATTGAATTCTCAGTTTGCGAATTAACAAATTATTTTGCAAATTATTGGATTTCGAGCTTTGACTACAACAGGCATGTATAATGTATACATATAAAAGATGATGCCCACAGTGTTCTATCATAAAATGTACCTTGTTTTCTTAGAAATCTAATTTCATCGTTGCCTTCAGCTAGAATCACAGTCAAAATGATGAAATCGATAACCGTATGTCAATGAAATCATACATATAACAATAAATAAAAAGCAAAGTGGCCAATAACATGTCTTCATTCCACACAAGCCTATATTTCCACTTATTGCATCCAGAGAACGTCGTCCCTATCCGAGTGACCTTTCTCTTCGACTTTTTCCGTGTCATATTTCATCGCATCATCAATTTGGCAATCAATTTGGTTTGAACCAGCGACGTTGGAGGTAGAGGACGTGCACGCATACCCTCTAACCACAAGGCCACCGGACCATCTGTTGAGATGGTAGGTAGGTATGTAGAGGTATGCTTGCACGTCCTCTAGCTCCAACGTCGCTGGTTCAAACCTACCCACGACTGATGAGGCCCAATAGGCCGAAACATGTCTCGTGGTGGTTACATCTGTTGAGTTTTGATAAATTTATCAATTGCCAGGTTACTTGTCTAAATTCTGTCTTAAATGGCAAAAATAAAAATCAAATTACCCGCAGATTATATTCGAGAAAAAAATATTGTAAAATCTAACAAAATCTCAAAATAAGTCAGTCCTGTCTCATGGCTCATCACTTGAGTGATAAGTGTGTGCTTCATGTGAGGATGCAACTCAATATTTAATTATTCTATTTCCATTGTGTGCTTGTCGCGTTGGCATTCTTCAATTTGTAATCGGTTTAGTACACGTGTGTCGGTCTCTTAGCTGAGGTCCGAATTCCACCGTCAATTTTATTTCTTTTTGGATTGCCTCCTATCTGTGTTCAGTAACGATCCGCATCACGGTTCAATAACATCAATTGAATGGATTGTAAACAGTCCTCGTTACAGTTCCATTGATCTAAATTAAAGACGCGAAGCAATACTCTTGCATTTTGCTGCATTCTCAAGCATGTTATTATGAATGTAGAATTCAATGCTTGCTCCTTCGTATGATTCTAAGAGAACGGGTTACATGTCAGACAGGAGAAATGTACAATATGATAGTTATTGAAAGTGTGAATAGCGCGCTCACATTATAATGAATTGCAATTTGTCTTCAGACAGAACGTGACATGTTTTTCAATAAAATGGGAAAGATCGCGCTTGATCGACTTTGATCAGCCACTACTGCAACCTGAAACTATATTGATGGTTAATGATTTCTCGTAACAAAACGGCTCTCGTGAGGCAAGGCAATATATGAAGTAGTGCCTATTTGGTGACTTACCCAAGCACTGAGCGACAATAGAGCGATCGTCGTAACTTGCAAGATCTATTTTATCTGTGTTTTGTCAGTGACTCATAGAGACAGGGACAACGTTTTCGTCTTGTAGACAGCAGTGAGATAATATGCCAGACATGAGAGGGTTGTTGTCCTATGGACGCAAATCAACATTATTTAGACAAATTCCATACATTCCTCTTGCGTCTCAAAATCAGAAATACCAACATAGGCGATTTCTGCTTCATGACTGTTGGTCAAATGAATCAGATGTAAAACTGTATGTTAATGACGTGACGTTTTTGATGTTTTATTTTCGCTTCTTGACGTGTTAATTTGATCTATAAATGGGACGTTCGGATGAGGAATGGCTAGAATAGGAGGGGAAATGGATCAATTTCTCGCTGATGAAACATGTACTATGAGAGAATGTTGCAAATGATTTGATGTAAGGATTGTTTGCACTTACGTACATCTAGCATCAACGAGATTAAGATGATCAAAATTTTCAATTCTATCTTCAGCTGCATGCAATTCTGCTGCATACATGTAGTAGCAAAGTAGTTTCGTTATATATATTGAAAACACGGTGTTAAGTCAAATTTCGTATAACATGTTAGACGGTTATCACAATATTATAAATCTATCACAAAGTTACTACAATATAAAAGTGATTTCTACAATATTGTGTCACGTCTCTTTTTTGCCAGATCTGGTATTTATTCCTTAGTCCTCCGAGATATTCTGCTACCCGGCTCACATAGCTATCTATGTTAATGTATGTGTTGAGATCAAAGATGATTTAGACTGGACCACAAGTCACAATGCTACGGACTTATTTCTGCGCCCAGTGGAACTTATGAGTATACAGGTCTGAAATATAGCAACGTTAACTTTCAACAGCATTCACTTCTGCAGTAAATTACATTAAATTACAGTAAAGCGCTCGCAAAGAACCTTGGTGGTTTTCTTTTTGCTTTGGGTTACATCGACCCTTGGGATGTCCTCCGAGACGACTAAAGTAAATTACATCACCTTAATACATCGAATTTTCATGTTTTTTCTAATATATTTATTAAGTTCTATCGTATTTTGAGGATTTAAAGTATAACGAATAATGGGAAATCATATTGCAGTTTAACTTAATGAACCAAGAAAGAATATGTAACTTTTGTAATGATGGAACAATAGAAACTGTATTCCATTTCATTTGTGAATGCTCGATGTATGACGATATTAGGTCACAAATCTCTCCATTTCTTATCGATCTCACTAAGCAAGATTTCTATGGAATGCTGCAGAAAATAGATATTGGAGACGTAGTGAAATTAAGCAAATTCATTAAAGCAGCAAATGACATCAGAACAAATTCACTATTGCAATCTGACACTGTCGCGTGAACACTATTTGAAATGCGAGATACTGCAATCTAGATTTCAGTCAATTCACTGTAGTCAAGGTGCTTATACGATTTTCGAGGTCCGGAACAAGTGTCTCAAAACATTCACGCGCGTACTTGACATTGTATACTTCATTTCAGGTAAGATCCTTAGACATTTAAATTAGTTCGTATTGCATGTATATATGATTTCATAAAATGCATGATGTTTTTTAATAAAAATCTTGTTCCGGACCTCTTACTAAATAGGATTTATTAATATTGTGTTTTCGGATACCATAAATAAGATAAAAAGTCAATGTGATATCTGGCCGTTTCTATTGATAAAAATTCATGATCTCAAATTGCGTTCCATACGATTGATGCATGCAGTGAGTGATTATGACCAAATGTAATTTGTGTTAGTATATGTAATTCCTCTCCTTCCAGTGTCCCATGTGTAATTTCATCTCATCACCTCATTTGTTATGATACTTGTATATATTTTTCATGTCCCACTATCATCGTGTTCTCTGTTGAGAAATATACGTTTTGATATTTTGATATCATGCTAATATTCTACAGTGGCTGTTAATATCTATGCCATCTTCTGTAGAGCTAGTGTGTATGCAACACAGACAAAAATTTCGAGTGTTCACTGGTCAGTGGCATTCCACGAACGGATACAAAAGTCATTTATTTTCTATTCAAGACATGCTACCATCTGTATAATATCGAAGTGTCACTCGATTCTTGTTGCTTCGGAATTTTGACCGGCAGGCAATTTTAAATGAACTGTCTGCTGCCATATGGTGATAATGCACCATGCCGAGCAACAGTTTACAATTGGATCAGAGAATTTCAGAATAGACGAACGGATGTTATGGATCGCAAGTCGACAGGGAGGCCAATTGAACTTAGTGATCATCGAGAGAAATTGCTCAAATCGTCCTTGATAATCGCCGTTGGCAAGAAAGAGTTGGCAGAATAGTTGAGCGTGGCTTTTTGTAGTGCTGTGAACATGCCTACTGAAATGGGCATTAGAAAACTGTGCTCAAGATTCGTTCCGCTCTTTTTAACAGCTGAAATGCGTGAGCATCGTCTTCAATATGCAACCAACTGCTGGAACTTTATCGGAGTGAAGGTGATCCTTTTTTAAACCATATCATCACAGAAGACGAGACACCTTTGTCGCTTTACCTACCAGAGGATAAACGATCTTCAAAAAAGTTCCCTGGTGAATCGGCAAGTTACAAATTGAGTTACAGAACAAGCCATCGGAGATGTTTTATGCTCACGATCTTTTGAAACTGTCGCGGAGTTGTTTGTCATGTCCACATGGACTTTGCTGATTAACAAAGTCGTCTGAATGGAGATTGCTACTGCGAACAACTTCGAGCTGCACCGCAAAGTGTTCACAAGCCTCGAAACCAGAACCTCCACTTGCTCCACGATAACGCTACTATTCATACCGCAACGGTCACTGATGCTGCATTCAGAGACAATGGCAAAGATGTTTTCCTCCATCCTTTCTATGGCCCGGACTTGGCCCCAAGTGACTGTTACTTGTATTGACATTCTAAACATCACCTCAGAGGCGAACGTTTTGAGAATGGCGCCATTGTCGAAGCCGCTGTTATGGACTTTTTTCAGTTCCAAATGTGTGGAGTTTTTCCGTGAGCCATTTCTGTAGATGCCCGACGGGTGGACCAATTGTTTGGAGAATGATCACTTTCTTGTGTTGATGGAAAAATATCTTTTGGACATACGCCTTCTCTATCACTTTGGAATAGCATAGACTTTAATAAAAACATTGAAAAATAGATGAACATTCGATGTATTAAAACTGATGTAATTTACTGCAGATGTGAATGTTGATGAAAGTTTACTTTGCTATATTTCGAACCTATTTATTCCACTAAGTTCCACTGGACGAAGAAACAGGTCCGTAGCATTACACCTTTCGGTCGAGTCTAAATTATTTTTCATCAAACCACGTATGTGTATGTACATTGCGTACAAATTAAAAAGGCGACGTCCATTGATTTGCAGCTCTAGAATTAGTCTGTCAATTTGATAAATATACTATAGTAGAAGTCGTTAAATCCTAAAATAAACTTGTTAATTCACTGATTACCTTATCCAGTCCGATAATTTTGAAAATGCATATATTTGCTAAATAAGAAATAAAGAAACCTGTTAATTATGCACTCAATGTATTTATTTTCCGCCACCGCTGCGGTATGGGTAGAATTTCATACGAAGCGAGTTAATTCTAAAATTAGCGGCCTCTATCAGTTATTTTGCGATTATAGAAATCAGGTCAGTCTCATTTATTTGGCGATTTATAGAGTAAGTTGAATTCTCATTTTATTTACGAATTAAGGAATTATTTTGCAAATTAGAGGATTTCTCTCTTGATGATTTGTTGAACAGATTTTATCATGGTCGGAATGCATGTTCCCCTCATCTTCCTCATTCAATTTTTTCTGTACTTAGACTTGTGGTTTCTTGCTCAGTGGGATACTCGTCAATCGTCATAAAATGTTCAAATTTGACTCAAGAAAGTATTGTAACAATACTTTGTACATGCTATGTATTCATTGTATGTATTCATGTCTTCATTATTGGAACTGAATAGCGTTATGGTTCCAAAAGAGGCTTTATCCAGTGTCCATGGATGAGTACTAGCTCTTAAAAGGATGCAAGCGCTCCAATGCTTGAATTTATTTTATCTAAAAGCTGGCTTGAAATTATATGAATGTAGATTCATCAGGGTAGCTAAGTCCTGGTAATTTTTCTAAAGAGGGCGAAGCAAAGCACTATACTTAGCTGCTTATTCTGTATACTTCCTTGTTACTGATGCCCTGATACTTAATCGACGCCTACTTCAAAGGCATTCCTAGTATCATTCAGTACCTGATAGGCCTGCCCTAATTATTTGATTTTGATGCATTTTGATATTCTATGCAAAAGGAGTCTTGTTTTTTTCGAATCAATTTGGTGCGCTTTGCCACCCCTATACGATGTCTCGTCAAGCATACCATTGAATTCATTGCATTCAGAACATCAAATTCATCCTGAAATCAGGGAATGGCTTGTGTGAATGCTCGGAGGCGATCATGGAGAAGGCTTGTTTACCGTTATCGATAGTGTGTAATTACTATCACTTTAGCATAACATCAAAAGTTACAAGTTCTACATGGTATTGACTTCGTGTGAAGATGCATTCATAGTCTCGCAAAATGTCCATAAACGAATTCATAGATTGCTGTATTGCTGAAATCAGTGTGTGACAAAACATGATGCACATTCAATGATGAAGTGATAAGGGAGTTTGCCGAATGTTCGGGTGTGAAGCTCCTCATTGCCATTTTCAGCAATTTCTTGCCAGACACGTACTACATCTTCAAGAGGTACGGATCTTCAATTTCATGCCAGCTCCTCATTTCAGACCTTGCACAGTAAATTTCGACGTGCCCTCCTTACTTACCTTCGCTCAACTTCTTAATTTTGTAAATGCCTTATGTATTACTATTTGTATCAGCAGTTCTGCGGTCTTTATTCTCAATAATAAATAAAATTACATAGTTATCAGCGCAAGGGAATTTGCTGTTCATGATGTAAATCCAATGAGAAGTTAACTTCAATTTCCCTTTGTAAATGCGATTACATGTTTTTTTTCATATGCTTTCATCTCTTAAGGTGAGCACATTCATAACTACCAAGCCTTCTTTGATGTTGGCAAACAAAACATTTTGTCCAATTTTTACCACATTCTTGCATACAGCGCCAATCAGAATGATGATCTCACGTGCACATGATAGGAATTTCTCTATGCAAAAGAATTATGGCTCCGGACTTAGCGCGTTTCAGGTTATCAGAGAAAAACAAAAGATTTTTCATTTTCACCGAAGAACACAATCTTTCTCCAGTTGGATTTACATGTATTTCCCTTGATCCTGCCTGATAAGAGGAACCGGGTAGAACTCGGCAGACGCGCAGTTTGTAGTTGTCAAAGGATGCCTGTGAAGTTTTATTTTCGACCTTGTTCCTTGCAGAAAGTTGTTGTGGCAGCCAAACAAAACAACTTCCGCTGAGCTCGTAGAATTCTACAAGTTCTGGGTTTTCAATGTATTGCGTAGCTTAGATTTTCTTAATTTGGTTATCCCAACCAATCATTTTTGTCTGAATAGCTCCTGTCATCGAACATGGCTCATCGCATCCGATAAGCTCCACTGATACGAAGCTTGATAGACCAATAAGTTGGCTACCTATCACCAGACAAAGTACAAATCTGTGGTTTTCTTAACTTTCACTTAACGTTTCTTTTCTACTTATACAGCACATCAGCGATTGCTTGCACCTTTGATTGGTTCACATGTCTTCTTGTCTCTGCTGAGTTCCAGTGATTGATTTAAATGATGTGTGCCGTCACGTATTCGCGACTCGATTACGTCAATATCACTGGTTGTACTGATCGAAAGGCCACGCTAAAGTGGAATTTAGCCTAACACCCATGTTAAGGGCTTCTCTCTCAACTCTGGAAAGTAACATGGCTCAGCATTGCAGTAGGGGTTCCGACAGAGTCCACTGTTTTTCGGTTATCAGTAACAAGTTCTTTAAAGATGTTTTTTAATCCAGTCAGAACAACAAGATGCAAAGGAGCTGACATCGGAGAGACGACAAGAACAGTAAAGCTCATAGAAAATGAACACCGGAAGCAACTACAAGAAAGAAAAGATGGGTGAGTAATATGGAGACTTTGCAAGGAAGTGCATGATAAAGTAGAACAGAACAAATTTACAATGTGAAAAGTGTTCATTAAAACAACGCCGTGGAAAAGCAAATAACAGAAGCGGTTAACATCAGGAACAGTTCAGTAGGCTCAACATCAATTATGAAAATAAATATAGAGGAATCAAGCGAGGGTGCTAGCTGCAACTATTGGTGAAATTTTATTTTCAACACTGAGCTATGCCAAGACCTGATTTCTATTTCTTTTATTCTTTTGATGTTCTGTGCCTGAACTTCTATGATTTCAAATGATTTAGCATTTGATTTCTGTATATTTAGATAAGAGGATTTGTTTATAAAGTAATCATTTACTATCTCTCCAGCGGTTTCGACATTGACAGCAAATTACAGGCATTGATCAGTCAGCACGTAGATTTTGATGGGTTATTTTATATATTCGTTGACATGAACACAGATTGGATAATGAAATTACATCGACAGAAGCATGAGACTTAACGGTTTACAATTTCAAGTGCTTGGATCAACACATTATTTTAGACTTGCGCGGAGGTGCAGACACGGTAAACCTCGTACACACACCCACCGAAATGAATGATCTGGTGACGTATCTCTACGAATTGTGTGCGTCATTCAACTGGTTAGCGCATTCTTCGTTTCATTACTTACAGTCGGTCGGTCAGCAGCATCTAGGATAAATAAGACCGCATCACGTACAATTTTACATATTAAGGTCAACCGCAAGGCATTTGCAACACTTCCAATGCATCTAAGGTCACTTTAGCGAGTCTGCGGTGTTTTGACACAAATCTGCGTTATCTCTAAGTCAAGTGCATGAATCGCATTATTCATAAGACGTCAAAGTTTTGAACCTTAATGTGACTGCATCGATGATGATCAGTGAGGCGACAAGATAATGCACCAGAAGGCCAAAATCAAGCGTAGAATGACAATCTGAAGTTGTTTGAAGAAGAAATTTATTTCTCCATTTAATACAACTTCGCGAATGACTTTCCTATAGTCATTTGATGCATGTATTCGAATGAATTCTGCATCAGTTCTTGCCTTACGTGAATCATCAATTCAAAAGTCAATACATTGATTTTAGTTGTGCAAAAGTCTTACCTACGTTTATCTATCAATTCATGAATTAATCATGATTGTTATTTCATATATCTTCAAAACGTCACAGAATTTTTAAAACTAGGACATATATAATGTGTGATAGCTCATCAAAGAGATGACTAACACGACTTGTGAAATATCTTTTCCATTGATCTATGTTTGCTGCGGGGACTTAAAGTCCCGCTTTAGAGATTACTGATATCTTAGTATTAGTAATTTGACTTGGTTGTTAGTGCGTCAGAAATGAACGGACATCATGGAATAACCGAAAATCTTCCATCTTCTGTTGCACGTTGCTAACGAATAAGTTTTGTAGATATTATTTATTTGTCGGTAAGCTCTAAGAGCAGATTTTGACACTGGCGGCAACATACAAAAAAGAAGCATAAACGTCCGATACCATACTCGTCGTGAATTATTTCCATTTTAAAGATCAGCTCTGAATAATTGGTTTATTCAGGAATCACGATTCGAGCGTTTTATGTATTGAAATTTCTGCTCCGTGACTTTGCTCTTACAGAGCATTTGATAAATTCCCGAAATATTGAGACATTATGTACCAAACAAAGAAGGTCATGAAAGAGTTATATAGTACAATTCAACTCGCGATCTCTGATGAGATTAAGTGGCTAATAATAATGATTGTTTTTTATGCTTCAATTTGCAGCCGTTCTCATGAGTAGATTGGCAGAGAAAAACAGTGAGAAGCGTTTTCGCTTCTCATGTCGCGAGTTCTCTCCAATTAAAGTAAAAGTGGTTCTAAAATGTACAATTATATGACAGATATGTTGCTAAAAGAAACCAGCTAAAAGCAAATAGACATTAGAAATTTTTCCATTGTTAAAGGTCAACTGGAATGAAGGGCACGGTCAAAACCATTCAATCTCATAAAAAGCGAACACACGCGCAGTTAAATGGAACCATAGATTGCGCCTTGACAGAAAACGTAAAACATAACCATCAGAAACATCTGGCGTTAGAGATACAGATACAGATCACCGATGACTAAAAGGACTAGATTAACAAGAATAATAATGCCCTTTTACAACTAAAGTTCATCAGCTAATTATATCTCTATCTCAAATTTTAACATGAATATCATAATCGATAAATGTCAAAACGCAGTGGAATGTAGATTAAGAGAAGCTCGTCTGATCAAAACTCATGCACTGTATCACCAGAGAATTGAGGTCCTAAGCTTTCCACTTTGAATTCTATTCCATTGTTAAACATATTTAACAAAGTCTTATCATTGTCAGCCACAGAATTAGATTCATCTGCGCGCGCTTCGGTTTCCTAGGAAGGAAGAGTTATATGCAACCTTAATATCGAAATGGGACATCACAGAATTAGACAACTTGCCCCTTCTCGAATGGATAATTCGCGTATCGCTTACTATTGGAAACGGCAAACAATAAGCTGTCAGCAGAGGGCACCAGAGCCAGTGAGAGATGCGTGTGTGCTGTGATATCACTTCGCACACACCAAAACACATCCCTGTCTTGGTTAACATTCGATTCAGTGTATGATGCACTATACAATGAGAAATGCCGAAGAGAGAATGTGAAATCATCAAGTGAACTAATTTTCGTGTGCCTGCTACTTTTTTTCATAATGATCGGAAGGGCCAACATTATGGAGAAAACTTGTGCGCAATGATCTGAATTCTTCGAATCTGAAGGAATTTTTGCAATCGAAGCGCATTGCTGGAGCTCACATTAATCCGCAAGCGACGGACGACTTTTTCTCCTATCTCTGTAAGGTATTAGGAACTCCTTTTTGCCCACTTAGTAAGTTCCGCGATGTTCCGGCGATTTCGAATTAATCACACTTCTAGCAAACCGAAGCAGATAAACAAAATATTTAATTCTGTGTAGTCAACACACATCTGCCCCTTGAAGTGTCGTTGACCATAATTAATTTTGTGTTTAACATTCACTTTTACTTTATCTGACCAAATACACCCTACAAAAGAGCGATATTATTGTTATTTTCACTTCAAATTTGAAGTGACAGTTACCTAAGCTGCATTATTTTCAAATAAATCTCATGATTTGACAAAGGATAAAAAATCTCACCCTGCTTTTTTCAACGTATTCAATCAAAATTCAAAGTATAAAATCCATCACGGACATAGTCATGGGTAACAAAATATAGCCTATAAGACGATGGTTTGGTACATATGGGTTATCTCCCCCCACGCTTTCAAATTTCTTTAAATTCTGCAAAAATGAATCAATCGTCACAAAACTTAATATATACGTAAGTGAGGATATTTTCTAACGACATACCAAACATTGTGCAGATCGGACGAGTACTTTTTGATATAGGGGCGATAACTTCAACTCCGGCGATGTCTGCAGCTTGATCTGACTTCTTCTGACCTCATCGTCTGAACAGAAGACACTTGAAGTCAACAAAGTAATTTCCCGGGAACTTGTGCAGTGATAACCAAGCCACATCCATACACTAACATTTTTAACTTGAAAAAGGTGTGGCAAGGTCGTGGGAAGATTTCAAGTAGAAGTGGATGAAACGAGGAGGGAAAGAGAACAATGCACACACGAGTAGCAATAACACGTCGAACAGAAGAAGTCAGACCAGGCTGTTGACATCACTAGACTTCACGTTATCGTCTCTAATGCAAAAAGTACTTGTCCAATCTGAATGAATGTTTGTATTTGGATAGAAAACATACTTAAGTGCGTCTATTTGAAGTTTGGTGACGATTGATTCATTTTTGCAGATTTTAGACAAATTTAAAAACATGGGGGATATAACCATAAGTACCAAATCGTCAATTCTCGTTTACATTTACTTTCGCCTGTAACTGTATGATTAATTTCTTGTTTTTTACAAAACTTGAACTTGTAAAAGTGCAAACAACACATTTACTTTCACACCATTGTCTTCATACCATGAAATGTCACTCTTGTTTGGTGCTTCGATTCAGTCTTCGAAAGAGTGGCAAGATTTGCATCATCAATTCTCCCTCATCTTAACTTGAACTCGGTAAGTTATTGCAGCAGAAAATTCGACATCTTCATCATGTGCAGATGACGCGAGATGAGATCTCAATGCCTGCGGCCAGCAGCGCAGCTGTCACATGACGCGCTGTTGCCAGTGTTGCGTAGGCGGACAGAGATGCGCACGTGATTCGGAGGTCGGAGCGCGTCGCGATCGATCGACCCGCGTCTGTCGTGAATGCCACAGTTCCGGCGCTGCTGCAATCGTTGCACACAAACAGAAAGCGAGGTTCTATTCAGCGCGCGTTTTAATTTGATAGCGATCAATAGTACATAGAAATAGAAGAATGGTAGTGGCTAATTTGTGAATGATTACGTCAGTTTTGATGAATGGAGGACGGAGTGATGATTGTCATTGAAAATCTGATCAGGAGCACACTTCTCTTCGTACGTGTATGATTGTGTACCGGTCGGTGACTAGCTGTAGCGTTAATGACACCGACTGACGCCATTAAATGATGAAAATTACACATTTTAAAATATTATCACAACAGTTAACGGAATTGTTTTTGTTTTCTTTCAGGTCACGCCATGCCAGTGCGTTGTCTCGCCTTCTCACCGGATGGGCGTTTACTTGTCTCAGTGTCGGACGATTTCCAAATAAAAGTTTATGACGTGTGAGTAGAGGACAGGGTGTTGTGGTGGGTAATTGAAGGAATAGCTGCCAACTTGATGAATGAAAATAGAAAAGGATAGATGAATTTCCTCTGCGCTGTTAGAATTCGACACCCCACAACATTTCCGTGCTTGTGAGCACTCACAGAGGAGGTGTCTACAACACCCAACGACATTCTTAGCTAGATATCAGTGATTAGCATCAAACTGTACCCAATTTTCCTTATTTAATAACAAAAGAGAACTTCTTTCTGGAGCCTTAATGATTAGGATGAGTTAATGCCGTCTACTTTTTTTAAAAAAATATTAGGAAATGCTCTTTTAATTCTTGTCATGCTATTTGATGACACGTGACCAAAAACCAGAGTTGGAGGCAGGCCCGTTCACTTCACCAAAGTTGTTTCACTTGATTATCGTTGAGTGTATGTCTCAAGACAGTCATGTTATAAACAGGGGTGTGGAAGCGGAAGCGGATGCCCGACGGTCGCTTCCGCTTCCGAAAGTATCATGATACTAATGACTGACGCAATTCGCGTGTCAGGGCGAGGCGAGGCACTTCTGACTTTTGACCTAAGTCTTGATGCGAATTAAGTAATAGTTGTTATATTTAGTGAGAGAGAGAGAGAGAGAATGACTTTATTGACTCACATTTAAATCCGTGAGAGCATTACATTCACACAAATTATCTACATGAAACTTCACATGTTATGAGCAGCACAAAATTTGATGAAGGATTCACCAAATCGTTTGGTCTTTGCGCGAGGACATTTCAATGAACATCTATTGCGAGTCATTACATTGGGACAAGGGCGCTCTTCAAAAATAATTCGAAGAGGATGATTAACATCTTTTCAATTTTTCTAAATAGTTTTCTGCATGATGCATCGGCAACGGTAAACAAGCGAGACTGATTCATTTCACGCCCAATTATTCGTAAAATACGCTTCTCAATGAGGACAAGATATTTTTGTAGATATAATGTTAAATTACAAAAAGCGGGATATGCATATAGTATAAGAGAACGTATGAAAGCAACATATGCACGAAAAATAAGGTCGGGGGGACAGTCACAGAGCTTCAAATTTCTTATTAAGTAAATACGACGTGAGGCAGTACTGATAATGTTACTTATGTGGGCATTCCATCTCATGGTAGATGAAAAGGTCAACCCTAGAACTTTCAATTCTTCTACCTGAGGTAAAAGTACACCTTGCTGTACAATCACAGGGTCAATTGTCACAGATTTCCCCGTCACAATTTCCATTGTTTTACATTTTGATATATTCAACGGTAGATGGTTTGCCTCAGACCAACTGAGACAATGATCCCATTCCTGTTGAAGTCTATCGTCAGAAGCGTTTCTTATGAAATGGAGAATCGTAACGTCATCTGCGTACTTCAAAATAAGTGAATTGGGCGATAAAGCTTCAAGATCGTCAACCACCATAGCAAATAGCGTTGGTCCGATCACACTGCCCTGAGGAACTCCGCTGGTTACTGATTTCCAAATAGAGTATTCGCCATTCCATCTAACTCGCTGTACACGATCGTTCAGAAAACTTGAGATCCACTTTAAGACAATGTAAGGCTTGCCCTATTTCACTTACCGTATTTCTTTGAATAAGAGACGCGTCTCTTATTTTTTCAGATCCCTGATTGATGCGTCTCTTATTCAGGGGCGTCTCTTATTCAAGGGCGTCTCTTATTTATCTAATGTTCAAGTTTTCATTATTTCATTAGAAAAAGATGTCTTAGTTTTTTGCTACTATTCTCTTAGGTAACCTTTGCATTCCTCACTTAGGCCTATGTCATGGGCAAATTTCGACAGTAATTTTTCTTACATATATACGCTTTATCATAATTCAGATATTTTGGAAATGAAAGGAGTTTTATGGTTTGTAGTAGCATATCCTGTAGACTCATCTAATACATTCATATACCAGTACATGTTGGCCACTATACATGTAGACTAGATATGAATTTACTGAAACGAAAATACCGATAATCAAGTAGTATTTACAGCAAAAGTTACCGACCGGTACATGACTCCAAATGCAAAGGAAGCTACCGTATAATGCCTCCTTAAATGGTAGATGGAGTAACCTTAAGTAGGCCTACATGTACTGCATGTACAACCACAAGAAGCTTTATATATTATACATATATTGGTCATGATACCCGGTATTTACTAGTAGACTGACTTATTTTACTAAGATAAGTAGGCCTAATAATCGCTCAGGCGGATGTAACTACCACATTACAATAGCCTGCACGTAATATGTCTATAGCAGTCTATTTTTTGTACATGCGTCTCTCATTCAAGGGCGTCTCTTATTAAATTTTTTCCTCTCACGGATGCGTCTCTTATTCGAGGGAGTCCCTTATTCAAGGGCGTCTCATATTCAAAGAAATACGGTAATTACAAATTGGAACCTGTATTACTAAATGCATTTACTTCTAATTTTCTCATTATGATGCAAACGATCGAAGGTGCATTATCTCAGAATACTGGCATCCGAAATCAGAAAATATCAGTATCATCTTATCAATGACAACTTTACACAATGCGGATTGGTGTGTCTTGAGGCAATTTCACCATAACATTCTCAAACACTCTTGGTCGTTTAATATGTTTTTTACTACACACGTGTTGGGAAAATATGACGTTTTTATTTCACAATTTCCCAAATGTCAAAATTTTCAGTAAATTTGAAAAATATTTGACTTTTCGGCAAGTCAAAAAGACGCGTACAAGTCAGCAAGGGTTTGCGACAGAAAGTTCGTGGAGACTGCGAAGTGTTAACGTCAGAACCTATAACTCGTAAAAAAGTGGAAAATGAAGGAAAGGGGCTCGAAATAGGGAGGTGTGTAGCCCATGTCCGGTCTCCAATAATTGGAAGCGGAAGTGAATAAATATCAATCGCTTTCGCAGCTCTTGGTTATAAATATATTCAGTAGGATAAAAGTAGGATATGCTCCTGTCCTTAAGAATTTCAAAGTCAGTTTACTTAAGAATCGAAATTTGAAGAATTTCATGAATAATGAACATGATTTGTGTCTTAATCGAATGCGGTGTCTTAGATCTAATTGAATCACATGCCTGTTCTTCGTTGGCCTATCGAGATCGAAGAGGTCACGTGTGTACATTTCAAGGCAAACAGTGTCAGATGAATCTGACGCAGATTCGATGCCAACGAATTCACCAGCATCAAGTGATATGATCGCTTAGTCGGTAAGAGTGCACGTCGTTGAGAAAGTGCGGAGAGTCCATGGTTCGGATCTCTGTATGGGAAGAATTTGCCAGTGTTTAATGGCTGCCTCACTCCTCCTTTGTGGCATGGCTTCCTGTGAGTGAGGTAACAAATTCCGGAACACTTGGGGTTGTATAGTGTAAATTCGTATTTTTCAGGAGAGCTGAGTTTAATCAGGATAAAAATTTCATATAGTCAAACGTGATCGTCAACAGATTTTCATAGGGCCCTGCGAGTAATCGACTAGACATTCAGAATATTGACGCGCTTGCTTAGAAATTATTGTATAAGATTCCGACAAAAATATATACAATACTCAAACAGAAGGTTCTAAAAAATTGATTGCATTCATAGAATTTTTTAAATTTGTATAATGTGTGTCTAACGTCCACAATTGCATATACTTAACAAAGGTTAACCCACTCACTCGATCAACGATGTGCGTCGCCATACACATTATTTTCTTATTCTCTTCATTGCTTTTATTAGCCTAGGTAGGCCTAAACACGATTTTGCCTCTTAATATCTATAAAAATTTCGCCCGACTCGACTGGAGGTTGACAAAAGTCCTCTTGATTTTCATGCATGATGATTTCATTTATCGTTATTTTTGTTATTTTATGATGCAATTTTGTGCATTATGCGCCCTGCCATTATTGCGCGATTCTACTATCAAAGTATTCTGCTGCAATTTTTTTTCAGGCACTTAAGCTGAAATATGCAAGAAAATCTTGCATGATTTTATAGCAAATATCAGAGTACATAAATGCAATCTAAAATTAGCTCACAACCACAGAAGTAACAGCCAGACTATTATCTACCATATTGCCTCTACGCCAGGGTCGTATCACGTTACTGAGCAAAGAATGAGTTCCATTGTTAATAAATCTTACCAAGAAATCTGAAGAAGAAGCTGATAAATCTTGTGCTATAAACCCATTCTCAACCAGAAGAAAATGAAGAAAATATGGAGCGTAATTGTCATCATTTGAAAAATCAGGAACTTGCTTGATGATTTTCCTTTTCAATTGATGATTCTATGTGGATTCGATGAAAGAATAGTTATCAACATTGTCCTTTGCTTATCGCATGGACATGGCTTCCGCTGAGAGAGGATTATCTTTCAGCGAGCATTACTTATGTATAGAACAAACAGGATGAAACCGTAGAAGAAATTGAAAAGAAAAGCATGGAAAAAATAGAATGATCGCGCGGTCATGATGTTCGATTAAGAGGTAGACAAGGTGTCCTTTCGTGTATTTATGATTCCAACTGAGGATAGTAAATGCAATGAAAAATGAACGAAGAGCGAAAGCCGCTACGATGCAGCAGTCCTTATCTAAACGAGAAACACAATCTCGTGCTTCTATTGAGTCTTTAATTGTTATGTTAGAGGTTATTGATAAACGAATCATAATTGCAAGTGACATAAATGCACAAAGTGCTCAAAATACAGTAACGTAATTTACCTGCATGTAGACTACCGGCGGCTCAGAAATTGGACAAGAATAAACTATCACATGATTGAAACTACGTTCATTGTATTACTTAAATTATTATGTCTGATGTTGTTTTTTTTTTGAGACTTAACATGAATACGACATTATAGTTTTTGATAAATTATTCTTGTTGCAGCTCAAATTGTGACTCATGAAGTGATACTACATGCTCATATAATGTCATGCGCTCATTTACTTGAATAGATGATCTGCACTAAAATATGACTGCCTTGTACAGGATGTCTGTACAAAGCAAAATGTGCATCACATTATGTATAGCTACACCTTATGATGAAAAGTTATCTCAGTATAGAACAATGCATATTGAAATAGGAAAGAAGTATTAATGCTTCTATATGTTGTTAGTGATCAAGTCATTTTCTTTGAAAGTGAAGTTCTCATAAAGAAGTTGAGTAATATTAAAGAACAAAGAACGAACTATTGAATACTGATGAATTCAAAAAAAATCAAGAAATCTATTTATTGGTTTATCACTTAACCGACAGGAGAAGCAACAGCAAAGAACTTAGTATTTGACCGCTTATATCCGATTCTTCAAACTCCATTAACTTGTTGACTTTCAGTCATAATATTGTCTTGTTGAAAAGAAGAGTTAAAAGGATGTCAGAAACGTAAAAGATCTTATTGTCCGTTGAAAGAGAAGAACTTTATAAATACGCAGTGATTCTTCTATGGAATATGATGGAATTCAGCGGCCAGTGATTCCACACTGCCCTAGTTGTGCAAACATGGTTGTCTAGAGATGAGCGGTGTTTCTCAATGTGCAGGGAGCCAGTTTTTTCTAAATGACCAACGCGTGACTCAATTTATTCATATCAATGTTGTTTTTGCAGGATCCGGATGAATTGCCGAAGTTTTATTGAAATAGTGTATGCATGAATTATTGTAAATCAAAATTTTTGATAAGGCACAATTTGAAAACATAAATACTTCACGTACGTCTATGTATATACGGTAATAAATGATAATCATGTGATACGTCAATTGGGGAAATTCAAATTCAGATAATAATTGTTGAAATGCAACTTCAGAAATTCTGAATAATTTTTAGTTCCAAAATCTGACCATTTTGTTTTCAATTTTGCGGAAGAAGGGCTCTTTGGACAAGTCGTTATTTGAAAGTCATCTGTTCCGCTTTGACCAAATCGTGAGGTTGCAAAGTGCTACCTGTCCGTATCTAAATGTCGGTTTACTGAGTAGTAGCGTGAAGTCTCACTCATGATGATGTTCATCGACAATTACCTCATGTGTGAAAGTTTGAGTTGCATTAAATAAGTCAGTATTGCGTTGACTGATCATTCACTGCTCTGTATGTCAAATTGATCAAATAAATGTATCACAACCGGTCGACACTTGATCCATCATGAAGGTGGTGCACATGGTTCATCAGAAGTGTTGCTGATGTTCTAGGTTGCCAGAATTCAGATTAGAATTGACACTTGACGGAAAAGTGTTCCTTATACCTCGTGATAACTATGGGCTGCTATCATCATTCTCCAGACACCGAAATCTGAATCAACGTGTTTGGATGAACTGAGCGTCTGTGTGGACATTGGCGAATAACATCATGTACTTGATGACATGACTGAAGTCACCAGGACAGACAAGAGCTATAGTCCACGAACTGGACCGACACTGCGATCTAGATTGCAGCAGCTAAAATCTGATGTCTGCGACGATAGATAAGGACGTCGATGAATCATTAATTGATTGTGGATGGAATCAGTCAATTTCATATTGTTTTGTCACGACAGTGAGTGTAACTTCGGTTAATTGAAATGTGTGCGGTCTGTATCAGTCCCGGAATCACTTAGTATTCTTTTTGCTATTTCTGTATAGTTTATCAGGCTAAGTACTCAGTAACCTCAGCTTTGATATGGCGAAGGAGTGTCGCTTGGATAGAAATTGTGTTAATCGAATGGATTGAATCTTTAAATTCCAGATCTCGCTTGCTGTTGATGAGTCATTTCTGGTAGACGAATTTTCGCGCTGTTCGAGAATGCCAGGCAGGATTGTAATGAATAATGTCGTTCCCTTTGCAGACAACACGGCGCTTTAGTCTGCACTCTATCCGGGCACAGCAGTTGGGTAGTGTCTGTGGCCTTCAATCCGGACAACCAACACTTCGCCACCTGCTCGGCGGACAAAACCGTGCGGGTTTGGGATATAAGCGCGAAGACGCACAAGAACTCCTACTATGAACATAATGATCAGGTGAGGATGTTGCGTTGACTTCCTTGTCAATTTTGTCAGACATGGTAGACCTGATTTTTGCCTTGAGATCGGATGGGGAAATTGACATGAGAGAGACACAAGGGTCGGAAAGCGGTGTCTTTGAATGGAGAGGCGTAGTATTCCGGCGAGGTAACTAAGTGCAATTTCTTATGTTTGACTGGAGATTAATACGATGCAGACAGAGTATTTAAGATGTCTGTGAGAGAGTTGTCTGTAGTCACTATTATGTCTTCTTTACTCATGAATCTCTTGTTTCAATGTCTCTCGACAAATCGTCAGTGAAGGGAGCATCAGAAAAGGAGTATGCACTTTTTGCAACTCTTTTGAAAATAGATTAGCAACAAATGTCAATGTGTTGTTAATGGCTAGCTTGGCTTCAATTCACAAGTTAGAACAATGGATAACTCGCTAAAATTGTCTCATCACTTGATTTCGCTATCTGATGCTTTGAATGCTACAAGTGGCACCCATGTTTAGCTGTAACTATTTTTGATTTTGCAATTCAATCACATAGAATGATTGAAGTAGCTTCAACTCGCACTATCCAATTCTCAGACTGACGGCGTTATTGTAGAGGTTAGACACAGGGTTCCCACTGATCTTGAAAGCTCATACATCTTAGAATTAGAGTTTTAAGGCTTCAATTTCTGTAATTTGAGTTTCGTATATTCAAATATGGAAACTTAGTTGTTTCAATCAAGTGGTCATCGTAGTTTATCATTTTCATGTAGAGGCGACCAAAAACCGCAGCTGTTCGATAAAATTGATCTTCAAGAATCCTGAAAAAGTGTTAAGAGACTAATTTAATCCAACATCAGGTCGTCTATACATGCTAGCACTAAATCGTACTACTCAAAGAAACCGGAACTGGAGCTGGATTGGGCTTGGAAATGGGAAATTCATGCAGAATGGGTCTGGGTCTAGAAATAGTGGTGTGTGGACCTGAAATTTCATCAGAATATGAATGGAATGCGATTGTTATCCTATTTCTAATTGAGTTTTGTGAAGGGGAGGAGTTAAATCCTAAATCAATCTCGGAAGGCGTGTCATAGAAGGAATGTCGTCCATGACATCCACTTGGAAGAATTTGGCAGTCGAATTCTTGTAATTATGTATGAATAATGTCTTCACAATATATTGCTTGGGACTTCTGGCCAATAAGCTAAGCTGTAATTTTAGAGGGGATGAAGGGAAGTATCGATTTTCTAGGTGTTTGACCATCGCAGCTTCAAGAACATGTAGAGTTTGCCATTACGACAGTTGGTACATAGTGCATGGATTATTGAAATTTATTAACATTTGATTTGCGCTGTCATGATTGGCATATTCGTATATGATGAATAGGTTGCAATAAGCTCTTATTATATATAAATTGGGATTTAACTATTTTGATTAATATCAAATCTTCGTCAAAACAGATGTTGACAGTTTCTAGGTGAAGGGCCGTGTTCACGGGCGTGATTAAGACTAGTGAATATCTGGCCATGGAAAGGGCTGTGCACGGCTGTTGATGCCAGGTTCTCGAATGAGATTTTGTAAATGGAGGTTAAGAAATCCCTTTTGAGAAAGATAGTCACAATTGCTCTTCTTACATTAAGTATTTGACAAAATCGTGAACATCGCAAATATTCTTAACCAGTGAAAAGGAAACGACGGACTTTCTCACTACAAAAACCTTGCAAAACAGTGATCGAATGGTATTGAAAAGTCTTTATCAGCACTTCATTTTTGGATTCATCTGTCCGTGGGAACCTTGCAGATAAATTCAGTTTTAGCTTCAATCTCGCAATCAAAGCACCCAACTTTGAATTACGTGCAATAGTTTTTCATTGCTTGACATGCCAGTAGTAAACTAAAAATGTGATACAGTAAATTGCGTTTCTTGAAATTCTACATTATGGGAATTCGCCTGCTTAGTTCTTCCATCATTTTCCGTCGTGCATACGCCGATTGATTGCAATTGCATTTAATTTATTAATTCAAGTGAACGCTTTTGCACAACAAATCTTGTTCATTGTGTGGATTTCATGTTAATTAAAAAAAGTCAACTGTATTAATGATATAGCAGTATGGCAACTCTTGTATTGCGCGAGAAATCTTCACGATTTCGCATTATCCTTCGATCTGAAAGAACGAAATATGTTAATTTTGAAATGTATTTGCATTAATGATGTAATGATGTCTTGAGCCATGTCTAGTTACCGATTTTATATGGCTCATGCAGTATTGGTAAAAAAACCCATGGTTATTTTAAATAGGTGCACTTTCCGTGGGTTTTAAATATATTTACCAATTGATCGAATTTGAGACATATTGATAGTAGGTTATGTCCGATGTCAAATCGTAAGCACAACGGTGTATTCTAATTTAAGTATCAAACTACTGAGAACATAATATTTCTTCATTATCTGAAATACACATCTTATTCTTTTTATAATACCGATACAATTCTCTAAATGGGTTAATAATTACGTATCCACTTGAAATTGTAAGTAATTTTGACATTAGCAGATTATCTAATTTAGTTTTTATTCCAATGAAAGCAAATTTAGTGACAAAATTGAGTGTATAATATCACGTGGATGATTTCGTGATACTAAAATGAATAATGCAAAAAGGTTCATAACAAAAAATGTGGCTATTACAAAAATTACTAAAAATGCATGGAAGCTCTTACAACTTGCATTTAAAAATCCTGAATTATGTAGAAGAAACACAATCTACTATTTTAAATGACCCAGCCTCCTATTTAAAATACCCACCAAAATTCCTATTTAGAAAACCAAAAAGTCCACGAGTTTTTAAAATGGGTTTTTTGAATATGCCATTCGAATGAAATATATCAATTTCGAAATGTATTTGTATTAATGATGTCCTTCGTCGTGTCTAGTTACCGATTTATTGAGTTGTGATCTGATATATGCCTCATGCGTGATCTTGAAAGAATTTCCGGATAAATACTGTGTATTTGTATTGCAGGTGTGGTGCGTGCGCTACAACCCCACAGGGAGCAAACTTGTCTCTGTCGGTGATGACAAACTCTTGTGTGTGTATGACTGTCCTCAATGAACTTTGTTTGTCCCAAGAAGCTGTGATAAAGTCATCTCAAATTGGATTCCGTCTTGTCGAGCGTTTTTAATATTTTCTTTTTGAATAAATTTTTAAAGTAACATTTGCTTCTTATTTCAAGTAAATCAATTAAACAGCGTTTTATTTAAGGCATTTCAGATAGGATATATATTAGCATGTACTGTTAGTGAGTGAACGCGTAAAAATTCTTGAACTAACGTTCTAGCACCTTACCCAGAGATTTAGAGTAAAGGGCTATAATGTTAGAGCATTTCACATAAGCCTATTTATGGACTTACATACCATACCATAGACATTTGCAAGTCTTGGTTTCCGCTCAAAACCGCCAGAAACGGAAATTCTACATTTCGGAGTCCGATCTCATTATTCGAGATGAGATAGATTAACGACTTCATTTAGCTACAAACAGACCTGCAGCTGTACACTGATGATCGAAGGATGCTTTAGGAGAAATTGTCGCCTTAGATTCCCAAGGTTATCACCATGAAGGACAAAATTTCGAGAACAATGTTTTGTAGATTGTCAAGTTATACGATCAATGCTCTCTCAAAGATCCATCAATTGAAAGTAATAATGACTTGCATTAAATGTAAAGAACTTCAAATCAAATATTGCTTCTGTAGACATTCACTACACTTGATTAGAACCGATAGATTTTTTGCCTGATCAACTTTATTCCATTTTTGCAATATTTCGACTAGAAACGTGGAAAATTGAACTCAATTTCTTGTAGGGCTGCACCGAAAAGCTGATAAAAGTACATGGATATTTGAGATATGATTTTCTTCGCGTTCTGGATTGCCCTGTGATAGTTAATATAAGACTTCTCAAAATCTTGAAATAACTTATAATAAATTTTCACGTTCTCTAGAATTCAATGCGAATTTTATAGAGTACAAGGAAGTTTCTAATAGTGCTAAATCATTTGAAATAGTCTCTTAATTTAATTTTGCCAATACTTGCAACTGACTGTCATCATAATTCTAATTTTCAAAGCGAGATGACAATCGAAATGATAAAAGATGTGCTGCGAAAAATGGTAAAAATTTCAATGACTAAGTCAGTGAACTACACGATACTTCGAGTTTTTCATTGACTCTGTTAAAACATAAAAATCGAAATATCGAACATGTATTTCAACGTCATGAAAAAATGCAATCCCTTAGAACGTCAAAGCGTCAGTGAGCAGTCTGTGGGCCTACCGGATGCCAAAAAAGTCTTTCGGACGGAACGCTGGGACATGGATTGCTACGATATATCTTATCAAAAGAGGCATTGACAGGGTGTGCAGAATTTATGAGATAATGAAGAGTCCTACTACTAGACTAGGAGAATTTTGAAGTTGCTGGAATTGAGATTTCGTGGCCTAAAATGATGTGTTATGAAGTTGAATTATCTCATTTTCTTAAAAAAAATTTTTTCGACACCAGGGTGCAACCCTGATTTTCAAAAAGCTTCATTTATGATGTAGAAATTAGACGTTTAAATTCAATTGATATTGTTCTCCTTGTTGAATTAACTATATTCCACGCTAAAATGTTTTCATATTTGACGCAACCAAGATAACAGATAAAGGGTTTAAAATAAAGATAAAGGGATTTTAATTGCAATTGAAACTTTACAATAAAACATCAACTTGATCTAAATTAGCGCAATTCTATGCAACAGCCCGAGAAGCGGTGCTGCGCGCATGGACCTAGTTGTCATAAGCCTCCACTTCGCAAGGTATCTAGCTTCTTCGAATTGTAGCGGTTTATTGTTGTTAATTCACTCAGCTTCGTCCAGAGGATGGGAGTCTCATTCGTATCGAAGCAAGCGAGCAAACGTTTTCCTTGCATGGAGTGCCTCGGCAATGTTCTCGAAAAGACCTGCAGCGCATTAAGACGAATGCTATAAATGCTAAATATTTCTAGATAATCAATCTGATATGCGTTGCAGACCATTTTTTAACACAATCACGTATCAAAACTTATAAATCTTTTCCTTCACTCGATAAAAGAGAATATGAATTTGGAAGTGGGGTACTGTGAACCGTACTGTGAGCATAAACTGTTGAAATTATCAGAGGAATCATGTTTATTTGATACAATAAACATTGTCTTAAAGCATAGAGTTTCCACTGTTTATAATTTCGGAAATAAGGCTGGTGCCCCACACTCTCCTACACTACACTCATCCAAACACCTTTGATTATTGATAACAAAGGTATACCGCAGTATATTGAATATCTAAAGAGAATAACAACGATTAAGTCAATAGAAGACATCAACACCCTGATTCCGCGACCGCACTCGCCTGGCCAAGGACACGAACCGAAATCCGCGTTGGAAGCGAGCTCGCATCTTCTTCACTAGGCCATGCTCACGGTATACCTCTGATTATAGATTGGCTAACAAATCTGCTTGGGTAGAATCTGAAAGACAAATTTCCTATGATTTTGCATACACATGGCGGCACAAGCGGATGGACATAAGCAACAAATAATGAAATTGTGAATCGTAGTGATGAGGATGAGATAAAGACAACAAAAAGGCAATGGAGTTTTGTGAAATGCAATCGATTTGAGAAGTTTTTTATGATATGCAGTTCAAACTCGATATAATGCAGCTATCAAAGAGGACGGGTGTCAATCTTTTCCTAAGATACAAAGTATTTCAAGGATCAAGGATGCACTTTACCGAGCAGAAGAGATGGTGACTTCAGAAAAGTGAACAAAGTGATTATCTAAGGATTTGTTTCACAGACAGTTCTTGATAAACGTAATATATCCATGAATATTCATGATCTTAATTTGATCACCTCTAGTGTTGAGTCTCAATCTTCGTCAGACAGTGGCTCTTCACGGCAGACATACATTTTTATACGACAGTTTGATCTAACGTTCATTCAGTTCACTGTAGTTTGCTGCTAGATAAATAAATGACAGTGAAAATCCATTACATTCAACAAGGTGTAGTCTACTTAATCAAGAAAGCGCTGCATGTGGGAAAATCCTCGCTTCGATTTGTTTTCTCATGATATGTGCTACTCGTATTTCTTATCGCCCTGATTAATCTCTTAATGCCGGCGTCCAAAGCAGCCATCTGATCATTTTGCTGTCTGAGAAGTTCATATCCTTTGAGTACACATGCGTTTCATGCAGATACAGGTAGCAGTATTAAGCATTTAGATTATCATTTGACAGCAGCACTACAGCAATGCGTGCTTCAGTTTGTAAACTTGTCATTGAAATTATCAAAATTTTACTTAACCCTCAAACGTACATGTGACTCCATTTTGTGGTCAGCGAAGCATTTTCATGTTATTTTGCAACTTTAAGAAAATAATTGTCCGTCAAGCATTTCTGCGACAGAACAAAATATTCAAAAGATGATAATCATCGTTGTATTTTCATATCTATGGTTAATCATCTGAAAGCTTTGAGCTATAAAAGATTAAATTTGTGATTTCGGACATGTGACTCCAAATTGTGGTTATTGGTAAAAACTTAAAATGACAAGTTGATTTAGCATCAAGCAGCAAGCTATCTATGAAATCTCTGATACCTCTACCTTTGCAGGTGAAATCACAGATATCTCGGTAAAATTGGCGGTTCTGCTTAGCATAACACAATTGTATAACTCATCAAACAAAGCATTGATAATCAACCCTTTGTATACGTCATCAAGACTGATGTGAAAGGCAGCAGACAAAATTTAAAGTTTTAGACGAATCAATATTATAGCTATCTTAGTGTTGTGAACCTCACATTCAACTCAATGCGTGAGCTGTGCATTCAGTTGGCAAGTCCGAACGTGCATCCAAGATTCTCTGCGCAAAGAACACTGAAGGATTCAAAGGTTTTCGCTGTTGTGATTGGTATATGCGCATCTCCTGTGCTTACTGATTCAGTAAGGCGGTCCTCAAATTATTCAGCTCGCTGCAATCAGTGTGGGAAGAACTCCCGGTCTCGTTGTGATGAATGTGGAGAAAGTTGCTGCGCTGAACACAGACAAGTATAAAAAATTACATGTGCTAATTGCGTGTTGTAAGCTGTTCAGAGCTTATGATTAAATTTTGAGATATTTTTTAGTAAAAATATGTTTTCGTTATTACGTGCCGCTGCTTTGATGTGAAACTAAAAGATAGCCATAGTCCTAATGATAATTGAAAATCAACATGTTCTACTCTCTAGGCAGAATTTGCCTATCATACATAAAGCTAAATGCATCTTATTATAATTAATTTCCAATGACCACAAAATGGAGTCACATGTCCCTTTGAAGATAAAATTCACATGTCCTGATAAGGGTCAAACAAAACTTATCAAACCCGATATGCGTCGATTGCATGTAGCCAACTCTGATGAGATATTCGAATGAGAAAATATAAATGCACTAAGACCTGTGCACCTTCGGTCACTTAATGATGGGTTCTGTAGGTTGTAGGTCTGAGAGTTTTGAAGGGTTGCCTTGTATCAAAAACGTGACTTGATATTCCTTCGTTTGAGGCCTTATTTGACCCCTTTCCTGATCGGCGAGCTTTTGCAATTAGGTTCAAATTGCAACCTAACAAAGTAACAGCGCTCACCTCCAAGCAGGTCCGATAGAACTAGTTGAAAGGCATTAAAGTGAAATGATAGTGTATTTACGAATGTAATAGAAAGAATAAAATCTGCTAGATGATGGGATGGGCGGGAATTCCAGTATTTTTTCAATATCAATGGTACGGAAAATTCGTTCCCACCTGCAACCATGAGAATTTTTATCACAATTATAAGGAACAAACTAACAGAATTCACTTTAGTTGACTAAAATTGCAAAAAGGCCGTGATTCCTACGCAATGGCATTCACACATAGCACAGCCATGTTTTCAAGATGCATCAAAAAAGATGTTTTCAAGAAGCAGACAAAGGGTTTCAAGTACTTGGGAGGTGTGGTGGCGGAAGATGGGCGGAGCGAAATGGAAGTGAATAGGAGAATTAGAGCAGGGGTCGGAGCCTATCAGAAAGTGGCAGGAGTGTTGGGAGACAGAAGGATCAGCAAAGATATTAGACGGACAGTGCTAGAGGTGTGTGTAATTCCAGCAGTCACATATGGTTTGGAGACAATGGCGCTCACCAAATATCAGCAAGATAGACTGAAAGTGTGCGAGAACAATTGGCTGAGGAGGTTGTGTGGAGTGAAGTTGGTTGACAGAAGAAAACTTGCAGAAATGAGACTCGAAGTCGGACTGAAACGAACGATGACTCAGAAGAGTGGGAAAGAGACTATCTTGGGCCGGACATGTGGCAAGAATGAATGAGCAGAGGCTACCCAGGCGAATGGAGCAAGAAATGAGTGTGCGAAGAAGAGGAAGACCGAGAATTCGTTGGAGTGACTGTGTCAAAAGAGATTTCCAGAAGGCGGAGGAAGATTGGAGAAGTTGGAGAAGCGACGGAGAAGACAGAGTCGTATGGCGGAGAACTGTGCACAAAGTGGTTGAAGTATGGAGCGGCTGACATTTTACTTGACTGTGTTTCCTGATATCGTTTCATGTGGTGTTACCCTGATGGTTTGTGGACTGTAGCTAGTTTGTGTTTCCATGAATTTTATGATGTATATGAACTGTCTCCTTTTTATCTTGTTTGTATGAATCCTCCCCCCCCCCTACCCCATTTATATGGGAGAAAGGGGTTGTTAAAATAAAAAAAATAAAATCAAAATCAAAAAGCCAAACAATTGAATTTATTTTTTTGATAGCTGCGGTTTGTTGCAATCAAATAAGAAAAATTCTCCGAAAGATATTTATTTAGTATTTATCACAGCTCAATGCATGTAGGACATTCCATAAGCATCGCATATTTTATAAAAGTTCGGAAACGCGCCTTGTCCTAACGTTTAACGGTGTTACAATGCAGCTGATTTTTTCAGGTATACTACTGTCTGTGCTCTTGAAGCAAGTAATCCACCATTTTGTCAGCGTGGGTGATTCCAGCCAAGAAGCCCACCTCGTTATCAGGCTACAGGCTGAGGGGATGGCCCATTTCGCGGAAAACTTCTTTTCGCTCTCTATTTTTACAGTTGTTGTCTTTACTTGTCCTATGAAATCGTCAACAGCATGATAATGGGTTCGAACTTTTTCCAGTACTATTATTCTGTCTAGTCGCTCCAAACCATGCACATGGACGCATGAACTAATGAGTGCAATTCAACACGAAGCATTTGACATACAAAGTTAAACCTTTGCACTTAACCTGAAATAAAAAGTATTTTATAGCTTCTCACATCTAAAGTAGCTCGCGGACATTATGTGAATCGATGATGTGAAAATGACTCACTCCGACTTCGACCTTTGGGAGGTGCATCTAAGGGTGAGAGATCCTCTTTAGAATTTGCAAAACCATTAATTAACAACTGTTATGAGCAATATGATGGCACAAAAAACAAAAATTCACATTCGAATTATCCAACCCAAAGTAAGTAAGGGAAGTATGGAATCAATGGTTGATTTGTGGCGACAGCTATGATATTACTTTTTCGCCAGCGCTTATAAGCAGTTTTATTTGATATCGCAATTGACAACAGAATAGTATTGAAATATTCAATGGGACTGAATAGCTATGTCAAAACTATGAAGTATTGAAAAATTATATAGCTATCGTAGAGACATCTGGAAGACAAAAACATGAGATGAAGATCCATTTCTGTGGTTAAAATGCTAGACTAGCTTACGGGGCGAAAAATTTCGCTACATTTTTTTAAAATACCCGTCCAAGCAGTGTTAGTTACTATAGAAATGCTAATGATGCGCTAATGGAAATTTAATGATTGGGGAAGCATTTATATACAGTAGTTCGTTTAAAGAGATTTTATTTTGTTGTGGTAATTTATTTATTAACACTGACGATGGACTTTTGAGTTCTGGAGATATATTGAAGAGGTCTTTTTTTTATTTTCAGTAGATCTGCGTAATTCATGATACAGAATTATGACATAATTTTATGTACATTGAAAAAAATTATGTTCATTGACCTAGCTTGCAAGACGATGCGTTTCGCTACAGCATTTTTGGCTGCCCGTCTAATTTCCAAGTATTGCAGTCTCAACATCTCATTAGGAAGCTATTCATTTACTTGACATCCGTTAGTAGTTGCGCTGCCGCATTGTGTCAAATTGATCATTTATGTTGCTTAATGCTCCTTTGTCGAATGTCTACGCTACGACATGTGAAATTTAACGATATAAAACCATCAATTTACAACTACTCGGTTGTCAATGGTTGAAGGGTTTCCCTTTACTATTAATAGAAGCAGACAGTGGATCATCAATAAAACTTCTATTTCTAAGAAATCCTAGTGTCACATGACAGAGTGAGAGCAGAACCATAAGTATACGCATTGCTATTCGCAGACGGCATAGCTTTTGTCCGTTGTTCA
The DNA here is from genome assembly GCA_907163375.1 of Prostheceraeus crozeri. Taxonomy (NCBI): domain Eukaryota; kingdom Metazoa; phylum Platyhelminthes; order Polycladida; family Euryleptidae; genus Prostheceraeus; species Prostheceraeus crozeri. The sequence continues at coordinate 140,485 of CAJQUW010006666.1, forward strand.
CGTCGTGGTCGTTGACTTTTTTTTATCCTCTTCGCTTCCTGGAATTAGTGTCAACTGTTCTGAAAGAAGTTATAAAATGCTAGATTCGATTTGGCATAGAAATTAATTGATTATTAAAGTACTTAATAGACGACTACAAACCACTCTATACGATTCAAGGGGGGTTGCATTCATACACCGTGTATGAACGTGTTTACAAACTTATGCCCACTGAACATCTGAAAATCTTTGTATCGAATCTAGAAATACTTCATTTTCTTATTGATAACCAGTTGTACTTACATTCATTGATCAGTTTTAGATTTCCATTCATGAATGTATGTTGGAAATATGATGGACCTTAACTACATTATATACTATTTTAGTCCTAATTTTTTCATCTGATTATGAAAGCATCCTATGTGAAATTTAACAATTTTTTTTATTGACATCTTAACATCTAATTTTCTTCTTACATCAGAGTATTCCCTTGTATTCCCTTCTATGATCAATAGCAGTATTCGATGATCCGTGTTGAGATAACAATTTATGAAGAAATAGTCAAATTCTGAAATGATGTCACCAAATTATTGATGAATTGTTAGTGATGAAAATAATGAAAAATGATGAATGACGCTCCAGCCTTAAGCTGCAGATACTTTGTATTAATTGCATTCGAGTATATTGAGCAATTAATACAATAGTTCCTCGGCTTCCGGCAAATCACAGAAAAGTAAAATTATATTCACAGCAGAAAAGGAAAGCAACACGAAGCATTCAGATGCAGATGAAAACATTTGTGACGCAGATTTGATTTCATCGGTTGGAACATCATAGGCTGCATCAATTCAAAAAAGTCCTTCAACCGAAAAAAAGCGACTTCTTGAAATTGATGAATATAAATATCTGAAAATTATTTTGGCGAAAAAAGATGGCGGATTTGTCGCCACTAAAAATACATTACAGTAATGGGGAGTTTCCACACTTGATATATTTAAACACTTTGATCCAACCATTCTCCTTTTGTAATGAATATCTTCTCGTATAAGCGCAAAATGGTCATCACCTGCGCGAGTTTGTGCTAAGTCACTCGATGTACTGCTGAACATGTTTCTCTACGTAATAAACCACGCCTCAATGAATCTAGAAAGAGGCTACATTAATTAGACCTTGACTACTAATCGAGGAATCCAACCGCAAGATTTTGACAGGACAACATCTTTTTCAAATATTCTTGCTGAATTACATTTTTATACTATTACATCAAAATACATTTCGTATACTCGAATGGCGTTAGCGCAAGACTACCATATATTTGTGGAGCCCATGCACGGTTTTTGAAATTCGTATATGTTTGGGTGACATATGTGCACGTATGTACAAGTAGCATGATCAATAATTGTAGCAAAATCAATTTTATCTTGTGCGGCTTTCAGGCGGATAGTTGCACTGCACTTACAGACCGTTCCTTTCGATGAAATAAGGTAATGCCGGTCAAATCGCCAAAAAAGTCAAATTACCGTTTACTTGAACAGAAGAAAAACTTCCATGATTTTTTATAGGCCTATTCGCTCTTCAATGATGACATGAATTGTAGAAAGTAGAATATGAATCCTTAATAGTGAAAAAATTAATTGCGTAGGCCCACAATCTGCTGTATACATTTACATGTAAAATTTTGTTGTGTAATACAACCACTATACATGCACATACGGCACAACAGCCCATATGTGCACTTTAAAGTACGAAATAAAAGAATATTAAGTACATACTACTGCCTTTTAAAATTGGTGACCCACGAGCCTTTTTCACGGGCCACTCCTTGTGGCCCGCTATCCCAACTTGGTAGCCCACCACTGACTGCCTTTCACTTAATTTCTGGTTCTTGAAAAAGTTTCATTTCTGGTAATTTAGCTGCCCTTGAAACAGGTACAAAAAAGGACGCCATGCGATAACCAAACCACAAGCTGGTTATCTGTATCTCAATGAACTCTTCTTATCGGTCGTTATACGATAAGTGAATTATGGCATATTTAGATCTCATGCCTCGGATCCACAGAATTATATTCATCTGCTCGCGCTTCGGTTTCTTGGAATAGAAGGATCGTATCTAACCTAAATATCGAAATGCCACATCACAGAATTAGACAACTTACTCCTTCTCGAATGGATAATTCGTGTATCGCTTGCTATTGGAAATGTCAAACAATAAGCTGTCAGCAAAGTACACCAGAGCCAGTGAGAGATGCGCGCGTGCTGTGATATCACTTCGCACACACCAAAACACACATCGCTGTCTGGCTAACATTCGATTCGGTGTATGCACTGTGCAGTGAAGAATGCTCAGAATAGGATGATGGAATAATCAGGGGAACTAATTTTCGTACGCCTGCTATTTCTTTTGATAATGATCGGAAGGGCCAACATTATAGAGAAAACTTGTGCGCAATGATCTGAATTCTGCGAATCTGAAGGAATTTTTGCAATCGAAGCACTTTGCTGGAATTCAGAGCAATCCGCAAGCGACGCCCGACTTTTTTTCCTATCTCTGTAAGGTATTAGGAATTCCTTTTTGCCCACTTAAAAGGTTCCTCGATGTTCCGGCGATTTCGAATAAATCATACTTCTAGCAAACCGAAGCAGATAAACAAAATATTTAATTCTGTTCTCGAATCAAATTGAAATCTTCATATAAATGAATAAATATATCTGAAACATACTACTTTTCTTAATTATAAGTAGCTATCGTAATGCTGGGAATATTTACCATAGGAATTTGAATGCTGAATCCGTTTCCTTTGCTTTTCCATTACTTCGCTTGCTTGTTCTGCATGCAGTGAAATACAACTAGGAATGAATTTTGCACTCAAGACGAGATGAAATGGTTATCAGAACACTACTTAGACCGTAGACTTCCACTTTATCTCGGTTACGAAGATAATACGTGTGTTGTACAGGCTTGCCACAAAACATGGCGTCAATGTTCATGGCTTCTAGTTAGCTGATGATGCAAAGCGGCGGAATGAATGCAAAATCATTGTCATAAGTTCATCTTGAAAAGTAAAAAATGATCTTTCTGTACGCATAAACTTGACTTCGATGGTTTGATCTCTTCGATGATCTTCACGCTCTCTGTTACTAAGAAATTGACATGAGAGACCTCAAGCTTTTCAGAACTCTGAAACCTGTCATCATCAAGCATAGTTTCTGCATGCACTCGGTCAGATGTCGGATCTTGTATTTAAACAATGAAGCAATTTTGGTACATTCTCATCTCTGCGAACCGCCGAGCATCTCTCACTTCTGCTGACGCACCTTGCGCTGCAAGGACAAGAGAATTTGTGTCCTTTTGGTCTTCGGCAAAGTAAAATTTGGTCTTCTAGCACACGGTGCAAACATATTCGTCCGAAAACTGACGTCGGCTTTAGTGCTGAAAACACAGTGTGAACATTTCGGCGGATGCTTTTGGAGATCGTCTCAATGACATTGTCGTAGATTTACCATTTTGAAAACCAGAGATTTCTCCTCAGCATAGAGGACTCGTGGTGATGCAGGCTGCCTCTTTTCAGAGCATCACTATGGATATCAATTTTGTTGTAAAGTTCTCTTCAAAATTGCAGTTTTCCTGTTAAATGCTATTAGAACAAAGATCATAAAGGTTTTCACTAGGTTGACCTTGAAACTTTTTTGGAGTAAATGCTAGGAAATTCTCATAAAGTCCCAATGAATTTTGTATTCTTGAAATGAAACTCTATACCCTGTGGGAACGCATCTTGCTAATATCAACAGATTATCTGGCGGGGTAGCGATTTTGTGGATAATTTTTTTAAAGGTTCATTTTCGTGTAAAAACTATCTCCGCATGTGAAAATGGTCATCATCTATCCAAAAATTAAAAAACGACAGGTGGCGAAAAAATTGCTATAATCAGTTGGTAGATTACTAATGCAGGGTGTCTACTGAGTGCTCTATGTGCACTATTTGGCGTTATGTGCTCTAGAGCACACTATTTGTGCTCTAATCAGAGTCAAGTGCTCTATTTCTGACTTTGTTTTGAAAAATACTTTTTTGATTCGTTATTTAATGAAAAACATTGCATGACTTTCTCAGATTTTGTTAAAGTTGCAAATGATTCATGTAAACGTACTATAATTCGATTGATTCTTGAATATATTCATACCACCGTTATTGGCATATATTTGAATAGATTATGAAAATACAACGTAAAAAATATAAATTTTCGAACTGGACTTTAATTTTATTGACTGATACATATCAAATTTTACTCCAAAAAAGGTGATGTTAGTTGTTAGCATTATTATTGAAATTTGTCACGTATGACATTTTGCCTTTATGTACCTTGGTATCAGTCAACTTACAGTATTTCTTTGAATATGAGACGCCCTCGAATAAGAGACGCATCCGTGAGAGGAAAAAATCTAATAAGAGACGCCCTTGAATAAGAGACGCATGTACAAAAAAAAGACTGCTATAGACATATTACATGCAGGCTATTGTAATGTGGTAGTTACATCCGCCTGAGCGATTATTAGGCCTACTTATCTTAGTAAAATAAGTCAGTCTACTAGTAAATACCGGCTATCATGACCGATATTGTATAAGGCTTCTTGTTGTTGTACATGCAGTACATGCATGTTGTACATACGTACATGCAGGCCTACTTAAGGTTACTTCATCTACCATTTAAGGAGGCATTATACGGTAGCTTCCTTTGCATTTGGAATCATGTACCGGTCGGTAACTTTTGCTGTAAATACTACTTGATTATCGGTATTTTCGTTTCAGTAAATTCAGATCTAGTCTACATGTATAGTGGCCAACAACTGGTATATGAATGTATTAGATGAGTCTACAAGATATGCTACTACAAACCATGAAACTCCTTTCATGTCCAAAATATCTGAATTATGATAAAGCGTATATATGTAAGAAAAATTACTGGCGAAATTTGCCCATGACATAGGCCTAAGTGAGGAATGCAAAGGTTACCTAAGAGAATAGTAGAAAAAAACTAAGACATCTTTTTCTAATGAAAGAATGAAAACTTGAACATATTATTTCATCTGACTGATAGAACGCGTCGACTTGTTCGCAGTGCGCTCACCACCTTGAGTGAATGTAATATCATTACGATACTTGATTGTGGCAGAGTGAATACTGAATGGCGGAACTTTGTACTGGACGAAAGCATTCTCGAAGGATCATCAAAGTATAAACCATTTAAGGATTGTCTCGACGATTTCTACATCAACGTCTTGGATGAGGAAACTTATCTAATTTTGTCATCCGTGATTCAGAAGGTTCTCATTCTCTCACACGGGAATGCGGCTGTTGAACGGGGTTTCAGTGGTAATGCTTTACTTCTGAAAGAGAATCTTCATACTGAATCCCTCGTTTTGTTACGGCATGCCCAAGACGGAATTCGACGAGCTGGTGGAACAACGGAGGTAGAATATAGCGAGAAATTTCTTCTCTCCTGTCGAATGGCAAGTAACTGTCGTCGATTGGCGCTAGAACGAAAGAGAAAAGAACAAACGGAGAAGAAGAAATTCAATGAAGAACAGCAAAGACAACGAGAAGAAGTCAAGATTCTAGAGGCGAAAAAGAGAGCTCTTGATGAGGAAAGAGCAATGGTAGTCTCAGAATTAGATGCGAAGTGAAAGAAGCTTATGTAAAGTGTATTTGAGAATTCGTGGAACATTACTTTTCTTTCTATCCACCGTCACAACCTTTAAATATTTACTGAATTTTTAAAAATAGAACCTTACGACATTCATATATAATTACACATCATTCATTCATGTATAATTCCCCTAACTGAATATCTACATTGTATATTCACCTCATAACGAGAAATTAGGAGAGCCTGTCTCAGTTAAAAGGGATATGAAATAAAACCAGAGTTATTAGTACACTTGTACACTGATGACATAGCCTGTACGCAAATGTCCTCGTCGTTGCTGTCTTAATTAATTTCCCTTTCAATTGGGGCCGGATCTCTCCATTTTTTTATAATAATTAACAATAGCACTGACTTTCATATAATTATTTTCTACCAAGCCGTAATTGAGGTTTCGCTGCATTATATAGTTTGAACATGATTCCAGCCCTATCACGAAATCATCGAGTGAAAATCGTTAGCCCTGAATTATGATATTTAGAGCATTCAAAGACTGCAAAGTCGTATTCAGACATCGATCAATTAAAAAATTTAGTTAGGATAACGTTAATCAGTTTTGAAGAAGTAATCACAGGTTTCTCGTTATCGATAGGTGATTCAAAGCCGGCCGAACTATTCTAAATTAATGTATGTCACTTTAACACTGCGTCGTGATTTTAAAGAATATGATTTCAGTTTTATTTAGAGGTTCCATGTCATTCTCTTCATAGTCTCATTGTAGCCCCTTCAATTATATTTGTGATGACTATGAGCTATTCCAGTTACAATCGTAATGGTCTTGTTGGCTATCATTTTTGTCTTCTAGATTACTCTCATCATATATGAATTGTTATTGTAATTTGTTTCAAATGGATTGTTTTATAGATTTTTATTTAATGTTTCAGCCGTTTTATCAGTTATGGTTTTTGTATTAGCTTTCTAGCAGTGATAATAATCATTTCTTTCCCTAAACAAGATATTTGTTTTTGTGTACTAATAACGGGACAAATAAATGTCAAGTAGACCTACCGTAAGGAAGGTTATCATACGCGTAGAATTACGTTCATCACACATCTAGATTTTGATCGTTCTCGGGCTCTATTGCGTTTAAAAAATGTGTTCTATTTTGTCCAAAATTGTGCTCTAATGTGCTCTAACACCACCTTGAAATTCCAGTAGACACCCTGTAATGCGAGCTGATTTTTCGCCAATCGATGAAATCGTGGATATTGTAGCAACTAATTAGTGGTAAGTAGTAATGTTCGTATATTACCTTCACATGAAAATATATTGTATACTCAGTCTGATCTGATAAAAGGGATCTTTTTTAATTCACGAAGGCTTAAACTAAAAAAGTATTTATCTTCCATAAATGTGGCAGCAAATACTATGATATTATTCAAATATTTGTCATTGTTGTAAATTATTGAATGTCAAGAGATGTTATGAAAATTGATATAATCGGATTCTCTATATTCCTATCATTATCAAAAATTATAGTCTGCACTTATTTCTTAGATAGATTAGTCATCTGTGGGGGGGGGATGGTGAGGAGGTGCCTCGGCTGTAGAGGCGGATTACTAAAGAAAATAAGAGAGAAAGTCAAAAGTAGAAGGTGGCAAATAGAGCGCGAATTGTCGCCAGCTAATATGCCGCAAATATGACTGAACTGTAGCATGATATTCTGCAGCTGACATCCGCCAGTTTTTCGCAAGATTCGTTCCCACAGGGTACCTAAGTGCAGTTGCACATCGAAGAAATGATCAGCAGAATCTTTCGTGAAGACGGTGGATGGACTGATGACTTCGCCCAGTATTTATTCGTTTTCACTTTTCATACATGAAAGCGTCGTCCACATATGGGCAACAAACTTGAGTTTGCTTTATTCCAAGCATCGAAAGTGTTTGTTTTCCAAATACCTCATGAATGCCCCACAAAATGACAATCAATAGTGAGCCACAACTAAGCCATCGATTTCCTGATGCATTTTTCAATTGCAACAAATTCAACTCCCTGCATCTGATGGACGACAATTCTGCCCCCATAGTGCTTAATCGAACCGTTGACGGACTCTTTACATACTACAAGCTGTGTGGAAGCATGTTATCCAAGGATTGTACTGGGTCAAGATCTGGGATCCGGTGTGAGATCCCGTGAAGATCGCAAATGACGGAATGTGGATGGTCATCAATGCTGTGAGAAAAACGATAGAATTTACAAAATTTACAGAATCCTTTCATCTAACTTGCGTTCATTGCTCACTTGAGGTTGCAGTAGTGCGAATCTAAATCGGGATAGAAATGTTTTATCCAAGGATGTCTGAAGAACGGAACAGAATGTCAATCTGATATTCATAAATGTAAATATTGATAAAGCAACTTTTTCATGCTTTGTGCTAATTGTCGCGTTTCTGTTGCAAACGTGTAACCACTGTACCCGCCACGTGTGTACCACTGTTCCACTGATCAATTCTAATCAATTAACGTAAAGATGGATCCACATTCTGCCTCTCTAATCTTGTGCTATTGGTCTAGTTGCACACTAACTCCAAAACGGCGTCATCATCTTATGAGATCTGTTATTTGGGCTATTCTAGCACCTTATTGAATTGGAATAAGCAGATAGCTGATGAAAACTTCCTATTTACTAATTATTTCTCAGGGTGCACCTACTCGGTTTCAAAATGCTCACATAATGCAGGTCTTCCCAGCTATCGATAGCATGGCCGAGGGAGACTAAACCGTGCACACACGGCACAGAAAGACACACGGTTAAAATTTAGAGCATCTCGTGCAATCATGCAATTCAACTTCATACCTGTCAGATTTGAAATCACCACGTAATTGAATAAATATATCTCAAACATACTACTTTTAAAATTATAAGTAAATTATTGCAGTTTACCCAATTTATCTTGAGAGAGTGTATTGATCCGGCATATGAATGATAAGATGCGCCGCTAGTTCTCCGGCTAGCTTAGTCAAGCGGTTTCATCGCAATCACCGAACGGGAGTACGTCAGGCGAGAGCTTGAGGTAGTAGGTTCGATTCCTACCAGCCGATCCGATATCTTAAACCGCTGACGCCGTCTAGCTTTTAGAATTTATTGGATCACGATGCACGTACTGATGCGTGACCACCTACAGTGACAGCTGACAATGTTAATGACTGAATGATGTACTTCGGATTTCTCTTATTGAACAGCACCTCTGAAATAAAAGACAATTGGTTCCAAGTTGCTGAAAAGACAACTTAATTGACAGATCTTTGTATGCAAATAATTGACATACTTCTTCTTAAGTGGATAACATGGTCATGTGCTAATGTTGTATTGTAATGATCACATGCTTTAATCCTATAATCCTACTACCAATATTAAACGGGCAGTGTGAGCATGGAGCTGAACTGGACTCAAAAGCAGAATTAGCTGGACCGGAGCGGAGCAGGGAGTTGAGAAAACATAACTGGAGAGGAGCGGAACGGGAGTCCGAAGATGTAGGAGAAATTGACATTTTTTTGGAAAATATTCGGGACTCCAGAAAATTTGCGGGAGCTAGATGAGGTTCAATTGCAACGAGAGTTGGAAATTTTATGCCAATTCACGAAGCATTGGAGACTTCATCACTAATCACTCTACATCAGCAGCTGAGCGGCTTTGTGGTAGTATTCGCTCTGCGTCCGGGAGAGCTGGGTTCAAGCCTAGGTCGCTCACTTTGAGGTAATTTGGCAGACGTTATCACATCAGGAAGCATTAGACAGAGGCGAGGCTCTCTCTCATAATTTAATGTCTCTCTTAGCAAGCTTTAAAGATGCAAAAACTTGACAAACCAAAGCTTATTGCTTCGTGAGCCATCATGGTTGTGGGTGCTTAATGAAAACGGTTATCCGCAGTCTGTGTGCAGTTCCGGTGATAAATGATGTCAGGGTCCCTGACGGTGCCCTTTAGGGCACTCGGGCAAAACTAGGCCAACAATAAATTTTCAAAATAGGCTCTTTGTCTTTGTAAATGACAAGATTTTTGATAATTTCCCTGAGAATATCATTAACGAGCAAGTTTTCTCAAAATTCGATATCAGGGCAAGATATCATGCCCAGTACTGAAGCTATACACGCCCATTCATGGAGAGATATCAATTTTCATTGGTTGTTAGGCCATGCGTTGCTTCTATCCATGATGACTGATTATTGATTTGTAGGGCTACTCCTGTGAATATGAATCACTTTAGCAGATGCAACTTCCTCTTTTCATTTTCTTCTTCATCAGATTTATTGAAAGTGCAGGACTGCGAAGTACTGTCCAATTATCATTTTAAAGTTATCTTCACAGAGAAATTGTGCAAGATTGTGCAATGATAAGGTTGAAGTAGTTCTTCAGTTGATCTGTGCTTTGACAAGGGTATTGTGCGTGTATTTTCATCACTTTAAAACACATACTTACAATTTAATCTTGAATTTTTATTCAATTATGTCTTTTTTAGTTGGAGAGTGAGTTTCATTTCCTGTGATATTGACTATCATGATCTCCCGTTGGTTGCTCATCTGTGTGAGTTTCCATCTGCTGAAGAAAGATCGTCTGACACTGATAAACGGTTTCTTTTTTGATTGAACCACTGTATGTGAGATGACAACGAGACAACTTTGCGCTAAGGTTTCGGAGACGGAGCAGGAGCCGCGGTAGCAGATCACGGACTTCCTTAAGACTATGTTCCAGACGAAAGCGCAGCTGTCGGGTTAAAGGCTATTGTTGGAAAACAAGCACATGCATTCTCGCCTCAAATTTAATGTGCTTATCATTAAACCACATCATTGATTCTTAATTATTATTCTTTTAAAAGTGTATGGTTACTTTATGGGTGTTTCATTCTCTATAAAATACCTAGATGAAGTATTAGAATGCTTTTGAAGAAGTACTTTTGACATAAAAAGAATTTTAGTTCAACGTAGAAATGTGTTTGACTGGCTGGACTGATGAATATTAGAGCCCTGACAGCTAAGTGGCTGAATCATCTCGTCCGACCGGCAGCACCTGTTTCTGTAGGTAACGAGGTTGAAAATTGGACTTTCAGATAATGCATCGCATCCCATCCATGGCTGCTACGAATCAGCGCGTCTGCCGAGTTCTACCCGGTTCATGTTCTTATCAGATACGATCAAAAAGTGCACATGCATGTCCAACAGCGTGTACATTGAAGCTGTTGAAAACATTTCCACTGACTAAAATACCTCATCCTCCATGTGTTTATGCCTGCGATCAGTGATTTGTACGAAAATGTATTGAAAGACTTTTTAAGTTTCAGCAAAAACTTAATCAGTAAGTTGTGTGTGTTTTAAGACAAATAGCGATTTGATAAATCTAATTGTGTCTAGCTTCTTAAACAGAGTGAACTGCATGACCTGGTTCTACACGCCGTAATGCTTCTCACTCATTCACAGACAATACAGACAATGTCATTTTACCGAAAACCTCAGCTTGCTCCCATTAGACATGCGATTTCTGTGATCTTGTCTGACAAGAAGAGGTAGGCTACTAGGTATCTCAACCGATATACAGTTTCGCAGTAACAATAGGGTGTACTACATCATTCTGCGAAAGTCTCTTGTTCGGTTTCGTGTTGGGGACCCGACAATATGTCGGAGGCGGAGCCGTAACCGTGGTAGCTGGAACACGGCTCCGAAACCCTGCATTGCGCAGAATCTCCTGAAAACGAAGGGTCGTGGAACAGTTCGTAGATGTTACTTGCTTTTGAGGGATCTTGTCCATGGAGCAACTCAATAGCTCCCTTCTTTCACAAAACGCCGTCGGTATCCGTTTTCTGATATAAGTTTACTCCTCCAATATTTGAAATGGACACCTGTTCTATTATTTGTCAACTTGGCACGATGTTAACCGGCCCCCCTCTCGCATTCTTCCAATCAGCATCAGCTTAGTCTCTTTAGTGATCATTCTCATGCCTCTCAATTTGTTTTGCCAATCGCATCTATCATAGACTGATCTTCCGCAAATACTCTGCATTGACTTGTTTCGCTCCAAAGTTCATTCCGAGCTCTTCGCCATCTTTCCTTCTTTCATGGTTTCCACGTACATGTCAAATCATATCATCTCTTGTATTTCACATCTCACACACTTAGTTCTATGTCACTTAGCAGTGAAGTTTTGCAAATAATTTAAGTGTGTTCGTATATTGTTTGAATTTTTTGTCTTCGCCGTGAAGAATTCATTTTCGGTCTCCTTCATTGAAAGGAATTGTTGCACACTACTCGTAAATGCATCAGTAGTATGATTAATCATTTAATGATGTTTTCATTCGAGAGAATGTTCATTGCACCACCAGAAACATACAAAACTTGCCATTACATGATTGATTTGCTCGGTTAGCTTAGCTGTGTGGTTACTTCATGTAGCATAACGGTCAGTGCACTAGCCTTTTAAGCTGGAAATAAAGGTTCGAGTCCTTTCGTGAAATCCATAACCATCGGCGCAGTCTAACTTTTTCTCAAAATATAATATGCTTGCCAGTCCTCAGGATGAATAGAGGCGTCGGAGAAATGCTGAAATTTAACGCATTTCACTATCTATAAATAACAGTTTCCAGTTTCTTCAAGACATTTTCCATTCTATTGCAAATGACCCATTTTGATTGTTTTGTGGCAGAGACATAGAAGCCGGACATCAGCAATAGATAGCTAGCAATTGGACGTCTACGGGCAGCATGGGTTGGAAAAAATTAATTGCAATTTGATTGGTCTCATATTTTGGTAATAATCAATTATTTGCACTTTTTTATCACTGTCGAATCTACGAAGATCTTTCAACAAAAATACTTAGAAAGCTATTTTCATAGCACATAGGACTACGAAGGCGCATTAAAGCAGCTACAGAGATAGAATTTTCCTGTTATCACATGCATGCATTTTCTGCATCACTATGTTCGTTGAACTAATTTGCATGACGAAGCATGCAGATGCACTGACAGCAATATTTCCCAGTTCAAGCACTGAAAAATTGCCCCACTCTTCATATTAGAATATAGGCCTAACATAATATGCATAATTAGAATTTATGAAGCATGTTTAGCTAGAGATTTTAATTTGAAGTTTTAATGAATGCTATAATTGAGAGGTCGATTCTTAGTATGCTATAATCAAAATTTTCTTGGTTTTAAATGCGAGGAGGCGCACATAGTATTATATTATCGACTATGTAGGCCTACATAGGTGACATGCCACGTGTAATTAAGGAGCACCCCAAAAATCCGTGGTTAAAGACATTCTATTCTTCTACCCGCGTACATACGCGCTGCACTAAGAGTCAGAAATCACTTGATCTGATGCTGTTAAAACACGGGGAATGTTCATGAACACGCGCGGGCGAGCGTTTATAGTTTGCGCGGCGTCTACGGTTGTCTGCGTTGCCGCTTGAACCATGGATGAACCGCTAGGCATGTTCTGTCTTCCCTGAGCATGAAATTGAGGTCCTATCACATTGTTTAGCCTCTGATACATGCAGACAGATGAGACGCAAAGTCTATATAACAGGACTGCCGACAGATGTTGCAGCAATGTCCCGCATAGGCACGGATGTTTAGGGTCATGTGTAATTACGCGTAGTTTACGCGTGAATTGCGCGTGGCATGTCACCTAGTGTTTTATGCATAATGTGTAGCTTACAATATTCGCTATTTTGACTTGTGAATAATTGCAATTAAGTTGAAAAATTTATCACCTGATCCAATTAATTGAATTGAAGATGGTTCATCAATAAATGCAATTGATTTCCAATCAAATAATTTTTCCAGCCCCTGATGGGCAGAGAAGTCTGCCGGGTGACGTTCATAGGAAAACTATCAGAGCTTTGGAGTTTTTACCGGAGTCGGAGGCCTGTCAAACTGAGGTCATCAAAAAATGGATAAAAAATCAATTTAATGTAGCTGAGCAATCAATTAATTTCAATTGCAACAGAAAGCAATAGGAAAATTGATATGTTCATATAGCGATAATAATTTGCTATAGAAATCCAGAATCCACTTTTAAAGCATGAAATTGGTATTATGAAATTGGAAATCATGCTGGAACTTAATCGTGGAGTTAGTCTATGTAAACAACCATTCTTAACAACAACTGCACAATGAAGGTATTCAAAGTTTGGCATCTATCAAGCAGTTCAAGTGTACATTCGTTTTCAATGACTCTCATAGCTACAATGTGGAAACTTGTAAAGATTATTGACATGCTCAGTTATAACAATGGTAGCACTTGAAAAGAGCAAGTTATCTCCTAATTTCAATGCCGAGCAGACACGAACGATTACACTTGTATTTTACTTTGTAATCTGACACTGATGTACAGATAAATCGGCGATGACTTAAATCATTTGAATGGTTCATCGTATAAAAATAAATGGAGATGTTTCAGTGCTGGGTGAGATTATGATTTTCCAATTATCGTTTGATTGTGCATGTGACATCTTTACCTACTGAATGCGATGAGAGAAAAAGACTTGTTTTTCAGAAAACTCAATTTGTCTCCTTATCGGGTAGAAAATGTTTTGGCGGCTTCGGTTAGGCAGCATTAAGATTACTCGAAAAAGGATTTTTTATAGGATTCCGCAATATTTTGAAAAAATGATAGCGATGATTTTGGTAACTGAATGTTAATTCATCGACGGATAATGTTCACATCAAATTTATTCATCTTCAAACAAAGCGCATCGAGTCGATGGGTGATTACCAGGCTGGGAACTCGGCCCGGAAGCCCGCTTTCTTAAATTAGTTAAATTGAAGACCAATCTGCCAAAAATCATGTATTAATCGCAATGCCGCGTTATATGTGTGTCGCATGCCTGCTGCTTCATCAGACGATAGCATTAATTGAAGTGACTGAAATTGGCATATATTTCTCTATATGCATTTGTCTCAACACCATTTTTGTTTAAGACATATATTAATTAGTAACCATTTGAGTGGTTTCCGTGCGTGGCACATTTGCCAAGTGCTTGGCCAAACGGTCTTTTGGTACGTACAGACAGAGGTTGAGCCCCAAAAATGTCATTGGAAGTCGGCAGGAAGGGCATCCGTACTAAAAGTACCACAATCCTCCAATAAGTCTGACTATATCAGCACCGTCCAAGCCTCCATTGTAGGGGAGTAGTGAGGCTAAAGCTTCTTTCAGTAACCATTTGAATATTCAATTATAATATTTTTTCCCGTTCAGACGTTCATATACATAAAGTCACTAAGTGCATGCAATTTTTGTTCATATGCGCATTCATAATTCAAAATGTGCAAGCGCGTGCTTGTTTGTCAAACCGTAATTATGACTCACGCCCGCAAAGGAAATTGCCATGCTATCAATAACATAATTCGCCCATGAAATGCTTTTTATGTCGTCTCATCAAAGTCGTTTTTCATGACTTGTTTGTTGCGTGTAGAGTTGGTCTCTAAATCCATTGTTGTAATCATTGTGGAAGAAGATGATGCGTTTGTGTCAGGGAGACTGATCGTAGTCGTCATTAGCGTTCGACATGACTGCAAAACCTGTGCGTCAGCGCAGCACAAAACAATTATGAAATTTGGAGGACGTCAAGGAAGATTATATTGAAAATTGGCGGCCAGGGCCCGACCCGCTTTAGGCCCTGGCTCACATCCCACTCTATAAACTGTTCTTACCTTTTATCTTTGATTTTATTTAATTTACCGACTAGGCGGACTCGCCACACAAAGGTCTTTGCTGTCAAAAAGTGTCGTCTCAAATTACGTAATTCGGATTTCATGCCTCGTACAGTCGGTTTTGTTAATAGCTTACCTGACGTTGATTTTTTCGACAGATCACTCAGCAAATGTTCCATTTCACGTGGATTTTTCGATATTGAATAATTTGTATAGTTTTCTTTTAATGCATTTATTCTGTATTCTGTAAAAACATTCCTGTATTATTCGACTGTTGACTGTAATTGGCATCTTTTGCTGTAGTCAGCTTGAAATATATTCATATTCATATTCAATATTCAAATCCCGCAGTTAACTGAGACTGAATTCACTCCAAAGAAATGTAGAGTGCTTTTTCAGAAGGCAAACATTTCTATCCTATTCCTGTCATTTAAAATGATAATTCTCGAATTCATGACGACGACGAATAGATATCATTGATAGCAGCAGCAGCTTCTTCCAGTGGACTTCGTTTTTCGCATGATATGTGGCACTCCTTTGTTATGTTATTATCCTGAAGGAGAAGAAAGTTATTTTACTTCAGATGGAGTTACATGTGGTCCTTAGAACGCCAGATCAGATCAATCTCCTATCATGACCAGTCGATTTCCTTACGTGGTCACTAATCATCACGCTCAGTTGATGTTCGACGATTTGACAGCTACGAAGGAGAACAATTGAAATGCAACATCATTTTGAGGTAAGGAGCCGTTAGTAAATACATTTCCGATGTTCGAATAACAGAGCCACTAACATTGAAAGTTAACACAGAAGGTTGTCTTATTTAAAGTTATTATGATGACAATTACTTACATATATTTCGCTGCAGAGAACTTGGTTGTGTATTCTTATGCGCAGCTTTATTCCCTTCATAGCATGACCTTGTGCACCAATTTGTTCATATTCGTTAGCAGCTAGCGTAATTTGCATTTTAAGTTGTGATGTTGTCATTTTCTTACTTCCAGATGTCATTCATTTGGTTTGGCAGATCTCTATGTCGGGTAATATGGACAATTTATTGGAAAGTATTAATAAGCTAAATTTCTGAGTGTAAAAGTATTAATTTAGAACAGTTCTATATTTTTCAGACATTTTAGTTGAGATTCGCTGATGATATCATAGAACAGTCTGTTTGGATACGAGAGAGATCTAAAATGTACAGAATCAAAGTAGGAATATATGCGACGACTGATCCACATGATCAGAACATCTCCCCTGGTTCAACCGTGACCAAGAAAATGCATGACGCAATGCCGACGTGGGGAGTTAGCAAAGTACTGTCGACCCAACCGCTTCTTTTTATCAGTAACATGATCTCTGTGCAACCGATATATTCTTGTCAATCACTCACTCATCCAGCAACTTTAAATATCGTCTGAATTGATGATATTACTCCATGAAAACCAGCGCATGATGTTCTACTGTCACTTATTTTGGTGTTCATCAAAGCGCTTCGAGTAGAACCGGTAGCTAGCCAACTTTATGACTACATGCACAGGGGTGCAAACATGATTTAACTGAATTTGATCGACGTTGACGTGGGTCTATTTAATGTTCTATTCTGTCATGTGTATTTCATTCCGTTTACTATTCTCATTCGCTTCATTTATCATTCTGCCTTCATTGAAAGCAGACGAAACGTGTCATATTAGTAGGGCTTAAAAAGCAATGTTATTTGAATAGTTTGAAAGCAAGCTATGTTCTTTTGACAACAGCCAAAGGTAATCCACGCGGAAATTACTCTAGATGAGTGGTCTGCGTGGCACAGTGGTTAAGTGCTTGGCCTAGTGATCTTCTGGTCCTGAGGTCGAGCCTCGAGAAGTGTCATTGGAAGTCGGCAGGAAGGGCATCCGGACTAAAAGATCACAGCGCTCCAGTTCAAAGTCAGACTATGTTATCACCGTCCAAGCCCCCAGTATGGGGGAGTAGTGACGTTAAACCATGAGATTCGCGTGTGTCTTTTTATAAGCTGGCATGATCGCCGTAGCACAGTCACGTGGGTAAGTGCTTCGCATAACGATATTTTGGTCCTGAGGTCGAGCCTCGAAAGTGTTATGGGAAGTCGGCAGGGCATCTGGACAAAAAGCATCACAGTGCTCCCTAAAGTCTGACAATTTCTGCATCGTCCAGTTCGCGAGAGGGGGAGCAGTGAGGCTGAATTGATTTTTAATCAAAAACCAAACTAGTTGTTAATATGCCGGAGATGTTCCGTACCACCATCGGTGGACATCATGCGGATGTCCAGAAAGGTTTGACAGAACTTTCATTTTCACAGTTTCGGAATCTTTATCAATCTTGCAGGAGGTGACTATTGTGACAGTGTATTCAAGTGGTGACGATATTTATGAAAGCAAACTAGTGAAGAAATGTCAATAAAACTAAAATAACGCATTCCTCAACAGTGATCAAATTTTGATTGGATTATCTACGAACTTGTTTACAAAATGATAACTTTCAACTTTTCCATCCGGATGTGTCTATATACTTGAGGGTGAAACATTTTGATAGGTCTGGAAGATCCTGGGTAAAAGTTGCGAGGAAGTTGCTTACTCATAGATTACTAGAATTGTTTTTTTTGCCTTGGATGAGACGAGGATGAGCCGAAACTTGTTTTTGAAAATAGCATCTTGTGTATGTTTGTACTTGTAGGGATAAACTTTTCAGTGCAATTGATTGCAACTTAAGGTATAATTTCGTTGCAATATGACATGTTTACAAAAGTTTCAAGCAGGTTTACTGAATAGAAGTCTCCGAAATCTCGAGATTTCGAGGCAGAGTTTAACCTTAGGTAGAGTTTTCAAAGGCCTACATGCGGGACTGGACTGGGAATTAGCAAGACCTAGGGAGTGGCGGGATTACAATCCTGAGATTCAAGGCTTCACTATGTGACATGCCACGCTCAATTGCGCGTAATTACACATGACCCTAAACATCCATGATTATGCGTGACATTGCTGCAACATCTGTCGGCAGTCCTGTTATATAGACTTTGCGTCTCATGTGTCTGCATGCATCAGAGACTAAACAATGTGATAGGACCTCAATTTCATGCTCAGGGAAGACAGAACATGCCTAGCGGTTCATCCATGGTTCAAGCGGCAACGCAGACAACCGTAGACGCCGCGCAAACTATAAACGCTCGCCCGCGCGTGTTCATGAACATTCCCCGTGTTTTAACAGCATCAGATCAAGTGATTTCTGACTCTTAGTGCAGCGCGTAGTACGCGGGTAGAAGAATAGAATGTCCTTAACCATGAATTTTTGGGGTATTCCGTAATTACGCGTGAATTGCGCGTGGTATGTGACCTAGTGTTACATTTAATAGCACATTGAAACCGGATTTAACCCGCTTTTTGGCGGGTGACACGGGTTAAACCCGATCTCATCCGCCCACCCGCGGCTGAAATTTCATCAACCGCGTTTTGACCAACCAAATTGAAATACACCTTATAAAAGTATATAGGAACAATTGCATGCAAAATTCATGCTAATAAGCAGCATGTTTGTGCTCACTCAACCTTAGTGTGATCAATCACGAGGCATACTTTGCGTCCTCCCCTCGCGAAAAGATGCTCTGCTTGACCTTCCTATAGACGCATAACCTACTTACATAGTTATAAAAACCTACAGAATGGAACTAACGGTACTATTGGCTACTTGTGATTGTGGGATGAGAGAGAGCATCGGGAAAGCCCTGTGCTAGATGCTAGTGCGAGTTCACAATCGATAGTTGAGCTGACAATTATGTGGTTTTGCATGGGTGGGGCAGATCTCTGAAGCCGCAAACACTGCAACTGTGGCACTATTTTGTTCTTACTGCAATGATGGCTTGAGGTCGTGCGTTGAACCGCGCTCGTTTAAAGCAATTTGGCATTGCATCCCTCCCAGGCGTGCCGCAGGTCTTCATTGCATTATATTGTCAGTGTACATAGATAGAATACTATGTTGAAATCTACTGTTGTACTGCAGCCATCATAGCGCCTTAATTACCAAATGTATTGTGCAGTGATTTTATGCAACTTCTTTATCATTACTTATGAAATCAAAAGGGTGGTACAGAATCCCCCACGGGCTCTTCATGGCCAGATGTGCATTAATTGCAACCGTGTCTGCACATGTGCGATGTCAATGGGTTTAAAGTCTCCGAAGATGAGCAAAGGGTCAGGTGTACAGTGGGAGCGGCTCGCGCAACGCCTGCCGGCCCCCTGAAATCGACCCCATGAGCAAAAGGAACCTGTAATTTGAAATGTTCGGATCATTTCACATTCGTTATATTCTTCTGATATTTTATAGCATCATGCAGAATTATCCGAGCTTCTAAATCAAAAATGCTGAAAGTAGAATGCGACTTTCAATTTCTTTCGATGATCTAAACATCTTGATAATGTACTTCCTGTCAAGCCGCTTTATTTTCTTATCTATGAGCTCGAAGCTTTACTGTCATTCTTCTGTAAATTTTTCTTGAATATTCTCTTATCTTCGCAATCCATCAGTTCTCGAAGTATCACTTTTTCAATGAAATCGAATTGAAAAAATATGTTGAGTTAATCTGATACGAGAGACTCAGAGATAAATGCATTAGTGGATGAATCTGAGACAGTTCTCGACGCCGATGGAGTTGTGTAAGAATAATTTCTTTGTAATTCAGCAGTCTCTTATCTCTTCTTCACATCAACCCCAAGTCCGTAATGGAATTCGGTCAAATCATGGGCGAGTTTACGTCATGCAGTACCAACGATAAATTGACGGCTCGATGTTCAAATGAAGTATTTCTTACTTTCTGATTGCACATTATCTGATAAAGATTTGTCGGCGAGGATTTCCGGAACAAAATCAGATAACCTGATTAATGCACGCAGCGACATTTCAATACTAGCGGTGTAGATACATACACTGCTAATTGATTTTCATTGTCCAATTGGAGTTCTTATCTTTGAGTTAAGTTTATGACAATTGCAGATCAATTTTCCTGGTAATTTATCTTAACGATTTGACCAACTGATGCACAACTATCGCTGTAATCTTCGTGATTCTAATGTGTAGTTGCATGAAAGACAATCCCCATGCATGAGTAATGGTATCCGTGTCTGAATGAAAGCCCTTTCCAGTGTGTTGATGATGTTTATTGCTTGTCATGAAATTGCATGTGGTGTAATTCGGACCTTTCAAAGTGGTAAATTTGTCCGAGCTGCATGAAGATGGATCGCGAAGAAATGAGAAACAAAATCTCACGATTATCGCTACAATTCATTGAGCTATTTAATCAAGACTTAAATGACGCATTCCGCAATACTGATACAAATCAATCTAAAAGCTTGACCACAGCTTGTTTATTTCGTTGGTCGTTATGCATTGATAATGAACATCTGATTGAAGCCATTTAGTACATTACCGGTTTGATTTATATTCATTTTATCCGTAAACTGACATAACTTGATATTTAAAACATAAATTTGAAGAAAAGAAACAAGTTGTGCACCAATACATAATAAAAACACAGAGAACTAAGCGGCTGCCGCTTTTGCCGCGCATTAGAGCCATGACCACGACTACCACATGTTACCAAGCATCGCATCGATGTTTCGCAGAACCAAAGCCAAGCAAGAAGAGAACTTGGATCGAGAACTTTTTAAACAGTAGAAGCCATTTTGATATGATTTTGATTTTGATGATTATCAAGCCTTCATCATTCGAATCACCCGCCCTGTCAGACTATGAAGTCGGCGACTATCAAATGTTCTCTTCTAACAAGCATTTTCGGATGATGTCGGGCCTCAATCACACTCATCGATTATTGGGATCAATAGGTCTCAAATAGAAACATGGCACATGTCAATCATCCTTAATAATAAGGTTTTAGCGAACTGCACTTGCTCCGTCTTGTGAAAACCCCAGAGCACAAGAGGAATACTGAACCCAGAACACAAGCAAGTTACACCGCTTGAAAAAATGAACCATATTGCGCAATATCTTGTGCGTTTTTGGCAAGATGACTTATCGTAATCTATCTTGAGGAAAATGTTGCTTTCTTGTGAAAGAATAGCAAGATATCTGAAAGTATAAAGGTATCTTGCGAAAAAGAAAAGCTCATATATCCATAAAGGCATGTTTAAACACAGCATGGATTCTCAACATGTCCCCCCGACTCTGAGAACATTTTTAAGAATGGTCTAAAACAGTTGTATAAAAACTACTTTGTTCCTCCACAATGCAGCTATCTAGTTGATATGTGAAACTTCATCTTATTGTAAAGAATGCAACATTCGGGTCTTACGTAAATGTAAATCCATCTGGACACCAAAAATGACATTTTAGAGCTGCTAATGTGTTATCCAATCCAATTATAAGTTTGCAAAAGTTCTATTTCGCTATATAACAATATAAAAAATATATATTTTTTGTAACTCTTGTTGTATTTGCGCTGGTGGGTAAATGCATTTTACATAACAACATTTTGGGCAATTTCTGTCTTTTCAACTTTGCAACTTAACATGATATAGAGTATATAGAAAATATACAGTCAATTTTTCATGCTGAAGTCAGAAATCATAGTGGCGACCACACCAAATGAGTATTTGCATAAGTTATTGTATTTGTACGATGTATTACTTGTCTTCTGACCGATAATTGTGTGGTCTCGGTCAGATGGACTCTTTGGCCGCTTTACGAGATTTTGAAAATGATAATTATTGTCTTATCAAAAACTTGACAATTATTAAATTATGGCTCTTGATTATTCCGTGAGTTTTCATAAAATCGGGATAAAATAGTGTTTTCAGCAATAAGTTGAACTTTTGAGAAAAGTCAAAAAATCTGGTCAAAAGAATACAGGACAATTTTTAAAATTACAATTGCACAATTGTGATGATTCATAGTTGATTTTTTCCTTTTGGTGCAACAACTAGACACTCAAATAATGTATTTCGTTGTATTTAGAGAAGAAAGGCATCATGTCTACGTTGAGAAATGTGTATCAGTCAGAAGACAAATTTTTGTGGACAAAGGCTATTTGAAAAAATTCTCAAAATCTATGTAAAGGCCATAGAGTAGATATGTAGGTAGAGTGTCGACTCAAAAAAGTATCTGTATACAGTGAAAATTTTTATATCAAAAGATTCAGTTTTTTGCGGAGATTACGTTACCGTGGTCCAAAAAAGTATTCGAGCACTTTTGAAAAAAGTCAAAATTTGCCAATTTATATACTACCGAGATGACTCTCCTATATAAGTAGCATGAAACAAGTTGGATATCAAAAAGAATGAATATTTTATAGTAAGCATCCTTACTAAGCGGAAATCAAGGGAGTTTCAATGATTGTATTATAATGAAAGTCGTCATGAAAAAGTCGCGATAAATTAGTGCTTTCCTATCAAGTTTTTAATTCAATTTTCAGCGGCATGATTTTATGATTCACTAAATTCATGTTTCATTTCTGGAATCTGAATAGTGATATGGAGCCATTTACATCTTTCAAAGTTAAATGAAATCACTGTCTTTGATTATGTGATTTTGCTGTGCCAGTGGCAGGTTGCTTGTGAATGATCACGCTTAAGAAGATACTCTTGAGGTTGAGCATGAAAGTAATAGGAACTCATCGAATTGCTAATTTAGCAAACATTAAACCTCCAAGGCTGTCATGAGAATCTGTGAAATACCATCATTCCTTTTGCATAACAATCATGATCACTCAAATCTGTTGCAATTTCTGCAGAAATTTGCATATCTCACATTTGGTGACAATACTACCTGTATCCCCCTCGAGTTCATTTAATAAAATCGAAAGTGTATACACATTGGGGATTTAATAAATGCGGAGCTGCCACTTTACCTAATATTCCTACTCTATGCAAAGGCAGTCCTGAATTATAGTCTGGTCACAAGTACGGTTCATGCGCTTTCACATGATACATGACTTTGTTTGTATGATTAAAGAATATATATCACAGCGAAATTTCTTCCTAAAGATAGAGTGCCTGTACTTTGGACAGGTTTTTTTTGGGTTTTTCTGCCTTGAGATAAATTATCATAAAGAAAACTTTGCTATATTGATTTGAATTTATGATGACCGAAATGTCCTAAGGATCAGGATGAAAAAGTAATTATGAAAATCGGCTCCGAATTCTACAGATTTTGCAGACGAAAGACACGTTTTTCAACAAATGTTGTTATATAAAATGAATTTGCCCTGGTGAAGATGCAAATAAGACATTGTATGAGCATTTGTATTTTGGAGAAATCTTTATGTCGTCCTACAGCCAGCACTTCAAAGTCGCTTCATCAAAATTTTGATTTTAAAATCAAAGCTATTTCTCTCAATAACTGGATACCGACATATATTAATACAGCGCACGCATGGCGACGATTTGTAACGATTGATCTTGATTTTCACATTGTAACGATTGATTGTGATTTTCACATTGTAACGATTTCTGTACATCAAATAAAGCAGCTGCGTAGTTATTTTAGTTATGTTCCTCGTTTATCGTTAAGATGAGTAGTAAATCTTCATAATCTTCAATTGTAGATTGAGAGTTGAAACTAATAATTGGAATGAAATTTTTCACATGGATGCATCCGGCGAGCATTTTTATCCACATGTTCGGGCGTGTTACAGTGGGAAGATGCAATACGGAGAGCCGCACCCTCTGTCTTTTAATGATATTAAAAGATAATTCAATTAAGTAAAGTGAAATCTTGTCATTGTCGGGATAGACATGAATAAACTCATCGATATTTGAACTAGATGCGGAACAGAATGAACTCGGAGCATAATATGTAATCTAACTAAGTGAATACAGCATTGCTGGTAGCAGGAGGCCTTTCATTGTGTAGTGAAAAAATAATAAACCAGTTCGTGAATGTTCACTTCTTTATTTTTGCATGTTTGTTAGTAAAAACGATATAAACACTGTCCAAACGTTTCGAACGTTCACCCGTCTTCTGGGGAATTATTAAGTGATGCATTCTGAGAGATTTTAGAACGCTATCGACTAAAATGGTTGTAATTACTAACATTATTGATGTAATTGCTGCCAGATTCTTCATCAAGTAAGACGTGTTGTACATATAATTAATTATGTGAATATCATTGTGATTATCATTATCACCAATGGAATCTTTCTGTCAATACATGTACAAAATTAGAAATCCTTGGTGTGAAAATGAATGATCGCCTAACATGGCGTGACCATATAAGTGAAGTCGCAACGAAGTGCAACCGAGTTTCTTTATACTAAGAAAAGCAAAAAGTTATGTCAAATCAAATGAACTCTTAGTCTGGAGAAGCAATAATCCCCACAAGATCATCGAAAAAGAAGTAAATCTTCCAGGTGTCACAGTCTGGTGTAGCATTTCTTCCCAGGGAATTATTGAGCCCTACTTTTTTGATGGTACAGTGTCAGGCTCGTCTTACCTTAAAATGCTATCCGAATGGCTGTGGCCTCAGATTGAGGCGAGAATACAAGATGGTGAACGAATCATTATCCAGCATGACGGAGCAACACAAGTAACGTTTTTGTTGTGCTTGAATATAACTTGATGTTTCTCAAGTACATTTTAATTAGATTTCGAATTTTGCGTAACATTTATCACACCCTGTATATAATTTACTTTGTATTTTCTGATGAATTTCTGTACACCATTACCTTTGAAAAATATGCACCCCAAGTAACACAGATACGTTGGACCAATGTTGGCCATCTACAATGGTCAAAAGTTGGAAATGATACCGAGAGCCTACATTGTTTCTATGAAGGCAATCCAACCTAGAACCGGTCTTAATCCAACGTAATCCAACATATTTTCGTCCCATGGCCATACAAGCGCCGCTCCAGCCATCCTTATGCCAACAAACGCCAATTTAATCCCACCTTATTGCCTCTCTAAGTCAACATAGCCTTTGCTGTCGCCGATAGCTGATATAGGTCAACCCAATTCCACCGTAACCTGGCATCAGCAAACATTAGTCGTGTTAAGGTACTAAATGTACTACGACCAAACGCTTTTATCAAGAGCGATTCGGGGAAGCTAGTGGATGCGAGGAGCGTCACATTTCTGCCTGAAAATTGCAATCATAATCATAGAAATGACAAATCTCATTTTGAGTGATTAAATGAGTGGTTATTACATTATTAAGTGTACCACACTCGGAAGCACCTGGATCTACATAAACAAACGGAATTTTGCGATGTTTGACGCTCTATGACTTGCAAGACGACTGGAGTTGTAGCTTAAGAATTGTCGTTTTTCAGATGTTGGATGACAATCTCCTAATTAGAAATAACAAGAAGTTCATGAATGAATTTAAGAGGCGTCAGTAGCTCTCGCACTATTGCGACATTTTCTGAGTTTCCTTTCATCAGAATTTCAGTCTCATCCACAATACAGCAAATACAGCTCCACCTCCAACATTCCATATGTCAGAACACAGTCTCTCCCTTAGGACATCATAGTTAGCGTCCTGCTTTTTGGCTGTCAAACTCAGGCAGAATGAGTTTCCGATTCCGTCATGTCTGATCCTAAGCTGACGTGTTGGTTTGAAGGACTTTATTAGATGTTTCCCGCCTATTGTTTGTGGAAGTCATAATCATCAAATGACAGTTCTAATTGAGGAGTGGAATTCATTTTAACGGTTTCTGATCTATTAGAACCGTTTGATGTTATGAGAAGCGATTTATGACATTTCTCTCTGAGTCAGATCCGTTGAAGCTTCGAAGATTCGAATGATAGAAAAATAATTACTTCAGAGCTTAATGATGATGTGTGTGGATTTACTTCAATTAGAAATGCTAAGATTTCGTGGGGAACAGAAGACAACTGACAGCCCTGCAACGAGATTTCAACTACAGCTGTCCATCTTCGACTTTTTCGATAGTCGACTAATCGCGCAAGAAGAAGTCGAATGACGAATTACATTTGCTATATACTCGTGCGTGACTTTTTGCTATAATTCTGTTGATGATCCTGGATTGTTTACTTGTTCAAAGTCATTCAATTTGAATAATCATGCAATATTGTGCTCTATTAACCAATCTTGTTTCTTGCTTAGTTACATTGCCGTTGTCTGACCATTAGTAAATAAAGACCTGCCCATCATGTATGTGTTCAAGTGCTACCTCAATTCTTGCTAGTTTTGTCGATTTTCATTTGCTGCAACAAAATGTACCTACTCATATAGCTTCTTAGCATGTTATCTAAGCCATAGCTGAGCTTATTCCATAATACAATACTTAGTAGTTTAGTGGTCTCCGTGGCACAGTTGTTAAGTGCTTGGCCTAGCGATCTTTTGATCCAGTGGTCGAGCCCCGAAAGTGTCATTGGAAGTCGGCAGGAAGGGTATATCCGGCTAAAAGTACCACAATGCTCCAGAAAACTCACACTGTGTCAGCACCGTACCGTCCAAGCCCCCAGTATGAGGGAGTAGTGACTCAACAATACATATGCCTATAGGGCAACATTTATAGAAAAACAAATATATAGGAAGCCATGGGAAGTTAGCTGTTCGAATCACTCGGTGAGAAGAGTACATTTTTTGTTTGCCGGCATCTGTCGAGTTGCATCAATTTGAATTGAGTTGCAGCCTGGGTGAATTGATGTGAAGTTAAATGCTCGGTAGGATCAAGCAATTAAATGCTATGACCTTCATTAGTTAAAGTGGACATTTTGGTAGCGGTTGCTATGGGTCTGATACGTGAATATAGAGCTTGATCTTCCCTTCATGTTTTGAAAGATCAAAAGACCAGAGCAGCGCATGTCTGCAGGAGGCTAAATGAAACGATTGTCGAACAATTCATGGCAGTGATCAAAATTATGACGCCACCTGACAATCCCAAGGTAGAATGACAAAGAAAGAAATCAGTATACGTCGTTCTGTGACTTGTCGTTTCCAAATTGGCATCGACTAGTCAGTGGGATAGTCGATAGTCGGTGGACAGTCCTAATTCCGACAAGAACGCTAATTTTTGACGTTAAGTTCTGCGGTAAAGGGATTGGAGCAGTTAAAATTTTCGCTTAACCGGTTAACCAACAAAATATGCCAAAAATCTACAGAAAGCTTATCCATGCATTCCGCTAGAGCGTGAGAGGTATTCACTTAAGTACAGGGTGATCACAAAATGACGCAAGTGGATAAAACTACAATTTTCTAGGTAAACAAGGTCTCATTTATATTCAATTTTCAGTTAGAGGGGTTTAGAAGAACACATTACAAGTTAAAGAAGATGTTAAAAATGCCCTCCTTTCTGAGATGGATAAAACTACAATTTTCTAGGTAAACAAGGTCTCATTTATATTCAATTTTCAGTTAGAGGGGTTTAGAAGAACACATTACAAGTTAAAGAAGATGTTAAAAATGCCCTCCTTTCTGAGATTTACAGTAATGGGCGCGCTTTACGATATTGGATGACACATTCATTAGCATGTCTGAGTTAACACTATTAATACAGGACGTAATGGCACTTTGCAAATCATTCAAACTTTTGGGGTTGTTGGCAAACACCTTATCCTTCACGTAGCCCCACAAGAAAAAAAATTGTTGGGAAACTTTTCTGAGCGATTTTTGAGGACTGTTTATAAGTGCACCTTGAACAGCTGCGACATCTTCATCATCGAAGGACGGTCTTCCACTGCGTCTTCGGTCATGCACGGATACCGTTTCTCGAAATTTATCGACCAATCTCTTAATTGTTGAATCGTGCGGAACAGGAGCGGATGGATTGAGTTGAAAGAGAGCACTCTTTGCTATAGAATAGCTCCCAGAACGAAAATAATTTTCAATCAAGCACACTCGTTCAGCAACGTTGTAAGCCATAGTGAGTGACGAGGTGAAATGAAGTGAAGCGAAGAATGATGTGTCTGACGCATTCGTATGTAGATATGCTAAGCCTGAAATTTCAAATGTTCATATCTATGTAAAAAGTTGATCACATGACACAATCAAGTAGTCACGAGACAACCCGTCCTTCAAATGCTCATATCTATGTTTACATCTATTGTATATAATCACGACAAATGATATTCGATTCAATTTAAACTCAATTAAATTCAAAACAAAGCATTTTCTTCACTTGCGTAACTTTATGATCACCCGTACTACTCGAGTGAATTGTCATCAAGCAGCCCTTTCCATGTACTTATCCATTAGATAATAACTGTTCATCAAAGCAGTATTTTGCTGATAATGAAACAAAAACAAGATGTTGACTATTTGTCGGTATGTGTTAGATTTTTCACTCAGCCGTCAAAACAATATTCCGTTTGCCGTTTACTTCGTTAAACGCATGCTCTTTTTATCGAATATGTTTCCATACGCAGAGAACAAGTGCTCACTGTTCGCCGATGTAGCGTGAATGGTGATATGCCTTTTTGGCCAGCTGTAATCGTGCATTTCTTGAAAATATCCTGGTTGCTTTGATGCTGTGTTGCTTGCCAAAAGTATTAATAGTCGACTTTCATGTTTTACTGCGTAAGTAGACAGTTTGATGACGATACTTGAGTGGCTGTCAGCCCATCTGAGCATGTGCTTGCGTTTGTCCGACCGACATTTTGGATGTGAAGATCATGGAACGAACATGCATACAAGCATGCGTGTAGATCTTGTTGTTCTCAAGGATATAATTATTATTTATCTCATGGATGAAGACAACATGCGTGGTTTGTAATTGTTAAGTGTTCGGATGCTTGGTTAAATTTCAAAAAAATAAGTATTTCTATTCAATCGCTCAAATCCCTGCTGCAGTAACAATGAAGAAGATATTTTCTTCGAGTACCGTGCACGATTCGAGTATAGATAGATATCTAGGGTCTCGAGCAGGCAGTCATGTTTACGAGATGAGGTCTCAATGTTATTTCTCCTCAATGACTTTTGTTTCTGGATAGACTTGAACTCCATACCTCCTGACCGCTCTCCCATGTCATCAACTACTGAACCATGGGATCACTTCTTATGAACAGGCCAGGCCACGGCCACTCGTCATGCGTATGTTCCCATTTTCTTCTATGATATCGCCATAAAAGAATGCAGTGCTACAAATTGCACAGCGTTTGAAGGTTCACTTTTAGTTTGTTCATATAATATGAGTTTTATAGTATAAACTCGATATCTTCATTTATGGATCATTGATTGATTTACTTTGCTGCGCCAGAATCCAAAAGATGAGAACAATCAAGCATTTCAATATATCTAAGAGAATTAGTTTGTGTCTGCTGCCTTTCTGTCTTGTTATCCTGGTTAGTCTTTCTTTAATATTTCAATGAATGCCAATAACAAATTTAGAGGTCAACAGTTCAGGTTCGGCTTTCCTCCACACAATGTGCTGATCAGATGATCGATATTGCTTAAATGGTTAATTCGGTCTGATGAAGGACTAGTCCGGAGAGATGGTCCAAACCTCAACAGAATCACCGTTTGATGAAGGACTAGTCCGGAGAGATGGTCCAAACCTCAACAGAATCATCGTTTGATGAAGGTTGATGAAGGACTAGTCCGGAGAGATGGTCCAAACCTCAACAGAATCATCGTTTGATGAAGAACTAGTCCGGAAAGATGGTCCAAACCTCAACAGAATCACCGTTTGATGAAGGACTAGTCCGGAAAGATGGTCCAAACCTCAACAGAATCATCGTTTGATGAAGGACTAGTCCGGAAAGATGGTCCAAACCTCAACAGAATCATCGTTTGATGAAGAACTAGTCCGGAGAGATGGTCCAAACCTCAACAGAATCATCGTTTGATGAAGGACTAGTCCGGAGAGATGGTCCAAACCTCAACAGAATCACCGTTTGATGAAGGACTAGTCCGGAAAGATGGTCCAAACCTCAACAGAATCATCGTTTGATGAAGGACTAGTCCGGAAAGATGGTCCAAACCTCAACAGAATCACCGTTTGATGAAGGACTAGTCCGGAAAGATGGTCCAAACCTCAACAGAATCATCGTTTGATGAAGGACTAGTCCGGAAAGATGGTCCAAACCTCAACAGAATCACCGTTTGATGAAGGACTAGTCCGGAAAGATGGTCCAAACCTCAACAGAATCACCGTTTAATGAAGGACTAGTCCGGAGAGATGGTCCAAACTCAACAGAATCACCGTTTGATGAAGGACTAGTCCGGAAAGATGGTCCAAACCTCAACAGAATCATCGTTTGATGAAGGACTAGTCCGGAAAGATGGTCCAAACCTCAACAGAATCATCGTTTGATGAAGGACTAGTCCGGAAAGATGGTCCAAACCTCAACAGAATCATCGTTTGATGAAGGACTAGTCCGGAGAGATGGTCCAAACCTCAACAGAATCATCGTTTAATGAAGAACTAGTCCGGAAAGATGGTCCAAACCTCAACAGAATCATCGTTTGATGAAGGACTAGTCCGGAGAGATGGTCCAAACCTCAACAGAATCATCGTTTGATGAAGGACTAGTCCGGAAAGATGGTCCAAACCTCAACAGAATCATCGTTTGATGAAGGACTAGTCCGGAAAGATGGTCCAAACCTCAACAGAATCATCGTTTAATGAAGAACTAGTCCGGAGAGATGGTCCAAACCTCAACAGAATCATCGTTTGATGAAGGACTAGTCCGGAGAGATGGTCCAAACCTCAACAGACCAACCGTTTGGCTTGTCCGGAAATATTGTCCATGTCAAGGTTAAAACCGGTCAGGAATTTTCTGACCCAACCCAACCGACCGGTTGACCGGTCAAAACCAGCCGGATGGTTATGATCGTCTTTTGTTAATTTACACTTTGTTATTCTGAAACTGTGAATGCCATTTCTTCATACCGCTGCAATGTTGACGTCTTTTGCTTGGATTCAAGTTGTTCAAACAATTAACAGAAGATCCATAACATCCCCTACATCATTTAGCTTCAGAACGTTTGGCAAACTCTGGAAAGTTTCGCATCCCGATATGCTCCAATCATATATGCAGAAAAAATGTTGTTCTTTGAAGCAACTGGACGTTTACACATGTTCTTTTCTTTCTTTTGTTTATGTTTTCTTTGATATCTTGCTCAATGCTATCAAAATGGTTTTTTGCCCTACAAATTCCTTTATTGGAGTATTCTACAAATAAACGATTATTATTTTTATTCAAGCTGATGCGACAAATGGTTCTTGGGTTTGTAATTTGAAGGTCCTTGGCCTTGACCGTTTCGAAATTTGTGATGTCAATACGTTTTTATGATTTTTTCCTAAGGGGTTATGCGCTACCCATTATATTCGTTGAATCTGCTTATTTGAATGTTTGGTTATCTTTTATAACCATTTTTTTTGAAATTATTTGATTTTAAACATTGTTTATGAAAATGAAATAAATAGATATAATAAAACAAATGAGCAGTGGATTTTTTTCAAATTGTTTATTAAACGACGAGTGTTATCTCTCACATGTGTTTCTTTAATGACTAAATTAGGCCTATTGAGAATGAATTTCCTATTGAGAAATGTAGGTGACATGTAAACAAAGTCGGTCTGTCAATCATGTCATTTCAAGTGGTTTCGTCAGGGCTTTCGTCTGCATGCGAGTAATTTCAATTCAAATAAATTAGTAAGCCTGTCGCCTTAATTCGTTTAAGTTAAAATAGTTTCATCAGACTATGTAAGTATACAACCTATGTTAGTATAATTGTAAGTATGTGTAAAGCATGTAAGCATACAAGAACACGAAACATTTGGGTATGGATGATATTTTTAAACAACCTTAATGTCAATCTTTAAAATATGCCATGGATCATCTATGGGGGATATTTTAAACAAGTTTAGTGAGTCATAGATAAATTGTGTATACATTATAATTCTTGTCAGATCGATCGATCTTAAAAATTACTGCCAATTGACTGACGGACCGATTTTCGACCGGGGCAGGTCAGCCGGTCCTGTTTCCAACCCTGCCGTGTGCACCACTGCTGTGCTTGGGATGAATCTCGACTATGCAGTGGCGCAATCAGCTTTGGAATATTGGATGAAAATGAGAACGTTCTATTCATCTCTGATTATCGATGACACAATATCAGAATTTCTTTTGTTATCCGTCTGTTGCCAGTTAATCTTCTGTGTCAATCATGCTCATGTCTCTTCCATCGTCTGACATCTGTCTATCATTGGATATTATCTCATCTCTTTTGTGTTACTAATTTTGCTACATACCCGCACTCTGTTGTGAGACTAGAGGTGCTGATATGGAAGAGCTTGATCAATCATTCATGCCTCTAATCAAATTGTCAAAATCAAACTAATTCGTGTAGTTGCTGATAACACATGTCATTTTTCCATTAACCGACATTTGCAATGACTCTTATTTTATAAAAGTAGCGTCTGACGGTCTCAGGTATTCACGTGCAGACGTACATGCAAACAGCAAATGTAGCCGCAATGTGCAGTTCTTTGTACTCGCATTTATATTTCAGGGGTGGGCCGATGTGACAATATGTGACACTTTTTCATCTCAAAATAAAATGTGACATAATGTGTATTTTTCATTGCTGGTGTGACAAAATGTGACAAATTCACATAACCAGAAAATAATTTGACAGAAGTAATGTTTTTACGGTAGTATGACATAGTATAGGCTAATGAGGTTTATACTCACAGAGGAGCATCAACTTCGTCTGAGTGAAATAACGACAACTTTATTCTTTGACTTTGATTTGTACTTGGAATATGTAAGATAGAAATGTTTCTCCGTGCTCCCATTGGTGACTTGCACTTCCGCCAGGTAAATCGTGATGCTACTAGTTCGCTTGTTCAAAGTTGACTTTGAGCTTGATAGCCTAATTGCAACATTCATTCCATGTGGTCATGCGTTTTTCGATTGTCATTTCCAGATCGCAGTTTTCCTTGCGAAGTTGTAGTTCCGATAATGCACGCAATCCTAGGAATAATAGCAATTGTAACAAAACTGAGTGATATTTCTTCACTGAAAAAAGAATTACGATTAAATGTGCTCTTTTTGGTACGGATTTATATTGTCTGTGAATTCATTTTGTTGAATTAATTCCGAATGCGTGCTTATTGTTTACCATCAAAATGAATTCAAGACATTAAAAATAATCATAATTGTAGCGCTTGAGTGTAATTTTTCACTTAAAACAAAAATAGAGGTTTTAAGCTCTTACCCATGGTTTGTTTCGCTGTTGCCACAAATCTCGGGGCAGCTGTTAGATATCTTAAATGGCAATTTCTATGAAACTCCTTAAATGACAAAAAGTAGCAATAATAAATCATACGTTTCTCGATCTTGTCCCATTATAACGCGCTTGATGTACATTCATCGATAGGACAGCAAAAATGGCAATTTCGAAAGCTGCCAATTTCCTGCACATCATGTGTCAAAATTTGTACATATGTTTCCATCAGCATGTGACGAAATGTGACATTTATGTCAATGGGCATGTGACAAAATGTGACACGAACGCTCATCGATGTGTGACAAAATGTGACAAATCTTGAATATCAAAATGTGACAAAATGTGTCACAGATCCAAATGTGGCGGCCCACCCCTGATATTTCATTTTACTCGCATGTTATATTACCTCAGCGGCTTTTTTAATTTATTATTTACCATTAGTATTCTTTCATGAAACTTTTCTTCGAATATACCGAACAGATAACTTACTTTTTCATTCCAGATGATAATACCAAGCGAGAAAGTGCACTCCTCATTCATTCACTTTGTAGTGACATCTACATGAGCCGCGTCCAACTGAGCCGGGCGATGAATCCAGTGCTGATCCAGTGTATCACTGAGCCGCGGATTTCCTCATTTGTACCGCGGACTCCTCATTATACCTCCCGCTAGTTAACACTACGAACAATCGATATCGAGTTTCTTATAGAACATTGACATTAAAACAATTCAAGTAACTTATAATCCCACGTATACTGAGATTCGGCGTATAAGACCTATAAAAGAAGTTTTTGGGAAATGGATACCTCACTGTAGCTACCACAGTAGTTCCACGCTTCTATGTCACCATCTTCCAGCCTTTTTAGACAGTGTAGACGTTATTTCGCCTTGGAATACTTGCGCCGTTGAGCTGGAACCTAATGATGACAGTATATATGCAAAATGGGAATCTCTAACAAATGAACAGTATTGACAATTATCATCCTTGTCATAATTTGAATATTTTCTAACATTTTCTTCATTCAAACGCAACTGATGCAATGATCTCTGTTAAATATGTGTGACACCTGATCTAGTGCAATTGACTAATATTGGTCATTTTGCAGCATTGGCTTTCAACATTTCAAATTAGGAAATTCTCATTTGACAGTTATCTTGACAGGTGATGAGGAGACAAATTTCCCACTGTTTTTGACGGACGCGGTTTCGTGAGACAACTAGACGCGGTCTCATGAGAACGTGAATCGTTTAGAGGCATTTTGCTTATGTAATCATAACAAAGACGCGTCTGAGTTAGATGCAGCCTCATTTTGTACTTTCTTCATAATTTGTACTTCTCATCTTTTGCAGTTTACTAACCGAAGGTTGACCGGAACCACGCATGAGATTCTTCCAAAAACTTTCGAAAATTTACGATGATGTTTGTTGGGTCTGGAGATTCGCCCAATAGTGCAATAATAATGAGAGGTAGGGGGGGTACAGGATCATTTGTTCGTTGAATTTTTGAAAATTGATGAGCTGTGTGATTTTGATATCCTACATGTATATTACTCGTATTTTCATAAATGTTTTGCAAACAACACTTTTACCTATTGTGTGCATTTTACTTCAATATGCAACTACCGTCAAACTTAAAAAAACTTCTTTGGAATTCAGTATATTTGTCATAATCAGTTTTCAGACAGTTTTCATGAAAGTCAGTTATGATGCTTGAATTCCATTTGCGGACATATTTCTGAATGCTTTGTTGTAGCTTCGTTGATAGCTATATTTCTGAAATTTAACAATAACGGATATGATGAAGTAGAATTTTGAATATGAAAACATTTCAATGGCATATTTATAGAATATGCACTATATCCAGTGTTGCCACAGCGGCGGAATCGGCAGAAATCTTGAGGAGGTGGCGGAATTCTTGGAATTTGAGAATTCCCCCGGTCCTATTTTTTGATCATTCAGCGCAAGCTTAATTATCCTACAGGTAGCAAACGCAGATGCGGATTTTCAGCTTCTTTTCCGTGTCAACTTGCATGATGTTCCTACAGTATTGGAACGTTTCAATCTCAGATACTCGCTTCACACCTCGTCATGATTTAGCGATTTAACCATCAGATTTTCAATCTCTCTGAAATTACTTCTAAAATCAAAACTTCTTAATGTTGTCTAGCCTCTCTTATTAATGGAATGGTCCCATCAGTAGGCCTACGTAACTCAGCATCTGTTTTGTGCTATTTTTTCAAATTGAATTACTTGATCAGTGAATGGGTAGAGTTGCAATTGAAGCATATATGATGCGCATTAAACTCACTGCTTTGGAATCCATTACTGAATTAATGATGATAAGGTACCTATGATGGGAGGGCATGGGAAACAAAAGAAAAATCAGGTTACTCAATTTATTATGCATCATTATTTACATAGACTAAATTGAGTGATGTACGTGCGTGTGACTGTAAATCGATCCCCAAAATTGCTTTATCTATCTTTAATAAAGCGATTCATACATAGGTTTAGAAATCGGCACACCTAGACCGTCGCGGCGGAATTCTTTCCAGTTGGCCGCTGTGGCAACACTGAAATATCATTTAAAAATGTTAAAATCTGGTATAGTTTTAACGAGTAGAGTGTGAAAAAAGAAACAAAATTTATTATCTGGAAAATGAAAAAAAAACCAGAATTGAAAATATAATAGAATAAAACTAAGCATCAATACAATGTGTACAATGTAGTTTGAAAAGTTTGGTGTGGCAAATTGGCAAAAAGCAATTAACCAACTGAAATATTGTTGTTTTCTGTATCGTGAGTTGTTTTCTGTATCGTAGTCGGAATGTAAAGAGCAAATAGGGTCTACTTATCACTTCCCTTATATGCTGTGTACCTGCAGAAGATTGCAGTCGAAGTTAGAATGTTAGTAGTATA
Source organism: Prostheceraeus crozeri (assembly GCA_907163375.1). Classification (NCBI taxonomy): domain Eukaryota; kingdom Metazoa; phylum Platyhelminthes; order Polycladida; family Euryleptidae; genus Prostheceraeus; species Prostheceraeus crozeri. Next base: position 176,886 of record CAJQUW010006666.1, read on the forward strand.
GAAGAGGGGATCTTAATTTTCCGAAAATCTGAAGTCCCGTCAAGCATCAGTTGCCTCAATCTCAACATTTTACAAAAGAACACAGCAACGCAATATTGATGACAAAAGGAATGAAGCTGGATGCATTTGTCCATTGTATATTTAATATGTAGACTCAAACATGCTTCATTATTTTCACCTTCGAAATGACGACCATCGTTTCTGCATTCACGACCAAAAATACTTTAAAACATCTTAGAACGTCAAAAGTTCAAAGACGATTCGAACAGATTTTCAGGAGTTGTCAACAAATATTGGTATCAAATAGCTATCGCATTAAGCTATCACATGCATTCATTAGTCTCCATGGCATAGTGGTTAAGTGCTTTTCTTAGCGATCTTTTGATCCAGAAGTCGAGCACCGAAAGTGTCATTGGAAGTCGTCAGGAAGGGCATCCGGACTAAAAGATCACAACGCTCCAGATTAAAGTCTGACTGCGTCAGCACCGTCACAGTAGTGACGTTGAACCATCATCATTTAGTTGGATTCATTACGTAGCACTGCAAGTGACGTGTCTCGTGGCGCATGCGATGACTCATCGCCGATGAGCTCCCCTACCGATTATAGAGGAACTTTCGTCTGTTTCCACATGTTTTCATTTCACATATAAGAACTTTGCATGTTCTAATATTTCCATTGAAATCTCTCACTACTTAGAAATCCATGCAGTGACTTTTCCCTCAGTTGGTATTCTGGCAACTAATATTTGCAGAAGAGCCAACCCTCATTGATCAAACAAAATCTAATTCTCTGCATATATTTATTTCTTATCATCGTAGAATCTCACAGTTTCTTTGTCTGGAAGAATTCCTTCAATTCTACTAATTATATAATGACGCGGAATTGATCAGATAGACGATTTAGATCTGCTGTGTTTCATCTTTTCTACCACGACTTCACAAGCCGGCTTATAAGAAGACAGACTCAGAAAGCCACCAACAGTGAAGGCAGATTCATATGTAATTTCTATTATTCCTTCCAATCGAACAATTACAAGAGAATACGGGCCAATTAGTGGCGCCTAACCTAAACAGAACACGAGGTCATTGCGTAATATTTTGAGTAGTGATTCTGTCATGCCTGTATCACTGATCTTGGCTTTATCAGAGTTTACATTATTGTTCTAAGAACGCTCCCACGCTTAGCTGTTATCTGATTTTATGCAGTTTCTATAGCGCCAACGGAATTTGCTCGGCTGCTTTTCAAATCGGAGTTTCATTGTACGCCTTGTCGATTTATATGACGGCAATGGAGATCGGACATGTTGAAAATCTAAAGAATCGGAAACTTCATTTTCTGTGGCGTGAGTTTTTGTGAATAGATCATTAATTTTCGGATTATTTTATCGCCATTTAAAATTAATGGCCACTATGAGTGCAGTTGGTCATGCTGGAATGAACTGGCAACAGAAATCGTCAGATCTTATCAGAAATGCTTGGATGAACAGATTCAACTTAAATTCCATGTCCATTTCCTGTCTGCAGCCAAAACGTTTCTCGTATGTTGTCTCTTTGAAGATAGTATCTATGAGACTTGCCAGTCAGAGGAGCGGTGGTCCAGTATTTAAACTCTTTTTCAACTATTGTTAGGAGAATGTTTAGTATGTCGCGAAAAAACAAACATTTTATGAAAGCTTGTCGTTTATGGCCGTTTTTTTCAACAGACTATGTTGTGCGATGTTTAGCTTGCGTACAATGTTGCCATGAGAATTAGAAAACTGAAATTCATATATGCAAGGTGAAAGATGAAAGCAAATCACAATCACTCATAAACTGCTAATGTCACTGCAAGACCGTAGACGAAAGTTGACAAAAATTGTCCTGAAATTTGCACCATATAATGAATTCATTTGATTAAAAATCCTATAAGGATATGGAGCTGCCAATCTTTTGCCGTTTGCGGAAATTCGACAAAAAAGTGTCTGAAAAGTCGACTCTCGCAAATCGACAGAAAATGCGATAAAAAATTTAAGGGTATGGGGGATGATGAGGTGGTTATTTCCATTCAGGATATGTTTAGGGTTTTCATATAGAGAACAGACCCATTTTCCGCCTCTGGGTATAGACATTTGTATTGCGATCAGATCGGCAGCATCTGTTTATAAATCAAAAGACGCACAAGTTCGTCTTCTTAAAAGGAGACGAGAGACTGAGTGGCAGTACTCTCCGCCAAAAAACCTCAGGAGGCTTTTGTATTGAGGGGAAAAGAAGCGAAGAAATCCCGAGACAAGGCTTTGGCTTTTTTGGCACAAAGGCAGCGTCGAACGCAGACGTGATATTTGACTATATAGTCTGTTTTGGCTTTCAGAAGATTTTTTATATGTTATTACTCGTAGTATGATGGACATCTATATTTTCGTGCAATATTGTACTATGGCAGATTTTATTTACAAATTGTTGATTATAAATTGTTGCTTTGTTTTACTCGTGAATCTATTCAGCCCCACGCTGAAGTGATCAATTGTTACTTTTTTAATTAGTTTTTTAATCATGGATTTGCATGTTTACAAGTTGTTCTAATCATGGACAAAGGGTTCTAATTGACCAAATGTGGGGACGAAAAGGAATATGTTTTCTTAGTTTACACGAATGCATGTACTTTCACTGATGCAGCGATGTTCAAGGATATGGGTAAGTCAATCGGCATGAAGGGTGTAGATGCATATTATGTGGAACCCAGATAGTGTTGGGAATATGAGAATTGATTTAAGAATGTTCTGAGAATATGCTAAGACCCTCAAGACTCAAAATTTAACCGACTATTCAACTTTTTGATGCACAAAAAATTCCGCCAAAATGACTTTCTTCCGGTGGCAGTTGCATAATTGGATCACATTAGAACTCGGCAAATTGGAAGCATGTAGGCCTAGGTGGCAATTATATGAGTTCACATAGACCCTTAAATCTGAGGAAATAGTTCCCATGTAAAAGGTTTCTCAAACTTGAATGCTAACTGCAAAGGGAAGCAGTCGATCCTTTAGAATTTGGATAGAAATTGTGAAAATCACATCGAGGTAGGATCTCAGAAATGCTAAAAATTTCCTAGCAAAAAACCATTAGTCTTACATCCTCCAAAAATACAACACATGCCGCGTTAGGTTGACTAATCCATTTCAAGTTTGATGTGCATCGGTCAAATCCCCTAATTGTTTGTAGCTTGTCATCTGTTTGAAAATGCTGCGTGGAAATTCTAAGTGAAAAGATGATTTTTCGTGCATTTCTCGTATCTGAGACATTCCTGTTTAATATCTGGTGGATGTTTAAAAGTGCGATCCATTCGTTAACTCTCTAATCTATCTTATAATCCAGACAGAGTGACAGATTCCAGCACCTTCCTGTGTTACTCGGCATTTTGTATATCTTCCTGCCGTCAGTCAGAGCCATGAATACAGAAGAGAAGGAATTCAGCAGTTTTCTGATGTTTTGATGACGAATTTTCACATTTTTGGGATATATGCATGAATTTCTAAATTGCGTTGAATTATACACGAATTTTGTAATTTCATGTAAAGTAGGAATTGCGCCTGTTTTCGAAGATAATAATCATCTGATTGGGAAATTTGAAATTGCAGTTGATAATAGCCTTTACACAGATGATCATGCTATAATATAGAGATCAGAAAACATAATGAATAGTGTCCACAACTTCTCATCGGTTTCTTCTCACAAGCTTCAAAAATGTAAGTGCAGTTGTAAAATCGTATTTTCTTACGTTGAAAATGGCCAAGTTTACGAAAAATCGTTGACATTGTTGTGTACACGGGTTTCAGTTGCCCTGTACAGAGAAATGTATATGGAGCTTACATCATCAATGTATTTGTCTGTTACAACCAGCAGTAGTCCTTGCACCATCCTCCACTTTGCCTGATCCTGAACTGCTCTCCAGCCACCGCAGTCATGCCCACGAGGCATGCAGTACGTGCAGACTGTCGTATTAGTCGCAATAGAGGGCTTTCAGGCATACTCTTCCAATCAGTTCGTGCACAGTGTCAGTGAGCACAGTTTTATCATTGCTGGTGCTTCGACCACCCAATAAATGAAGTCACTATTAAAAATTTTTATAGATTTTTTATATATCTTTTTATATATTTTTTATCACAGTATAGTCAGTTTTTTTACACAACAAAGTGTAGCGAAACACAGTTACATGTAGAATGTCCTCATACAGTTACCTGCTGCATGAACCTATTTATATAGCTGCAATAAAAGCAAAGTGAAGCATGCTTCCAAACTCTGTTTTTGCCTCACCACGCTGTATTTTCATTCTCTTTGTTTGTGCCCGTTATAAATTGTGTGTAGTAAAAGTATAACATTTTCATTCTCAAAGTGTCTACAATCTTGTCTCTCACTTTATCATTGAACATCTCAGATTTCTATAGAAATTAAATTTCATTAAAGCTTGAATAATCTAAAAGTATGAATCTTCAGTTTCAATGATGCAGACCTTGACACATTACACCGAAAATTCCCTCGGCATCCAACTCATGCGAAGCTTCCTTGAAAGGACAGATAAGTCTCCAATCCTTCACATTGTTAGAGAAAACGGTGAACTTGTACTACTGATAAATTTATTCAGTACTAATCGATTTATGAAGTGAATACCAGAAAATCATATTGTCATAACTTGCATTGGTCGGTCTCAGTTTGTTTCATCATCCAATTACAGATATCTTCAACTTCCTCCCTTTCATGCTGCGGTTTTCATCTGTTTTCTCTGAGTTATGTATAGACACGTGCAGTCAAACTACAGCTGTTGAGTGCCGACGTGCGTCTTCCATCTCAGTCGCACTATTCTTCTCTTCTCATGCTCTGCGTCCCTAGTTTCATCCTCTAAAACTTGTTCTGCACGGCATGGGCTGCAGTCACACGGCTCAAGACCACATGTCGAATCCAATTGGAATTCTCTGGGCCCTGCTGTCACTCATGGTGGCAGGGATGTCAAACTTCGCTTTTGTTCAGCCGTTCTGGATCCTGGAGCCGCATAAACCGAACTGCCTCGGTGTTTACTCCTATTGCGTGAAGGATGAATCGGCACCGACTTCTAATCGTCAACTGTGTGGACTTTATGGCGGATATTTCTCGCTAAAAAATCTTCCCAATAGAGCCTGGATGGCTACTTGCGTACTGTTCGGTTGTGGCTGTGTTTTACACAGCGCGTCAGCGATCGCAGGCCTCGTGGCGTTATGTCTTCGGAGAACCTGGGACAAACGGGTGGCGTCTTATTCGGGGATTGCCCAAGCTGTCGCAGGTGAGTTTTGGCTGGTGGCCTGTTGATTTTGTAACATGTGTTACAGCTCGAATCCACTGAATTTCCTAATTTTTTGTCGTCATTTTTATATAATCGTAAAGAAGCGATTTCAATTCCACTGTTTGTCAACGTTTGAACGCAGAGGCGCAATAGTTAGAGATTTGATCAATTTAATACTTAGGACGCTTCAGTAACTCAATCAGCTTAAACTTCTCACCGTTTTCGATAAACTCCTTTCATGGTTGTCTCAACAACTGAATGCCGTTCGACATTTGACTCATGGTGATGAAAAAAACACCTTTTAGAAAGCAAAGGGGTGGAATGTGTGCAGATAATCATTCTTGTAGGATGCCTCACGAAATAAAATCATCAGCATTTTAGTTCAAGGCAATCAGTAATGGTTCTTACGAATACACTTCTAGATTATGACTTCTTCAGCTTGAGATTGAATGTAGCAACTCGAAGTGCAAACTTCATTTTTGACTGCGCAAATCTTACGACGTGGATGTACTATAATGAAAAACAAGCATCAGCTTAGAAACAAACTTAATTTGACTTGCGGCGGGAGATCAGAGACATTTCTTCTGCTGACGAATGGGCACTCCTGTACTTTACTGGTCCCTAAATATCACCTCCTGTACTTTACTGGTCCCAAATTAAAAAAAAAATATTTATCCAATTAAAAGCATTTTTTGCTTCAAAAACATTAAGAAACTATGCCATTCAGCAAGATGTCCAAGAATATTATTGAAGGCATCTGCATGACTGTTAGCATACCTTTGTCTCCAGATGTGTTTCGCGAGGTCGCTTATTCTCATGTTGTTCGACGTCAAGTTTCACGTCAAATTCCTTCTCAACACACTAAATACAGAGATAGCCAATCCCTTAAAACAATGCGTGGGAGTTCAAAAATCACCAGCCATAGTTCATTCGCACGATTTGACACATAGCAACACGTCAGTGTTCGTGCTAAATTTGGGACCAGCAGAGTAAAGGAGGGGATATTTAGGGACCAGTAAAGTACAGGAGTGCCTTCATTTAGGCAAATTCGATAGCGATTTAATCGATTCGTCAATGTTACTCGGGAACTTCTAGTTGTGATGAAAATACATCGTTCGCGGACTCCATCCACATTTTGTTCAAGACAAAGTGCTACATGGAGAAATTATAGTAAGAGTTAATATTGCATCCTTCCGGCTTCCACAGTCAACAATACCTCGCAGTTATGTTGTTCCTTCAGCTTGATACGCCTGATGAGGCGCATATCATGAAGTTTCATTCATCTGCTAGGTTTGAATTGGAAGTGGTCTCATACAGGGAAACGGACCTCCTAGCGCTTAGTTGAACTCTGGGCCTCAGAGACCGGACTCATTTGAATTTCAGCATTACTCTTTACCTGATATTTGTATAATTCTTTTGAGCAGGAGCATATGAACTTCGCTGTCTGCATATTGTCGTATATCACTGTCCATAACTAAGAAACAACAACTCGTGCAGTTCAAATTAGTGATTAAGTTATTGAACTCTTGTAAATCGCACCATCAGTCATCACAACTTTCTTCATGCAAATATTCCCATCGTGTTCCTCACCGCTCCATATCTTCAGCTTTCATCATCTTTCCAGTATTTCTGCTTTTGGCCTTCTTAATTATGAGTTGTACTGAGTTATATATTTTTTCTATTCTTTTAATTAGTTTTTAATTTCACTTGATCATGCCCTCATTTCTTCTCTTCTCTACTTCACATTCCATCTTCTGTCGAGGGTCACATTCTCTTCCCTCAAGCTTAGATTTTATGAAAATACATCATTTTGTTATCCTTGTGGTCGTTGGAGATCATCACAATCTTGCTCTTTTCTGTCTATCCATTCCTGATGAAATACTCGGCCGTGAGTGACATGTTGATATTCAATCCTTAAAACGCTGCACCTCATTCAATTCTCGTATCATTGATAACTCTTGTTTATAAACACATCTCCTTCAATCAACAAGATCATCATGACAGCTTCCGATATCTTCATTTCAGTGATTCTATTCCGATATCTTCATTTCAGTGATTCTACTCCGATATCTTCATTTCAGTGATTCTATTCCGATATCTTCATTTCAATGATTCTATTCCGATATCTTCATTTCAATGATTCTATTCCGATATCTTCATTTCAGTGATTCTATTTCGATATCTTCATTTCAGTGATTCTATTCCGATATCTTCATTTCAGTGATTCTATTCCGATATCTTCATTTCAGTGATTCTATTCCGATATCTTCATTTCAGTGATTCTATTTCGATATCTTCATTTCAGTGATTCTATTCCGATATCTTCATTTCAGTGATTCTATTTATTGGACTAAAAGGAGCGGAGATGTCTTTTACATAATAAAAGTTGAATGAACTTTCTCAACTTCACCAAAAATGCACGCATCACAAGAATGCTGTCTGTTGCCGATAAAAATATTTCACACTTGATAAAATGTCAAAATGGAATGAACTTCTAAGCATCAACCCTCCCAATTTCTTGTCTCGTTGGTATCAGATGCCAAGGACAATATTTCCTCTTCCCTGACCTCACTTCGTTTCTCTCTCTATCTTCTTCGCCCTCCTGGCAAGGTGATTAATTTTCGTCCCCTCTTCAACATTTTTCAGTTATCCTCAAACTCACTCACTGTATTAATCATCTCATTCAAAGTTTCCCATCGTAATATGCACCCGTCATCACTCGCCTGTTTTTTCTTCATGCCTCAACGTGTGTGCCCTGTGTCTGTTACCTTCCTCTTCGTCTAACCCGTCTCTTTCCCACGCTCTCAGCCTCATAGAAACAAAACTTTCACAGAAATTTGCAAATTATTTTTAATTTATTAGCCAAAGTCCATCTATGCATCAATGGTGAAGTAAGTATTGTTTCTCTACCTGGAAACTGCTTTTTTCACCATCAGTTTCTTCAAGGCTTTGTTTCCGCTTGAGACAAGGTTGAAACAAATTCAAAAATTAGATTATCTCGAATTATCAATTATTTTGTGTGTTCTGTTTATCGCGTCCAGCGTCGACTTCAAAATTGTTGAAGAGCTTCATTTTCCAGTTTTTACACGATCCGAAGTTCAATCTACTTGTGTTTGGAGTTCTAACTGAATTTGCAAAAATAGTTCACAAAACGTAAAAGCCTCCTAATTCTCAGATCCCTTCAAATTTTCTTATTCAATCCGAAACTTGTACAGAATTATTTGCGAACCAGACCGGGGTCGGGAGTCGGGATCGGCTTCTTGCTCCTCAATTCTAGCGCGGGTGTGCCAGAACTTGAAATCCTGTCTGTGTGTATTTCTGATCAGCGAATGTCACCTTCCTAGAAAGCCAGAATATCTGCTTTACGTGTCCTATATCACAAGAGGCGTAAGCGCAGCCATAAGAGAAGCCCAAATTTGATTACAACTAGCTCATGGATGATGCCGATTGAGCTGTTCTCTGCAAATACTGTCACCATTTGCGCGCACAAGGGAAGACCGAAGAAACTTGTTATCCATTGCATCAGATGTTGGGAATGGCAAACGAATATGTTTTGGTCGAAAAACTTGCACATTCAATTATCCTTAGGAATTGATCGATGCACTGTCTCGCGTGAGAGGTTCGAGCAACTTACGGTGCACCCCGATATCCCACGCATTGGTGGATTACAGTGACGGACACGAGTCCAGTACCTACGGTGAAAAAAGTCTAATCCAGGTGAGAAAATCCGCAAAACACGTCGTTGCCCCGGACGGTGTAGTGCTTCGTAATGAACAGTGTAATCAGATTTCATCATTTTTGAACTAAATTCTGCCATTCTGCAATTTTTGCGAAGCAACTTGTGTTGAAGGCGTCCCAGGTCAAACACAAGTAGGAGTATTGCAGCTTTTGCTGGATAAACATGTTCATGCTAACCTTATGTTAATTGTTCAATATCCAGAAGTGAAGAATCGTTCTCCTTACAAGCTCGCTAATGACATCGACATTTCACCGGTAGGCACTGACTAACTGATCCGCAGGCTTTAACGGACTCACTGAATGTTCAGCTGTACCAAGCCATGCGCACCATTAGTGGCACAATCCGTTGCACCAATACGGCATGGCTACCAGTGCTTTGTAACATCCCCCTCCAGCACTCCGAAGAGAGAAGGCAACATCAATCCCTCCAGAAGAGAAGACAAAACCCAACCCCCCCCTCCCCCCCACGAAGGAAGACCGGAACCCCGCCTGCCCTGTGCTTGAATTTGAATTCCCCACCATTTGGAGAAAGAAAACCCCCGACTCAAAATTCGACTTGGCTGGAGCTTGGAAGGAGAGTGAGCAGCAAACAAATAAATAAATGATCGACGACCCAACAATGCAAATCCCTGATTTTGATCTTCAACGAGCCCAGTGGACCCTGCTGAACCATTTCAGAGCAAGTGCCGGTCCTTGAAAGGATTCTACATCGCTGGGGAGCTCGAGAATCCCCTTTATTACCTGTGGAGAGGTGCAGACGATGTCGCACATCGTGGAGAACTGAATTTATCTACACCAGGCCTCCAATGACGCTATCCTGTGGCTGAAGAACTTCAAATTTTGACTTATTGTATTTCTGCTTATTCTTTGTACTGTCTTCTAGCATACGAATATATAACGAACTCACTAGACGAGGATGGCATCTTTGCCTGGCGGCAAGTATTTAAACGTGAGAGCTTCATTGCCATATGGAGTTTAGAAGTCATTAAAATCATTGGCAAGTGTTTCGCCAAATAAAATTCGTGTTTGGGTGTTAAAACAGGTCAAAGCATTCGATGCAATTTCCAAAAGTGACAGTCTGGAATGCCTCGTTGCACGCATGTTTACATATCTACGATAATCAGTGGTTATCTCATGATATGTCAGTCGGAGAGACTCAAACTTATGTCAGATAATTGTTGGAACGTCACTTCAATGCGACACATCGAATTTTAGAACATAGTTATGTTATTCCATCTTTTCTCATGAAAGTCTCAATAATTTATAGTCACACCTTATATTTCGCCGGAATACAAATCAGATCAGTTTAAATAGCCGGAGTGAAAGGGCGATCCCATGAGGGCCAGATTCATTGTGATGATACCCGTCCCGGTACTTATGATTCCCCCACCTTATATCCTTTTTCTTCTTCTTCTAGACTTCTCATATCCCCACCTTTTCAAATTTGTCTAAGAACCGTAAAAATGAATCAATCGTCACAAAACTTAAATATACTTAAGTGAAGATATTTTCTACCGACATACCAAACATTATGCAGATCGGACGAATACTTTTTGATAGAGGGGCGATAACTTGAACTCCGGCGATGTCTGCAGCTTGATCTGACTTCTTCTGACCTCATCGTTAGAGCAGAAGGCAATTCTGGTCAACAAAGTAATTTCCCGGCAACTCCTGAAGTGATGATGATCAGGTTATATCCCTTTCATTAACATGTTCAACTTAGAAGAGGTGTGGCAAGGTAGTGGTTGTGGGAAGATTTCAGGTAGAAGTGGATGAGACGAAGAGGGAGAGAGAATAATGCACACACGAGTAGCAATAACACGTCGAACAGAAGAAGTCAAATCAAACTGTTGAACAACGCTGCACGTTATCGTCTCTTATGCAAAAAGTACCTGTTCGATCTGCACAAATTTTTGTTTGTAGGTAGAAAATGTGCTCAAGTACGTGTGCCTGAAGTTTGGTGACGATTAATTCATTTTTGCGGATTTTAGAAAAATTTTAAAACTTTGGGAGATAACCCATAAATGCCCCCGTCCTTCAGTTACTGCACATTCCTTCCGATGGGCAAGTTTCGACTCCCTCTTAGTTCTCCCGAGACCCATTAAGGTGCAAATAAAATGTCTTCTTGATAGTATTGATAGAATAGATTCAGAATCACTTTAATTCTCCCCTTCCGCGCCATCTTTCATTCTTCATCAGCTCGTGTCGGAGTTATCATCATCATCAGGTCAGTCAGGACGCGTCCAGATTGATTTGATTGTTGGCTGTCAGCACATCTGTCATCGAGGATTGATTTCTCCGCTTGTGATGGATCCGAAATGTCCAAATACTCATGTAACTGAATCTTGATAGACGTGGGAGTCGCACTGGACACCCGTATGTATCTCATACAACGATAGGGTGAAGTTCATCATCAAACTTTCCCAACAGTTCGTGTCGCATTATTTGAAGTCACGCCAGATTGCATTTAACGCCCTCTTGTCGTAACTGAATTTCGTCACCTCCTGTCTGCGAGCAGATTAGCAAGCTGTACTGGTTTTGTTTTAAAAATTGTTACCGTACGCCTCTCACTTTGCTGTTAATTGCAGGCGCATGTGATGGACAGCTGTGAGGCGGATTTCATCGCTGTAATACAGTCAACAAAACATCGGTGTGAGAATACCTCAATGTCAGATAGTGGCGTTGATTGGCAGCTGATGCAGCGGAAGTTTGATGTCCGGAATGTTCGTATAAGGACAAGAATAATCAGATGGCACTCGAATGCAATTTCCTGATTATCATCCTTGTCGACGACGATTTGCAAACATTTTTCTAATACTTGTCTCGCAGTTTTATGTGTACTCACATTGATCGGAATGACTGTTCAGTCGGAAGTGACGTGTTCTCGTCTGATTTAGTAGATAATGAAATTTCTCAGTGGAAACAATTACAGGAACTTAACCCTTCAAGAAATTTGCGCTCATTACACCGTGACTTCAGTGTAGGGACAAGTTGAGACAGGAGTGATAGCAGGTGCTCAATTATTCAGTCTGAATGCTCGGCAGATTGAAACTGTTACGGTTAACATAGATATGAGACAGTCCAACCGGACGCCAACATCCAACTCGCTGGAGCAGGATTCGACCACAAATCAGGTAGAAAGCTGCGAGAGCGCCGGCATGAAGGGAGCTGTGTGAACACAGAACTTGCTTAGATTTCAAATTGACTTGTAGTCTGAAGATACTTTTCTGTGTGAGTTTGTGCCAATCATCACACACTTTGCAGCAATTCTCCGCTGAGGTTTGAAAGTCAAGAAACGCACAGGATTTAGAAGAAAATTCAGCATTGATATTTAGCATCTATGTCTCACAGACTGTCTGCTATCTTTGCAAGTTCACTATTCGTCCTCTGATGGAGTATTGTTGTCATCTGAGGGCCGGCGCCTTGAACGGGTTGAGAAACATGTCAAGAATCATATGGGTGAAAAACTCGCAACGAGTTGCAGCCGCTCTCCGTCAGATGTTATGTTGCTTCACTCAGTCTCTTCTGCAGTCTCTTGGTTCGGTAGAAGCAGCTCTGCAGCAATGAGTGCGTACCCAAACCTAAGATCTTTTCTAGAAGCACACGCAGAGCGAATGCACTCACATACTATTATGTGAGTTTCGAGCGCGCACGTATTGTGAGTCGCTCGAAAAGCTATTTTGTTCGCACGGTACAGCTTTGGAATCAGCTTTCCCTGACCAATACAATCTTGATACTTTCAAGATCCGTGCGAACAGGTTTCTAATGGGACAGCTTAATCAGATTAGAAGATCTGTTATTTTGCTTTATTTATTTAAAATAATATGGTTTGTCAGTGACAAATTGTCACCTTTTCATTGAGTTCCCCTTAGCTTTGTTCACGGCTTGTAGGTGTGCTAGAGGTGAAAATTCTGCAGAGAAAAGGCCTTTAAGTGGGTGATGGCGATGGTGATGATCCGCTGCAGTGGTTAATGTCATAAGATGGGGTCATGCAGCATTGAGTTCAAACTGAACCGTGAATAAAAGAGTCAGTGATGATTTTAAATTTCATCTTATGACAAACAGCTTCACGAAACTAGACACTCCTGTTTTGCTCATTTCCGACGATTGAGCAGTATGGGACTATGGGGAACCATGAACAATATGACGATGGCATATTAGAACAGCTCGTTTAAATGGTCTGTCGACCGGTGATCACTAATTCTAAAGCTTTCCCTTTTCACTTAAAGATACGTGGAGTATCAAAGTAGAGGTGCTAGCGTCTGACTGATGAGTCGCTCTGGGATTCCGATGAGGAGCTATCTAAGTCTTATCTAAATAGGGCGGGCGTATGTGAAGCAGAGGCATGTTCTTCCTGCTTAAATGTGTGATAAGCGTCTAAAACATCACGAACTCATGGAACACATCGACTATCCTCTGACCCCCAACGCCACTCAAGCACGCACAAAGTTCACGCCTACTTCCTCTACATGTTTCTTTTAACTAAGCATCTATCAAATCCTTTTATGGCGAAAACAACGTGTCAGTCTTTGTTATTGATGGAGTCAGAGATGTGTTTAATTTCTTTCTAATTGTCATTTAAGCATGTACAAAGGCTTCTTCGTAAAACATCACTGAAGTAATTCTTTCAAATAAGCATTCATTCACCGAGACATTAAGATGTGTTAAATCTTTTTGTTTTGACTCTATTGTATTGAGTAAAGGATGAAATGTTGTTTTACAAGTGATGAAATGGATACCAGCGATTTCTTATTCAGAAAGTTTAGAACTTGAAAGTGGTGCATTACTCACCATCCAAGCATTTTTCTTCATATCAATATTTTGTGTGTCATTTTGCACAATCATTCATTAGTCAAATTTCTCACCAAGTGAACTTCCAGTCTTAATTTCTTTGAAAACTGTTTTGTTTAGTCTATGGAGGCAGGAATTTGCATAATCATTGTCTATGTAAGTGTCATGCATAGAGAATCATCATTATTTAGAAAATCAGGAATTATTTGCATGAATCTGCATTCTCGTATTTGTGATCACAGTTTTCAGAATATTCTGTCCTCAATATACCACGCAAAAAGAACGATTACCGCCCTGTTGATCGTTGAGGGAACCCTTTGATGCCCTTGACAGGGATAATTGCAGAACTAGGACCCAAGTTACCAATTGCTGGAAGAAACCAACAGGATTCAGTTTAATAAGTTGAAAAGAGGCGTCGAGTTTCGCCTTTTGTCTGATTGTCTCGACATCTCTGTTACATGACAACAAGATGCGGAGACTTCAGACGTACATGGAATAAAACAAATGTCTGTGCATGTTGTCCATTTCATTTGCATCTCATCTAGTTGTCTTGTCTGTGCAGAGGGTGTGCACTCGTGTATTTACAGTTTGATTGTAAAAATAATGAATTTGTCCAATATCAAACCCAAAATCTGTCCGATGACTTCTACTTGTTATTAGATATTGCGATATTGTTGATTCTTTCTTTGATACCACTTCATTCGGAAAAGCAAATTATTTTATTATTTTTTCACAATTTGTCCGACTGTCATTAGAGTGTGACAAAACACATCAGTTCGCCGACAAAGTAATTCTGTCTCTAAACTGCTCTCTAGAATTGGATAGTCCATGTATTCGCAGTCTATTTTAAAAAGGACTTTTGTACGACGATATTCAGGATGATGCGTTTGGTCACCCGGTCGCATTCGGTGCAAGGCAGTTCGTCTGATAGATGCCAGCCTCACTTCAAATATGGCCTCACTCGGACACCTCGGACTCCTGTCTTTCCCGTTTCTACCGCAAGGTCTTGTTCTGATGATCTTGTCCATGCTGCTCCACGTTCTCGTTCTTTTACCAGGCAGTAGAGGAACTGAGGAATTACACAAGCTTTAAAAAAGGGCTTCGACCGTGCAGTTCAAAGACAGGGATTAGCCATAAGTGTCCATTTGCAGAGGAATTTAAGGGGGCATATATTATGATTTAGGCAGCCTAATTTATGGATACGAAACTCAGCATAGCAGTTCAACAGCAGGCAGAGTGGCATCGTGCAATTGGCGTCATGTGGCGCCGCCTGGTTTTGGGCAACCGAAATTTGGCGCCTAACTTTCTTATTTAAAAAATATTGATAACCACGTATCTAGATTTGAGGAGCGGACTGCGAACTTGGAATGCAAGCCGCGTTGCAAAAAAGGGCGCCCATCTCTTCCGATTCTATGTTTCCACTGTTACTAGAGGACGCCAATTACGCCATAATTCTCTGACGTGATTAACGTCTATTTCTAATGTAGATGGGATTAGGCCAATCCCGTTAACCATCTCTAGCGCTAGTTGTGATGCGCCCATCTCTTATGATTTACTATTGTGTAAGTTCCGATATCAAGATGGTCCCATGACTTTATTCTTTCATTATTAGTTCTGAAGTGACGAAGGCACTCATTTTATTCATTTGAGGCACGACCAGCTTCGCCAAGCCATATCATGTCCGTGCAGGGGCGACTATGACCATTGAACCACTCCCCTTCATAGATGCATTGGAAAATTGTCAGCTTTAATCGAATTCCAAACAAATTGTCGAGGAATAGTTATCAACACATCGCAGATCAGGATATATTTCCGTTTTTTATCTGCAGAATATTGAACAGCAAGGCATGCACGGAAAGCATTCAGGACTTCGCGATGTAGGCACCTGTGAATATCATGATAGAAGCACCGACTGAAGCAAATACTCATAGATGGTATCAATACATATCAATTATCATCATTTGATATCCATTTGGAGAGCTATTTCCGCAGTTCAATGAGACGGAAAAAGATGCGAAGCTGAATATCAAACACCACAGGATGCGCAATTTAGCTGCTATTGATAAATTGAAGATATTCGGAAATTCAAAGATACTTTCCTCTGATAATTAGCAATGACCGTGAAGCGATTCGGCAATTCAACAGTTTCCGATTCGCTTTCATTTTACTGGCACTAATAATCTAATACGGCTTGTAGAACTTGTCGCGAATTTTTTGTCGGTTCGATAGATAGACCTCTTAGTGTTCGCCATTGGAACTTTGTTAATTTCGAGTGCCATCTCTGACCACGAAGTCGATATCATTGTCCTCTTCACAAATCCTCTTCATACAAGGGGCAGCCGAAGCGACTTGCATGTGGAACCTCGGTCCAGCTTTGAACCGAAGCCACGAAACATTCATTATTTGCATCTCCATGAGTAAATCTCTGTAATTCTGCGTTGTCTATAGAAATCACCTTTGAAGAGTTATGCGCCTCAATTTTATATTTTTTAAAATCAACAACTGCAGCTAGTTCAATATCACAAATGATATTGAAGTATATTTGCCAATTGGAATCTTATTAGATCCTGATGTTGTGGCTGCATTATCATAATTCAGTATTATTCGATTACAACAATAGCCTTGCTTGTTATCACTCCACTCCTGGTGATAATTAATGCTTAGATGAAAATGTTGGAACTATCCGCCTGTTATGACATTGTGATTCATTAATAGTCGGCAAAACTGGTCCTATCTTTCAACTTGCACATCATGTAAATTTCTAATTATTTTTGAGCGCTGAATTGATGTGTTAATTGTATTTTAGGTAGCGGACCTTTTGATCCATTTAGACGATGTTCATAGACCACACGTGATTGTGCAAATGGTTGGGAGTGTGTGCAGATCTGTTATCAGTCAAGTTGATTGATTATCACTATCCCTTCCTGCCTTGCAAACCAAACTTGTGGTGCAATGCGTTATGATGCAATCCACATTTCATTGTATTTGCTCAATCGGACGGATTGCAAGTTAATCTCGAATCAGATGCCACAGTCACTGAGACCCTTTGTGACAGTGAGATGGACTTGATTACTTAGTAAACGGAAATCATTAAAGTCAATATTCACTGATACAAAACAGTCTTTTTAACCTGACTCCTTACACGATGATCTTATGACCGTACCTGTCAGATTTTCCTTTATCAAAGCCTTCGACCTTTCGGTTAGTTGTGCGAATGGTCACGTTGCATGAACTTGTGCTCTCTCTAGCAAATGTTGCCGTCATATATCGAAGACAAACAGAAGGAGGGAAACATATTGTGTTGATTATGTAATGTTCGAAATGAACGATCTCAACTCGTCCGTTGTAACGAACCTTTTGACAAGTGGTCGAAGTGAGGCATTGTCAGCTCAAATAATATGTTCGTTATTCATAATGACCCGAAACTATGTTCCATTCCTGGTTTTCTCGTCCACAAGGAAAGTGAGACATTGTTAGGAAAATAATCTGTTATTTTCACCGCTTGGGACACTCTTTTCTCTCTTGCTGTGGGGACAGGCCGGTATTGAATGTGTAATTCGCATTATCTGCCTGCGACTTCCTTCCGCGCCCCTGAGAACGGAGAAATTAACGCCTATTTGGGTTTTACAGCATTAGAGAACATGAGAGATGAATTGATAACATTGTTTTTTGATACTCTCAGAGGACATGGAGAATTCGGACTAGATTAAGGATGACTCGATGAACAATTTATCTTCTGATAATTAATTTCAGTAGCATATTACCTCGTGATAATGATATCCTCATCTAAGAAGTGGTGACAAAGCAGGCAGCTGAGCACTGTTTCACTGAAATAATTGACACTACATCAACACGATGAGGTGCAACAAGAAAAGCTGAAGAGGAAATTTCTTTGTCTGTCTTCGACTTCATAATTGTAACAACAGGGAAAGATATGTTATCGAAATGTACAGACTGAGGCTGAAAATGAAAACGAAAATTAACGGATATTAAGAATAATTGCTGTCCTTGAACTAGTAATTAACTCGGCAGATAAATTCAAAAGATTTGTTTCGGAATAGTTTTTCTGACATGAATGAATTTTTGATTTATGAACTTTTAATTGATCAAATAGAATGAACCGATCCTTGAAACTTATGAAGTTAGAAGTACATTTCAGTGTAACAAATGTTTAATTGGAAAAGTTTATCATTGTGGTTTGACATATAAAAAGGTTCATGTGCGGCTGTTGTAATGACGGTGAGTGTTATGATGCTTTGTGGACTTGTTCCTTGCTGACTAACTCACCTACTTTTCCTTGAAAACGGAGATGCAGTTCATATTTTAATTGGCAAGATCATCACAGAACACGGAAATTACCTGGCCATGTTCATTTGCCCAGTTTAATCTAAATTTATAACTCAATTGAACTGACTCACTTCTATCAAATCTAAGTTGTAAAAAAGGTGTCTGTGTGTATTTCATCAGTGGCACATGTGACTATGTGTTATCAGGGACATCTATGATATAAGAAATCAAACATTATATAAAAGATATTTCCCTGGTGCTATCAATGTGAAAGGCTTATACCATAGATTTCTGATAATGGCCTAACATCCCGTGCATGCTCATCGGCATAGAAGTAGACTTTCTATGGTATTGTTTAGTGTTGTGCTAATCGGGGTAGGATTGACAGAGTTTCCACAATCGAGGACACGCGGACCTATTGATGAAGCATGTTGACTCGTACATGCTTCCCCAAAGTATTGGGATATCACTGTCCAGAACGCAAACTCACCCCTCAAGGGAGGGAGCGACAAGCTCGCCTGCAAAACGTAATAGTGTGGCACTTGTGGCCACCGCCATGGATTTCTAACTTTCTAACTGGTATCATTTCTATGCAAGCCTCGTAACTTGGTGCATTAGATATCACAACAGTAAATCTCTTCTAAGTTCGTTAACCATTCCTGTTCGTCATTAGAAATTGATGAACACTTATCGGTCAACATGTGGCACCAAAACCAAAGATCAGTTTTCAAATTAAAGAACAGAATGAACATTTTCTTGTGATACAACTTCGCACATTGCCTAGACCAGCAAAAAATCTTCAAGTTTCGAAAGTAGCTTGCTCATAAATGGATTTACCTATATTTTTAAGTAAACGTGATTATTATAATGAGTATTTTGCACTTGACATTTTCATTGCTAGTGGATATCTTGCATCCCATTCTGTTCAAATATCGTTTATGTGGACTTAATATCACACCGCATCGTTCTAAAAACAACTTTTTGCCAAGAGTCGCTTGATGGTCCTACCATGGTCAATTCTCAACATGATACACACACCAAAGGACAACGCAATTGCTGCCGATAGAAAAATCAATAATTTGAGCATGGACGATTGTCAAATGATTGAATGAAAAGTAAGTAACTGAACTTGCTAGACATTTCGATAGCGATCTGTGTTTGAATAGGTTGTTGCAATTTTGAAAGAAAAAACGGAAAATGTTGTCTTTGGTTATCCCAGACATTTAGTAAATAGAAAGCTGTTTCAAACACGATTGAAAAGTAAGCCTGCTCGACCTCAATGAATTCAATCGATTTTTAAGGATGCAGAAACATAGTTGATGTTTCTCTCTTTCTAAACTCTTTCGAGCTTTTAGCTTCCAAGTATTGGGATACTTAAATGACTCGATAAATCAAAAGGAATTGCACTGCTGCAGATTCGAATCTCTTTACCTTATGAGCTGATATGTACTCGTATTAAGAGTTGCAGTCATAAATCGTTGACTTCACTATTGGCAGCATTTGTGATTTGAAAGATCAACCTGTCAACTTGTAAGTCGCTTCACCAAATTGAGAACCGCAAAGCAGATATTTTCTCCTTATATTCGTGTTTCAGTGAAATTCATCCCCAATTCAATCAATCACATAGATGTTCCCTAGCTCTCTATTCAACTTCACAAAGTCATGAATCTGATGCCAATACTGCACTATCCCTAGAGAATTACCTTCTGTTCCGTTCCGCTGCAGAAGGACGAAAGGAAAAGTTGTCTTTGCATAACTGCTTGGTCATCACAGCCTGAAGAGAATAGCTGTAAAGGAGGCTTCTGCCCCCACTCCTGCTGTGATAGACACTCGGGGATTCATTCTATGGTACAAGTCATCCCGCCTTCGTATTAAATCGAATTAGTTGCATTTCATTGATCCGTTTAATAGCTATTGTAAGGAGGCAACCTCCCTGAGAGAAATGACATTACCGACAAAGCAATTAAGTCATCAAGAGAAGATTGTATACCTTTATGAACTTGCTGTGAATCTGATGTTTCTGGTGCTGAGAGCACAATCGATATACTTGTAAGTGTGTCTGCCTCATTGCTTCCAGTTTGGTCAACCGTGTCTCAACAATGTCAACAATGCTATGTCGGATCAATGCAGTGCATCAGTAGATAGAATTGCAGGTTGATGTTGCTTTGTAAATCTGTTTCCCGCCTCCATGTCGCCTGTGTATCTCTGTGACAGATGCAACTGTAGGAGCACATTGTTCATACCACGGATGCAACGGAAGGGCTAAGGTCGTTGAATGACCAATGAGTAGAGTTGCCAGTGAGGGAGATTGTGCAATCGGTTATCGAAAACGGCTTTTGTGGTCTGAGAATAGTTTTCGGGTCATTCGACGGTCAGTTACGACTTAACTGGCTTAGCCGAAGACCGAAAGCACTCAGAAACGTGTAGGATGGAGCCATTCTAGCAAAACCATGATGTGAGAATGCTGTTTCAGAATGGGAAAAGAGTAACCTGACTGCTCCCTTTCGTTTGAATATTCATTTGATATCCCTATGAGTGGAGCTACATTTCATTCAGTAGGTGGTAGAATAGCTCAGTTCCTATAGGGCTAGACGTCGGCGCGGAAGCGTAAAAGGTCCAAAGTTCGAATCTCCATTGAGAGAAATGCTACACTCTCACAATAGGTAGCTAATCTACTCGGTGAGAGTTGGCAGTGTAAGGAGGCGGTCCATTCCTAACTTCCTGGTATTGCTTCTTGCCTTCGACGGAGCCAGAAAAGTAAAAAGTCACGTTATTTCAATACAGGCATATCCGTCTATATTTTTAGTTCAGACTATGTTTCTTTGCACTTGACTTTGACTGACTTGTATTACACTGTAAAGTTAGTCAAAAAGGCAGGGCTCTAAGGACGGAACATTTTCTGACACCTAGAACGGTGCAAAACATTACACTTGGTTGATCAAAAATGTTCCTTTCATTCTTCATTGTAGTATGAGTAACAAATAAATACTCGTATATTGTAAATATATTTTACACAAAGCATAAGTGCAGCATGTATAACCTAACTTGAAAGAGATCTAGTAAAAATATGGATTGACGTACATGAAGAGTAGTATAGGCCCTATAAAAGTCGTGGTCTGAACCATTGTCTTTCATTATGCTGTATGATGATACAGAAACGGAGCCATTGACGGCCTCAAAAAAGGAATCCTGGTTGACATTCAATTAACTTCTCTTTCATTCAAAACAGCTTAGTTACTGAATCAGTTAAAAGTGACAAATGATGTTGGATGTACCTTTTTATGTATTTCTTTCTTTATTCAGTCGAAGTACTTCGCCACTCTTTTCATAAATGAATTAATTTCTTGAATCGAAGTCCATAGTGCGCCATTTTATAATCGAATAACATTCAACACTCTTTCATGAGAAGATAAATCAGTTGCTTTTTTGCAAAGGTTAATGGTTTTTGAAGACAACTTGAGAAGCGTTGTAAATATGTTGGAGTTTCGCTCGGCAATATTACCTTTCATTGGGTTTTCTTTAGACAACGAAGAAGAGACAATATCTTCTTCCTGTCACGAAAATGATCAACATCATTAGTCTTTTGTCTGCCACGTTAATGAGGAAAGCAGTCAGGTAGCTTGTTGTTTCTCTGTCATGGGATCTGACAATATTACACTATCTCAGTTGTCTATCTCCAACAATGAGTCCAAATTGATTTCGTGTTCAGCAAAGTGTTGAGTTGTAGTTATTATTTTGAGTTGCTGTTCCGTCTGAGATATTGTTTTCGGGAACTGGAAGATACTAAGTACCTACCGTATTTGATGTGAAAATATCATTAAGTTGTTCCCTTGAACATTTTCAGTCTGTTTTGGTAGAAAAACTTGCGCTAGATCTATCCCGTTATCATTATCAAAAGGAAAACAGCTACAAAGTGATAGATTGGCTTGATGATAATGATATCAACTGAAATGGAATCAAAAAGCTCTAAGTTATAATTGTTGTTTTTATTAACGTGGAGCATTCAAAACGCTCAAAGCCATCAGTGTACGTGCAGTAAAATGGATCTGTACATGTGCCTGCAATCATGTCATAGCCGTCAACTATGTCATTATGAAACAGCGAGGTCAATTTCTAGTCACTGATGGCGCCACAGACAACCTATAATAGAGAAGAGAGTCGATCTCTGTACTTCTGTCAGCTCGGTTAGAGATGGAAGTGTTGTATGATGTTTATGTCATTTATTTCTCGCCGCAAAATGCTTTCATTCATTCATGCTTTGGTCCTGAAGTCAATAAAACCAACAAATGCATCTTTTTATTTCATTTATTTCCACACAAAATGATCCGATCCTTCATTTCTTGCTCTTACTCCTCATTTATTGTCGGTTGGGCTCGAGGTTTCAGGGTGCGATGATTCATTAACATAGTGACGGACATTTGAACCTGAAACAAAAAGCTCTAAGTTCTTAGCCCATTCCAGGAATATTCAGCAACGGTCAAATAACCACCTCTGGATGGACCTGCCGAACAACTCGCAAATTCTGAAACTATTAGTTTAATTAACTTGAAGCCTCGAGTTGTTCAAGTTAGTACAAGTAGTGAGAGCGAATTTGCATCCAAGGTGGCGACAAGTCTCGAATCCAGAACTTCCACACTTGCTGTGACCTATCACCTGTTATCAGTTCAATTCTTATTTTAGTAAAAAACGTGAGAAATGCAGCAGACTCCTGTTTGGCGGACGAACCGCCGAAGGCACTGACTTTAAGTGGTCCGCTGAAAGAGGTGGTCCACTTATCCGAAGTCATGTAGATATCTAGGGATCGGTCGGGTCTGATAAAAAGTCATCTTATCCGACTGTTCTGCACGATGCTTGTTGCGTTTCAAAATATGAGAGACGATGTAGCGAGAATAGAATATTATTTTGTCTTTTCAGTCAAATTTCAAAGTTGTCTTCAGTGTCTCCACAGTTTTCCATTTCTCACATTAAGTTACCTGTTGATTACCTGTAAATAAACGCATCTCACACTGAGCGTCTGACTGATCTTGATGGAACTTAGGCATTCCGACTGGGACTCCGTCTGTGTTGACAACTAACTGTAATCAGACTGTTGCTGGAGCCTTGTCCAGATGCCTATCTGCCGATATCCGATGACTCTCGCGGCGCTCGATCATTCGACCAAAAGATCACAAGCTAGGCATTTAACCGCTGTGCCAGGGATCCAGCTAGCCAACTGACATCGATCGCTCGCACAATCTGGAGGATTTCAAGCTATACATCCCTCAACTCTCTCTACTTTCCCGTTCTTGCAGGTCTCTTCTCCCTTTGGTCATTTCTAGATATTACCTTGATTCAACATTTCGCTTTCATTTTCACCACAGCCATGGATGTCTCGGTATTGACATTTCGTGGATTAGCTCTTCCATAACTGGCATTGAATTTCGTATGATTCCTCGTTCTCTGGAGCCATAGTTCACGTCAACAATTTGTTAGTAAGATGCTGATAACCTGCGGCATTCCGCGAGTAGCTGAGTTTTTCTGGAATTATCTTTATGAAATTTGAGGGGTCAGATTTTTGCTCATCTATCCCTCGGTATCGCCGTTCAGAAATCTGTCATCACTTGACTGCTGAAAACATTCTTTTGTCCGTTTCTCAGAGATAATTTCAAATTCGATCGTCTAAAATCGGATATTTCCGTCGTCTCAAAATTGCTTTCCTTTGTTCTTGTACACTGAAGATCGTTGTGACCCGTTCCTCTGACGTAACGCTTGACATTCACACGCTATCACATGGCATGGATTGGCGCTGCTCAGAACTCCGTGGCGCCGACCTGCGTGTGAATTCCTTTTGTGCTCGGAAGTGGAACGAGACGATGAGATAGAAACGGGCAACAGGTCCCATGAGTTAAAAGCTGTGTCAATTCTTGCCGCAATGAGAGATTGGCGTCCGCTTGGCCTGGTGCACTTCATGACCAGTGGGAGGGGCAGAGAAAGGTCTACGATGAAAGTTGACGATTGTGGTAACTGTATGAAGAACTGGAATCATTTCGAGAGGCTTCTGTGTTGCTTTTTTAATTGTTAGTTGTTATCCAAGAGTAGTACATTCAGCGATGTTCACAATTTGCCACTGACAGGGAAAGTCGATTTACATTCTGCTTTCTCGATAGTATGGGATCGGAGAGGGAAAGGGGCCTAACAAGGAACTAATTGGCATCGTTCCACTTGTCATAGCGATAACCAGCTACGAGGACAAATTGGCAATGAGGGAAAGGATGTGCATGTGGATGATCGTGCAAAAAAGTGCACTAGTTGTTAGACTTGTTAACGTGACATTCAAGTTTATGACCGTAGTGATGAGGAGTTTGATGAAGTTCGTAATGAGCTTTGTAGTTTTCTGCAAAGAAAGATGGAAAATTATATAAATATGTAATCATCCTCTTTTGACGTCTGCTATTCGTTTTTTCATCTTCATTGAACTTTTATGGAACTCCTCTTATCATCCATGCAATTTTCACTTCAGTTATCAAATTCCCCGCGACCTTTCAAACATTCTTCACTTGTTACAGCCGTGAGATATTCAATTATCATCTGAATTTCGTCGTTTTCTTTCGTGTGTCATTCCTTACTGATACAGTTACTTCATTCTTGCTCTTGCATTTTATCTTCAATAACAACTTATGTATACAGGAAAACGTGTATGCCGCGTAATCTATTCTGATGCAACCTATGAGACTCTGTCGCTTGCTGGTCATGTCCACAATTGTCTATCGTCTGTGTGATGTCTTTGAGCTATCAAATATTCGAGCGAGGAACTCCCTTGCCCTGAAGTCACCACTCACAGAAATAAAGCGTTTTCGAGATTCCTTTAGAAAATATTGCGATGCGCAAGTGCAATGTATTTTTTCCACTTATAATTAAAATCAAAAAGCGGAAGGACCCAGGTGTGAGTGATGCCTCTCTTTCATTTCACTATTTCACTATAGACGGTTACAAAAAGCTGTCGAACGTTTTCGGCTAGCGTCCACCATCCATGATCACGACAAATTAACAAAGACCCTCTTTTAACCGAATCCAAAATTTGTGAGTCAATAAATAACTGTCTTATCTTAAAGATTCTTAAAGTCAAACATGATGCGGTATACGAGTATCTATTAATTTATCTTTAATAATCGCTCTTTTTACGAAATTGTTGCAATCTGCGGTAACTCAGTCACGGCCATATTTGATTGAAGAGGAATCCTGAATTTTATTTCCGTTTGGTCTATATTAGAAACAAATTCAGTTCAAAATCAAATTATACCCCCAGTCTAAAGACAATTTAGTTCGAAAAGTATATGCGGTTAGATTAAAGCCACAAAAAGGGCTTCTTGCCGCAAAGGGTTGTAGATAATGTTATTCAAAACTCAGCTGTGGCTACTATAAAAATCATCGGTACTTATGGGTTATCTCTCCCACGTTTTCAAATTTGTGTAAAATCCGTAGAAACGAATCAATCGTTACAAAACCTTAAGTACACGTAAGTGAGGATATTTTCTACCCACACCAAAAATTGTTCAGATCGGACCAGTACTTTTTGATATAGGGGCGATGTCTGCAGTTTGATCTGACTTCTTCTGACCGCATCGTGTTAGCAGAAGACACTTGAGATCAACAAAGTCATTTCCCGACAACTCCGGAAGTGATGATGATCAGGCTACATCCTTTACACTAACATTTTCAACTTAAGAAAGGTGTGGCAAGGTAGTGGCCGTGGGAAGATTTCAAGTAGAAGTGGATAAGACGAAGAGGGAGAGAGAACAATGCACACACGAGTAGCAATAATGCGTCGAGAAGACGGAGTTAGATCAGGCTGTTCACTTCGCTACACTTCACGTTATCGTCTCTCATGCAAAAAGTACCTGTCGGATTTGCATAATTTTTTGTATTTGGGTAGAAAATATACTCAAAAACGTCTACTAGAAGTTTGATGACGATTGATTGATTCTTTCAGATTTTAGGCTAATTTGAAAACCTGGGGGGGATAACCCAAAAGTACCCATTATTGTTGCATCAAGCACTTTCTATATTCCGACAATTTACAAACTCTTCGTACGTCGACATATTTATTGAGGCTATGAATCAGTCGGGAAGCTGAGGATTGCGAGTGTAGGACCTCTGTTAACCGCATTTTCTAATAGATGCAATCTTTAGAAAGATTCTCTTAAAACACGACCTCATTTGAAGTGATCAGCTTGTCACCGTTGTTCCTCTATCTGTCAATTCTATTTTGATGACCGCTATCAATGCACTTGAACTTCTCAAAAGCCGACACCTGTTCATTTTCTCCTCGATAACATGCAATTAGATTAGGATATCTGTAATTATATTTTCAATTATATTTATCTCTTTCAACTTTCTACGAAAATCAGTCGGAAAATGACGTCATTAGTGGCAATTCAAGCCACTACAGCACAGCCTCAGCAAGCTCTACTTCGATCTGTGGTCATCTCTTGCTGCTGAGATCGCTATCTCCTCCTTCACTCGGCTTCTAATGCAAGCTTTGCAAACTAACCTGTTTCCTCCTTTTGTCCTTCGATATGGCAGTCAGTGCTATGGTCCGAAGCTGTCGTCAGTCTTATCTCTCCAACCATCTGCTGCCCCGGCGCCCTTGTACAGTCACAACGCCTCTGACGGAAGCAGGCATGTCTAGCGCATATTTTCTGCTTCATCAGCCACAGTGC
Source organism: Prostheceraeus crozeri (assembly GCA_907163375.1). Taxonomy (NCBI): domain Eukaryota; kingdom Metazoa; phylum Platyhelminthes; order Polycladida; family Euryleptidae; genus Prostheceraeus; species Prostheceraeus crozeri. Next base: position 203,688 of record CAJQUW010006666.1, read on the forward strand.
ACACGAGTTACGCGAAGCCAGCCCGCAGAGGACTGGTGCCGATCTTATCTTCCGGCCGATCTGCAAGCAGGCAGGTGGGTGCGTGTCCACCGAACTGGTGAAGTGTCGTCATGTGAACGGTGAAGAGATGAAATGAGGAATGATACAGAGGAGGGAGAAGGGAGACGGTCAGGCGCCTCGTGAGGTGTTGAGATGGGGACTGAAAGTCTGTGCTGGTGTCGCAAGACCAAATGGTATTCTAACGAATACGTTTGACAGGAGAATAATGAAAATCAACGGAAAACAAATTTTCCAATTCATTGGTTAGAATATTCGGATGACTGGCCGAGCAAACAAATTAATGCTATCCTACGGGTACATGGACAGGTGACAGGATTGTTGAATGCTCCGTCGAGGCTGTGCGGCTTTAACATTTGTATTTGATCATTCACAAACTGGTTCAAAGTTTTGGTTTTTATGAAGTAATTCAAACGATTCTGACCATTCAAGCTGCAATTTATAATCATGGCAATGTCGTGGCTAGGAGGTCCATTCTACATTTGCAAAGTTTTCAGTTAATGCAGTGGCTCTCAACCTTCCATGCTGCGTACCCCAAAATAAAAAGTCATAGGATTTTTTCTTATTCCGTTTACCCTCACCTATACACATAAAAAATAGCAGGAATTCAATCATGCGCGTAGAAATATACAAAATTCTTAATTTAACAGCACAAACATTTAACTAGGCGTAACTGATGCGCGCTTGTGTAACAACACAGCGCAGCAAAAGTCATACTCCAACATCAAGCGAACTCTTTGTTTGCTTTTCATCATTACTATGTGGGGAGAATCCGGATTCGCGTGAGTATGTGGCCGAGTTGGTGGTCGCTAATTAGCAGCGGTTGCTTCAAGGCCAGATGATGACAATCCAATGCGGAATGCGCACAAAGCTAACAGTTCAACTGACCCATGAACAGGAAAGTTATCAAAGCAAAAATGAATTATAATAAATATCCCATGTTATGCGTACCCCAGGTTGGGAACCACTGAGTTAGTGTGTAAAAAGAATAGTTGAATATTGAGTTGATTCCTCAGTTGAAAAATGGGAAGAGACTTGATTTTTCAACTGAGAACATAACTCAATATTCAATTATTTTTTTTACATTGTATTTGCAAAATGCAGCATTTAATTCATAATTCAATAATTATTTCAGGCGGACTTTATTAGGCGATTTGCCAGTAGTGTGTTTAAAGTGATATTTAATGAATACCCATGGAATACCCGTCGAAATTTCACTAACTTGCTGATTGCAAAGTTGGTATGTAGGGAATCAGGCGCGTGGACAGAATATTCGGGCGGAATGATTTTGAAGCTTGTATACATACTAGTGCAGAGTTTTGTGTCATAGCCAAGGTTTCTCCGAGAAATTACTTTTTACAAATATTGCATCATTCAATAAGATCTAAAACCTAATGCCTCGGAGTATCCATTTTGTCGATTTTCAGTCATTGTTTATACAACATCAGTCAAGCTTCAAGAATGAATTGCATCTGTTTTCAGACTGAACTGACAATATCACAATTTCACACGTGACACTCTTACGTCCATTCCTGTTCAATAAATGAATAACGAATGACTCTACTTAGTAAAGAATTCTTAAGTAAAGTTAGAAACGTCAAATGTGACTTCTATCGTAATGAGACTATCTGCGAATATAAATCACAAATATCCCGATATTCCAATCAAATAATTCCCTACAACTCTCAAGATATCGGGTTATGAGAGTTCCAAACACTGATTTTGAATCTGTGAAGTCACATTCCTCTCTACCTCTACATCTGTTCATAACTGTCTCAATGGGGGAGCAGCGGCTGTTGCACATTGATTAGGAAATCCACAGGAAGTGAATATATTGTCTGTCTTTGTCGGCATCGTCTTCCTGAACGACACGACCAGTTGATCTGAATATTGTGAATGCCAATTGGGAGTCTAGTTTTCATCCCATCTGCGCAAATCCTCAGCCTCATGATCGCAATCAAAAGTCGATCTGAGACGCAGTATGATGAACTTCGCCTCAGAGATGTGGAACTGTATTTCAGGTGCTCCAAACTTCAATCATTGTAGAAATCATTTCAAATCTTAATAGGAATGAGGAGATCACGTAAGGGTACAAGAGACAAGTTTCCGTGAGAGCGAATCTCCATGGAGGAGAAGTGGGAACAGTTTTTGATTGATGACGGGATTTGATCAAAATCTGCTCTCCTGACCCTCATCTTAGAGTGTGGTTAGAGAGCCGAGATGATGCTCGAAATTCTTGCACAGAACATGTGAATCTGTGAAGGTAGTTCAAAGGAAATGACATACATTGGCATTTCGTCTGAGATTGAGACAATCTGAGAAATTGAAACGAGTAAGATGATGTAAGATGTTGTAAGATGATGTAAGATGAGTAAATGATTTTTACTGTCAGAAGTTTGCCAAATTGGCTTTCGGCATTCATTCCCTGTTGATATAGAGAATGGCTGCTGAATACGTATGAGCAGCAGTTTCAAGCATTTTCAAATAAACCAAACAAAGTTTTTTCGTTTGATTTTGTACGTACCGTTTTCAAAGTTTTGTCCTTTATTCAATCGACATGACTTGACCAGTTGAGGTATATTTTTCAATGTGTCAAATCTCAATAAAAGTTGTAGTTTTTCATTAAATCATCGATGAATCTATGCGAAAAATGGGCGGAAAATGAACATTAGTCTCTTGTTTCGGAAGATGTGCCACCATCTACTTTTGTGAAGAATTAGAAGTAAGATTAAAAGCAAACTTTTGCCGACGATTTTCAAGAATTCATTCTTGCCAATTTACGAAGTCAATCCATTGATGCAAATTTCATTGCTTCTAATCCATAAAAATACCAATAGACTGCAAGTTATGAAGTTGTGTCGATAATTGAGAATAACACCCACTCCCTGTATTATAGATATTGCAATAATAGGCGATTCTTTCCATTTTCACGAATGGTTCTTCTTCATGATGATTATACTGCGATTATTTTTAATTCTAATTGAAAACAAAAACACGCTTATAATTTGTGTATCCATGTCTCGCGCGGGCAGAACGAACACTCCACTACAAAATCACTGTGTCGTTCATTCTTAAGAATTCTTACTTTCCACAGGAACAAATTAAATAATAAAAACAAACAAAAACTACGCACTGTATCCTATTCAACATAATGTTGGCTTATAAAACCAATGACAAAAATTGATTCAATTTTACAATATAATTTCTACGCCATTATCGGGTATCTGAAGCTTTACTTGGACAGGCTTCCAACTGTGTGATGGACTGGTGCTGTGAGACACCATTTTTGTACTGTTTCTGTCTTAGAGATCATATATGATACGTCGCATTTACATTGGTTGTCTTGAAGGACAACTGATTCCTGGCCAGCTATCGATGCATTTTCTATTGCGTAATTTTCTCCAGTGGAAGTACATGCGAAAAAAGGTTTTGTACGCAACGTTGCATAAATGGCTGCGGAGAAAGTTTTAATTACGAACTTTGAACTTGAGAAGTTGTTGTATGAGAACAAGAAGATGATGCGTAAAGAATTGTGTGCACTTTATTTCGAAGATTGGCAGTGACCTTGAAAAGTACAAATGCGCTACCTGCCGCGTCAGCTTTGATCATGACCGCTTGTTGCGTAGTAAGTATCATCAGAACCCGGCTCTAATACTCTGTATCTGTATTTGCGCATGAGTCATACAACCCGTACATGCCGCACTTGGACAAGTTCTATCCATGGCCCCCAGTACATATTCAAACTCAAACTTGAGGCATGCATAGAAATTATCCTAACATAAATGACAACATCATGCTAAAGAAAATAGAAATCATGCATAGCAAAATTAAAGATAGAAAGTTCATCATCGTCATTGATAGCTGACGAGTGAGATCGTAACACCGCTCTTTATTTGATCATAGGTCACGCATTTCTGTCGGGACTACTATGTCGATAACACAGGCCAATAGTAGTCATGGAGGTAAATGCTGCGATATATCATGAAACCACAATTGAAGTTGGATACGAGGGTGATCAGAATTCTCGCTTTTCATAATGATTAACTAAAAAATTATCTAAAAACGTATCATCAGATAGAAAAGTGCTCTCCTACTAATTTTCCTTTTACCCTCTCCAAATAGTACTTTTTTTATACCTAGCATCACCATGGAGTGAATACAATGTTGCTACAAACAAAGGAACTAACTATTGACTCAATATGTATATTTCTCATTTTAGTATAATGAATTCTGTCTAGACGGTTAGGAAGGAAGCGTCAGGAAGCAATAATATGGAAGAATGATTTATCAATCAAAGGCAGCACATTTTTACTAAATATTTAATGATGTGGTTGGTATATCACACAAAAAACAATTTCATAAACATTACACAGTTATTTAATTTTCGGTTGCCACAGGACCAGTTCTTCACTGTCATTTTTATTGCCGGTAAAAATAAATAAATGAAGTCACTCCACCCAACGTTTGAGATTTAAGCTCATCGACTGGGGCTATTAGCTAAACTTTTAACCTCCGCAGACGAGGTATTTATAGCGAATGCTTCTGTCCAGCGACCTATACTACATAGTTAGATCGATCAATCTTTCATGACTTAATGCCTTCTAAAGTGAGCAAAGGTTTGTTGTAAAATATAATTACAAACTGTCCTGCCTGTCTCTGTGGTTTTTCCACAAGTCTGCTTAGTAAGTAGGCCTATTACTTGATAGTGGAATTCTCAACAGCTGAACGTTGAACTGCTCATTAAATCTGGGTTGATCCACCGAAATTCCATCAACTCACGAAAAACTTCATTGACCTTGTTAGAAAATATCAAGAATATTGTGGATCTTCAAATTGTACTCGACACCTGACAAGGATTTTCCCATGAAGGTGATTACATAATACATGTATTTTGAAGAGGATTTCGATGCACCTTGTCATTGAAGTGCTTCGATTTTCTATTTCTTAAAACTGCAATCGACGGATCTGAGTTAGTACTTCAGTGACCACTGGTTCTCTCACGTCACTCGACCAATAACAAACACTTCAACCTCTTCAATGCAAGTGGAACAAGTCTGTGACATGTCAGCTGTGAGGCATCTCTTCAGGCCAGCGTAGCAACGCCTCTGACTATGGAAGAATTCTAGGCGTGATGTTTAGCTGTGAAATCAGCTGGGTGCAAGTAGAGATGGTTATCAGGCTTCTCTAATTATCCTGTCTTCACCAGATTGGGAGTCCATTTCAGTGACACAGTCGCTAATGCACCGCTGACATCTGCTCTCGAACTTGTCTACACTGAAGGTAATGAGTTAGGACAGATGGCCAAGTTGGGGAATTTCACGCTACGAGTCTGCTGCTGGTGAGAGCGTCCTTAGAGAGGGGAGCACTCGTGATAAGTTGGTGAGGAAGTTGGCGGCTTGAGACTTCATCTCACTACAAACCTGAGTGTGTCTGACGAAAGGTAATACACGTGCTTTGTAGGTTTCATTCCTACCTTTGTTTGTGTTCCGATGTGTGATCGATAACCGAGTTCAAAGTACCATTAATCATGAAACTCGAGTTCACGAGAGATGAGAAGTATTCGAGGAAGCTGTAGAAGTTTGTGCGAGCTCCGATTGTGCGTGGGAGGAAGGATAGGCCCTTAATGAAATGCTGACGTCCTTTGGTGCAGAATTCTTTATTTAGACAGTGCTCATGAGATGAATCTTACTCCTCCCCATCGGAGGGTTTTAACGGCGCAGACATGGTCAGACTGTGCTGTGATTTCCTCAACTCGGACACTACCGACTTCCAATGACACTTTCGTTGGACTGAAAACCAATGAGATGACTTTTCTGGTTCAATTACTCAGCACGCGGTCTTGAATCTTAGATCTACTGAAGCAGCAGACGCTGACCACCTCAAAAGAAATTTGCAACACACGATCAACTTGAAAATGACTTCGTTAATCATAACTAGACAGCGACAATTTAGGTGAATCACCTAAAATAAATTTTTTACCTAAATTACGGATATTTTGTAAAAACACCTAAATCACCTAAATATTGTCATTACGACTAAAACTTGCTATTTGATTAACTCATCTACTCACATTAGAAAGCATTGAGAAAATCGTGTCAACGAATTGCTTTTAAAATCGGAATAATGAAGACATTGATGAGTGATTCTATGTAGTGCCACATGTTTCTGGTCATAGTTTCTTATTCTTTTATATACATTAATAGAGTTCATATTGCATTTGAAATACGAATAATTTTGATTTGTTTGACACTTACAAAATTGTACATTTGAATTGTCAATACACAATTTGAAACATATATAGGCCTACTTTGCTGCTAATGTTTGATCTGTGCAGTTGTTATAGCTTGAAATGAAATCGTTCCGAATTGCGATTAAATCTAGGACTACTTGTCATTTTCTTTTCTCTAATTCTCTTTTAAACTAATACGGAGATTATTGTCGTGGCATTTGTTTACAAATTAGTTGCCGAAAAAAGCACAATTCATGAACATTAACAAAAAAGACCATCGCTCTCAATGAATCTAGATATTTCAATGGATTTTTGATTCACCTAAATAGGCAACCTAGATTTGCAAAATTATTCACCTGAAAAAAACCTAAAATAACGAAAATTTTCACCGACGATAATATGATGTTGGATGACCTGCAAATATGTGACCTAGGAGAGCGTGTGCCGCAAAAGCTGGGAAATAGAACGATTGAATCAGTCGAATAACGCATGCAATCAATGCATGATTTCGAAACTTCACTTCACAGTTCTTAAAATCTGATGCAGGCCTATCACTCAATCATCTCAATTACCACATGATTATTAAATGCGTGCATTCTCACAACTGTATTACTCACTCAAGATTTCATGTTCATAGCGTACTGTGCATTCATTGTATGACGCAACTGAGCGACATAAGTCTTAGAGCCGCTGTTGTCATTGGTGACGGAATAAAATCTTCAAGAAAAAAAGGATTGATAATTGAGTCTGAGCTCCTTTGAAGTATGCTGTCCTCTTCTGCAATTGATAATTTGAAATGATAGCTCAGAAGGGAAGTTTCGGAACTACATGTAAGCTTTGATGTCATGAAAAATTGATCATAGAAAATATTGGTTGATATAATTCCGACCCGGCAGACGTCCAGTTCCTAGAGTGGTGTATGCTGAACATCGATAGATGAATGAAAATTGGTACCCCTTTCAGCTGGACTGGACCCGCTGGACTCCCGCTCTATACAGGCCTACTTGCATTTTATAGGGATCTTATCCAGTTTCCCCGCCAGTTCCTTCACATGTCTTACTTTACGGAAATCACAAGAAATCGAATGGGATCATAGCACTAGGAACATGGGTATCTTAGATATCGGGAAACTCATGCTGACGGAGATCATGACTCATATGTGACGTCACAAACTCGCAGTGATTCACAATGCAAATCAGTTTTTCAACAGGCCTTTTCTAGTTTAGTATCAGCAGAATAAAAGTAGTATACAATACATGCAACTTGGCATTGTAATAGTGGTCATCTGATAGTCTTGCAGCTCTGATAGCGAGAGAACTTCCTCTGGTACTGGCGGTGGAAACTGGAAAATAGCCATAATTACTTATCTCTAGGGCCCTAGCAAAGTTATTGGAAGTTGGTAGCAGACTATTGCCATATCTACACCGTGGAAGCCTCTATAGTAGAAGAAGAGTGAAGTTGAAGCCTTGGATACTAGTTGCAAGTTTCTCATTCCAAAGTTGCTGTAAATTTTATTTCCTTATTCTTTTCCTTATCAATCTACTTTTATTAGTTAATGCATGTAGTGGAAAATCTTTGTAAATGATCAGAAAAATTATCCGCTAACTGTTTCACTGCAACGTACAGTTGAACCATGACACAAATAATTAATGCTTACGTCAGCGACATGTGGTGGTGTCTTATCTGTTAAACCGTCTAAGAAATCCACTTCTCCCAGACATTTATGGTTGACATTTTTCAAAGGAATATTTCCTCGTGATAGTTTTCTTATAGTAGAATCTGAAATGATCTTTTTCATTATCATTGAAAAGTAGAATCAGTGTATCCGAAGTATTTCACACATGTTTCTACTAATTTGCGGCGTGTGAGTAAATTATCTACTTTGCGAGGTGAATCTCCCGAATATCCAGTCATTTCAATCATCGAAATATAAAAACTAATCGTTCTACGTTCCTGTGTGAAGCACTTTACATCTGATTATCCTTACTGACTTATTAAAATGGAATGTTACATAACTGTTGCAACTGTTGCATAGGTAATTTAACGTGAGAGGAAAAATATCCTTTCACAACAACAGTCTCCAGCTGAGGAGTTAATGGAGATGAATTCTCCAGCCACTTATGATGTTAACTATTAGTTAAATTGATCGATGCGGCTAATATTGTATACTGTTAAGTAATGTTTCTTGTTCCTCTCACAATCTAAAAGGAATATCCAAAAAGACAGCCGCTGACCATGTGATAGCGAAAGCAACGACGACCAGTAAAGTAACATAATGAGAATTACCTTCATCTTCAATGAAGTAGAGTTTTTATTTTGAATAGAAATGGCCTGCTTGACTATTTTTGTTGACAGGACTACAGTATAAGAGGTTGGCCGTCATTATGATGATTTGTGGTCTCCGTGGCACAGTGGTTAAGTGCTTGGCCTAGCGATCCTTCGGTCCAGAGGTCGAGCCCCGAAAGTGTCATTGGAAGTCGGCAGGAAGGGCATCCGGACTAAAGGAACACAACGTTCCAGATTAAGGTCTGACTGTCTCAGCACCGTCCAAGCCCTCAACAAGGGGACTGACGTTAAACCATCATTCATTTGTATCTTAATCCATAGGAACGCAGGGGTTATAAAAATCAATTGCAATAAATTGGGCAAAGTGTTCAAATAAATGTAATTATTTATAACCCCTACATAGAATAAGTTGATTTTTTACAAGACATCATATCTAACATGCATTCATAAGCTTTGTGTTGATAGAATGGAACAATGCAAAGAATATCCGCAAGGAATTTCTACATTTACATGTTAAAGGCCTTCCTTTGCAGTGAGAAAGTAGTCTTTAAGAACTGATGATTTATGCAGTGTGAATTAACAAAGCATCATGTTTTTGATTGATATGGCAAGCTGTGACAAGCTGCGTAATTATCTCAGCTTTCAGTTTTTGTAGAATATGCTAAGATGTGTAAACTCAAATTGGATACACACACACACACACACCATGATCACCTGTTGCAATTAATAGAAAATCGAAGAACTGCATTCGATGATTGCTGAGTTATCAGCTGGTTACTTCCACATTATTGATTGAGATGTACAATCACCTCTGCAATTGTAATTGTAATGTGTTGAAAACTCTAGAACAAGAAATGGATTTGTCTTCACAGGACAGTGTCTAAATATGCTCGCACATTACTTCATGATAAAAGTGGACATATTTCTAATTTATATTTATGAGAAAACACATCGACGTCTGTGACTGTTATTCATTCTGTCATTCTTAGTGTGTCTCGAACGATCTTGAATCTGTCTGAGAATAATATCCAGTTATGATTGGAATGAGAATTGTAATTACAGTGACTAGATATCTACAAAACATGTCTCATAGACCACAAATGCATTGTGGTATGAAACTCAACATTGCCAAATGTGCCAATTTTTTAATAATCATGATACATTATCCCACATGTTTGTTAAGTAACGCTTCACTAATTTTCTTCTACTTAGTGGATGGCGGTGTTTTGTTGTATTCCCTTCTCACGGATTGCAACCGTCTCATATGGGCGCCGTTGGATCTTTGATGTTTATCGGAGTGGTTGAGGTCATTTTCACATAAGCAAAGCGACCTTTCGAACCCTAGTTCCACAATGCAGGGACATGGATCGACGAATGGCTGGAAATTCATAAATTCGAGATGATTTGTGTTTAAAAACTGAACATGAAATGAGCACGAAGTATCCAATTTATTTCCCTATTCCTCTCTCTATGATCAACGTACCAGAAATTTTCTGATCATTCATGCAAGGAATTGTCATGGCTAGATCTAAGTGATACCAGTCGAACGATTGCGATCTGTTCACTCGGAAATTGACAACTTACATTAAATTAATGATCTGATTCTTGCGTGTTTGGTTTTCCGTTGCAATAGTTTATTCTGAATGCTCTAATGTTTGTCAGCAATAAAAGGATTCTCAACTTTTAAACTCGAATTAGCGTGCAGATCAATGAAAAGGCTTTCCTAAATGTTGACGCTATTTTTGGTAGGTGCAGTGTGGAATAAGTGGGATGATCTCCTTCGCATTCACATGTCGTAATTTTCAATTATAATTGTACGCAAAGAGCTTCAAATGTGCAGAAATGTTAAAGCGCGCCGGTTTTTATATGGGTACTAGGTGTTTAGAGGAACTGGGACTGCTATCTAGGACTGTCTATTTAGACCATAGAAGTGGATAATAACACACTAGAATGGAAGTTTGATATCTTGCCTATGTACAATGATGGAACATGGAAAAATCTATGGTTTGTAGATCAGCTTCGATCTAATATATTGTGTCATAGTCAAACTATTTGCCAAGTTGGTTGTGGAAGATGTTGACAGCAAATTACACGATCTTCATGAAGAGAATTTTAAGTGAGATGGTGGCATTGTTTTATGTGAAATAGCCTACTATTCCATGGATTAATATACTGTGTCTACTTGTACCAGTCATTGACAACCATCATGGATTTCTATATAGAAATCCATGCAACTATTTTTCAACACTGGAACACGTTAAATTGTGTTCAATGAACTGGAGAACTAGTTATTCCGTTCCTGGTGTTTTTAAGTTTCGGGGAAACATGACTTCACGGCCCAAAGCTCGCAGCAAAGTCCGTAGTCACACTGCCAAGGAGATTACTCATGATTCACAAACGCTCTCAGATGAAAATGACGGCTTGACAGAACAGCGATCAATCATCGACTAATCAAGAAATTGTTTCTATAAGTGTGCATTACTGTGTAATGCTTATTACAAAAGGCGACGATCTTACATAACTTTGGAAAAAAAATGCATGGGAATTTTCTTATTTGAAGTTGTTCCTTACTCAATGATGGAATGATTGATCTCGGTGAAATACAGCATTTAGTCATCGTTCGTTATGTAATGTAATTGGAAATGAATCACACTTTAATTACAATCTTGATTTAGACAAAGGCAGTAATTTCAGCATCTTGCAGGTGATTAAGTCTTTCCCCAAAGCTAAGTTTCAAATACAGCCAATCTTATTTTCTTGATTCTCATTTTGGAAAATTAAATTGATAGTTTTGCTCCGCCTACATTTCCCGACGAGAATCAATCATCCTAATTGTCACGTTATTGTACAAATAATATGAAAATGGTTTGCGTAATTGCTAACTACATGTGCCATTGTAGTGCATGGATTCCTTTTTTCTGCATTCATTGAATTATCTTGACTAATTCTGCAAGTATCTCGTTTTTCAACGATGTCTTCCTCAGTCACTGCAAGGCAAGAGCCAAACTACCTCGATAACATATCTCAGAAGAATATCAAACGTTTCTGAATTATCAATTCATCAAAAGATTATGATCAAGTACATCACAATGAGATCATCCATTGCCTGATGTCTCTTCATGACCTGCTCATGTTCATCTGGGTTATATCATTATCATTGTGTTTATACTCTCTCATCATCATACACAGATTTCACTCAATGGTTATCTGTCGATTGCTTTCCATTGATATATCTCTTCTTCTTGTCTCTTTTCTAAGCAGTTTTCGATCCCATTTCATCTTTTCTTCCTCGCCGTGCTTCACCTTACCCTGCTTCAGTAAACTGGCAGGACGTATTGGCAGATAGAGTGGTCGTTTATTCAACGTTAAAAATTCTCATAAGATTCAGACAAAACCAACATTTGCAATTTCAAACCTATCTCAGACATATCCGTGGCACAGTGGTTAAGTGGCTGGCCTAGCGATCTCTTGGTTAAGAGAATGCCACGAAAATGCCACTGGAAGGCGGCAGGAGGGGCACCCGCACGAACAGCATCACCACGTTCCATCTGTCCAAACCTCGGTGGGAGAGTAGGGACGTGAATGCGTATTTCGTATATCTAACTTAGATGCCACAACTTTTTAATGTAGTTCAAATGATTTTCAACAAAATCACTTGGTTCCCGGGCCGCACTCAGAATGCAAGCAATGAAGACACCTGAAGGTGCCAATTGGAACCCAGAGTAGCAGCACTTTAATCAAACAATGCTAACAAACAGCCCAGCATCACCATCGGAGACCCTAATATGTTACAAAGGATGCAGTATACACGGTGCTCAATTAAAATATTATCCAGTCCCTCAATGAAGGGTATGCTAATGTAAGATAATATAAGCTGCCCTCAGATTCCTTCTTCTAGAAAAAATTACATATCCATCGTTCCAGCCTCCTAAGAGAGATTTAATTTGTTTTTTTAATTGGTCGGACTCAATCGATTAAAAGACCGCAAGACCAAATCGCATGCCTTTTCAAGTTTGCTCAGTAAAATAGCGAATTCCTTACCACTAATTATCCATAAATAGTTGCGGTGCTGCATTAGTTAGTGTCCTCGATGTGAGGAAGCTTGTGTAACGCAAGCTGTCTTCACCGTAACCTCACTTACTCAACGCAACGACAACTACATCGTCGGTACAAACGCGGTTTGAAGTGCATTATTCGGCCTCGAACTCAGGTGATCATGTATCCGTCGTAGATGAGTCAATCCATCAAAGTTTTTATATTTCATTGAGAGGAGAACACAGGATACAAGCTGATACACGATTTAGAACGCAAAATATCTGTTAACCGGTAGAGAGTTTCTATATCAGCTGATGTTTAATTATCTCGGCACTGTCAAAGCATTACTTTACTTAATGAACAATCTCTGTAGATTGATATCGGAAACAAAGTACTTTTAAAGTTGATGGAGGCTCTCAGGGGACTCTTCTGAGTCACATTCTGTCACTACTGAGGATTGAACCGTGTTCCTACATCTGGATAGTAGTTCAACTAGAGCAAGTGTGAGGCCTGAATGAAATGCTGAAGGCTAATTGTCGACGTTGGCGACACGAGGTGGGCCTGGCACGACACTGGAAGACAATAATTCACGAGAGCAGGGAGCGCAAGTTAATGAGTTTTGGTCTCACTTATCGGCTCGATGACAGGAGACAGTTACTTTGTGAGGCGTGTGGCGGTACAGGCCAAGGTTTGTATATTTAACAAAGCGTCGCGCCACGCTTTAGTATTGGGGGCCACGGGGACAGGGAGGAGAAAGAGGCCGCAATGAGGTCGGAGAACAACATTCCTCTCCATAACTTTACCTGAAAGGTGACACAGAGTGAGTAATAGTGAGTATTTGTTTTGCGTTTCGCATCTGTTTGTTAACTTTTCCGAAACCTCAGTGTTTTTGAAGGAGGTGGAGAATATGGAAAGTTTCACGCTCATGTGGGAATGATTAGGTCAATCAACTTGGAATTCTAACAATTGAATTCAGTTATACGAGCGTATTCATTGTCAAAGCATGAAAAGTTAAGACGACAAAAGAAAACTTACTCTATTGCTGGACGGAATGCAGAATCCAAATAACTCTGTCGTCACAAGAAAAGAAATCTCGGAATGAATTATTTAGGACGCTTTGACCCCGCAGAGTGGAATGGTCCGTCCATGGGGATTCTCGCGGGATCTGCCCATAGATCGTGTCACCGTTGAATCAGGCTTGAAGTATCCCTGTAGATCGCAACCAAGCTGACTATGAGAACCAGTTTCAATTATCACTTCCTGACCACAGGTCAATTGATGAGAACTGTTTATTTCGAGCATGAGATGTCGCTACACCTTCTGTGACAAGAAGATGGTTAGTTAATGCATGAATATAGCACCAGCTATATAGGAGGGCCAAGTTAGGTTTAGGGGTTCCAATGCAGTAGAAAGTAACCGTTGGTCTTTAGTTTTAGATAAGCTGTGTTATGGGAGGTGAAGATCCCTGAATCTAACGAGTGATCACAACAAGCATCACAATAGTATCACTATAAGGCGCATACAAGATTCAACGAATTCGGTAGTTCGCCTTATAATCCTAAAGCGTCAAGCATTATTGAGATGACAGTAAAATGCCGGCAGAGTTGCCATTAGTTAACATTGACGAAAGATGGCTTTTCAAAGCATCTTCCATAAAATTAACCTTCCTTATTTTATACGTTTTCATCTCTAATTGCAAGTCATCTAGTCAATTTTGTATTTGATTTATACCATGCTCGCCTATTTATTCTAGGACTTGTGCGGCCTTTCATGATACTGTTTTATCAATTCTATTACACCGCTTATAATTAATGAAGATTTCTTTCATCACACGAAAATATTTCAACTACCGTTGATTTTTCTTTCTAAAAAGGCACAACTATTCCCTCTCCCCCTTGGTGGGTCAGAAGGTCACGTCCATCTTATCATTATATCTCAGGGATTTTAGAGACCCTAGGCAGATGGACAGCATATGGCCGGAATTCGTCACTCGAACACGACTCGTAAGATGAAACTGCTGTTCCCACCTCCCCCTCGATGTGGGAGTAATCTACTCACTTTGTAAGTCATGGAGAGATGAACTGAGCTAATTCGTGAAATATTAGCCTCCTATTTCGATGGTAGATGCTGCCGGACATTCGTCAAATCTCATCTTTCTTCCGTTCGTGTCGGTTATCTTGTTTCGTTTCGCCACGACCTCGTCATTGGGTCTGCAACATTCAAACTCTTTGTTTCTACTTAAAGGGTGTCTTGTCTGCTTCCTGCCCATGCTCTTTATAATGAGGACATTGAATAGCAATGACTTATGAGTGGTCGTTCTGTCGCTTTGTCTTCCGATCATTACAACAACTTGTTGCCTATGTACCACTTTGTTCTCCTCTTGTTTCATTGCTGACTTTACAGAAGGGAACAATGAAGAACAGTGTATTTAGGAATGCACCATTATGATAGCGGTTCTTCTCCTAAATGAATTTTAAGTCATCGGTTTGTTTTTGAAGTTGAACTGAAATCAGTGTACTAATCTGCTCTTTCCCGCATCCTGGCAGTACAGCACGGAAGAGAGTGTATATGAAGATTCTAATGAGTACATGTTGAGCATTGTTTTAGGAAGTAGGTTGAAGCTAATTCATTCAAAAGACCTTCCATTGTTGGGTCAGCGAGGAAGTAAATGTAGGAACGATATAATAGCTTCATTGGCGCTGTGTTATCATAGCTCAGTTGGTGAAACGAGTGCGCTGAGGGGTAATTATGGGTTATCTCCCCCCATGTTTTTAAATTTCTCTATATTCCGTAAAAATGAATCAATCGTCACAAAACTTTAGGTACACGCTGGTGATGATATTTTCTATCCACATGCCAAAATGTGTGCAAATCGGAGAAGCTATTTTTGAATTAGGGGCGTTAACTTGAAGTGCATCGATGTCTGCAGCTTGATCTGACTTCTTCTGACCTCATCGCCTGAGCAGAAGGTACTTAACAAAGTCATTTCCCGACAACTCATGCAGTGATAATGACCAGGTCACATCCATGCACTAACATGTTTATTTTAAAAAAGGTGTGGCAAGGTAGTGGCCGTGGGAAGATTTCAAATAGCAGTGGATGAGGCGAGGAGGGTGAGAGAACAATGCACACACTAGAAACAATGACGCGTCGAACAGACGAAGTCAGATCAGATTGTTGACATCACTAGACTTCACGTCATCGTCTCTAATGCAAAAAGTACTTGTCGGATCTGCATGAATTTTTGTATGTGGGTAGAAAATATACTTAAGTACGTCTACCAGAAGTTTGGTGACGATTAAATCATTTTTTCAGATTTTAGACAAATTTGAAAACCTTGGGGGTGGGAGATGACCCAAAAGTACCCGCTGAGCTCTGGTTCGAAACTGACCGCTTGCATTGAGATGAATCTCCGTTCTCACAGTTAATCTAAGAAATTAATTAGCAAAAGTCACCTTGAGAAGGATGTATTATCCCCAGCATGGTTACCTGCCTTGTGAAGGGATGAAACGAGAAGATATAGTTAAAGCCTCCTTTTCGTGGATGCATATCAAGCAACAGTAAATTCTTCATAAATTTGAAATAGAGCAATTTGTTGATATTTAATGTATAATTGATACAATTTCCATGAAAAGCGATGCAATCTGACATTAAAAGCTGTTTTATTGCGCTTTTATTTTTTTAATTGCAAAAGATATTTCTCTTCCTAAATTTCTACTTTGCGTCTAATGATGCTGGTGAATATTCGAGCCGGCGTTTCATAATGCTTCATCACGCTCAATCTTCACCGCTCTTCCTAAACTGATTATTCACTGACAGCTTCTTCGCATATTGTTGTTGCTTAGAGATTTATGCAAAAAATTCAAAAGTTCATGTGAAATAGCCATTCTGCTTAATGCAGTCCACTACATGCAGTTCTGTGGCAGAGAGAACCCTCGAACTGTTGTATGCTCAGTAACTTTATCACTTTGAGCGATGTACCTTAATACGTACTTTCCCTAGTAGAACCGATGGCTTACAAAAAAATGTCTTGCAAACTTTCTTCGTATTCTATCTGCAGCCCGAAGGTAGTGAAAGTCCATTTTTCTATTAATAGGTTTGTGAAAAGCTTATTACAAATTTGCTTTGCTTGACTCCACTTTACTCAAGGGCTACTGGATCTGCAGTGCAAGACAAGTACAGACTTAATTCGAGCAGATTTCGTATATTTTTGACTGAAGTTTGTTTGATACAGGTTTCTAATTGAGAAATTGACGTGTTTGTGTATGTTTGGGTCGATGTACATCTCGTCAAACTTCGGACAAAAGTGCGTATGTTATTATCTACGAGCAACAACTTCATTGGTTTGAGGACAAAGATGATAAGATCCTCTCTTTAAATTTTCTGTCGACTTTTTACGGTTTGATCTTCCGACAATGCAGAACCAGGCCATAATTCTGCATTACGCTTGTAGGTAGTTCAGTAGTTGTAGTTCAACTGTAATCCAAATAGCCGAGGATAAAACTACTATTACAGACAAACGATAATGAACCAATTTTCAGTTAATTGATGCCAGATTACTGTCGAATCTGATGTACTCTGCAGTCTGCCTAGGATCTATTACAGATGACAAATGGCAGTTTTCTACAAAAAGATTTTCATTTAAACCATTAGATAGCATTGTAATCTGCAATAACTGTTCTTTTCTTTGCGTTCATCTACACGGCATTGTCTACGATTTTCTTCTACAACAATGATTTTGGAAAGATATAACAAGAATGCGATCCGAATAAACAGATGACAAACTAGTGCCTCTAGTGATCATTGTTCATAATGTGTCATTGCGGCGCCTGATCTCACAGAGTTAATTCCCGAGGGTACTTTCGTCTTTATCTGTCCGCCTTGCACAGGCGCCAGAGTAGTCAGGTCAAAATCTCCTCACACTGCACTGTACTTTTTCTCTGCTGCAATCTGACCTCAATGATTGCAAGTCGACAATGCTAGAAATTACTGTCGCCATCATATGACTATCTTCGCTGGAAACGGAGCCATCTACGAAGCCTTGTAGTTATTGAGGCGGATGGACTCTCAATACTTCACCTGATGTGGTTAACTTCACATTTTCCACCTCGCTCTCCTGATTATGATCGTGTTCGCCCCGCAAACTTGTCTGTGTGTCTTTCCGTGTGATTTGAGATGGCTCCGCTTGGCTGCGTGTTAATCTGTCAATCGTAGATTGATTCTTGGGAGAAGTCTCCGCCCATGAATGTGTTGAGAATCCTTGACTTTTGGGACTTGTTGTTCTATCTGTACATGATAAGATTGATAGAAGGAAGTTCATTTCTGAACTGTTTGTAACTTGTCCTGAAAATAATCTTTCCACTTGGTTAAGAAAAGAATGAAAAATGGCTGTCTATCTTACAAGAGGTTCTCTCGACAACATTGCAGTGTTGTGAGGCCTCAATCTTGATGTCTGTGACCTATCGCACAGTCGATTCGGAAGCCATTTGATTACTCAGCTAATCATTCTCATCTGATGTTCAGGTTAATAATATCCGACCGTGGCAATGAGAGTCTGATATAATAATGTAAATATTTTCACCTTTGAAGTGTCAATCAGACAAGATTGAATAACTGGTGAATCAGTGGTAGGCGTGGCATTGAGAAAATGAAGAGGAACAGGGATCAAATGTTCAGACACCAAAGATGAGTTCCAGGAGACCCGTAGACGTTTCTTATTGCTCCAAAGCTGGAATAGTTGCGGTTCGTCTTGTTTTGTAACCTTTAGTTTCGACGTATTTCTGATAAGTAACGCATGTTTGTCGAATTCGGTCCATGGGAACTTCAAATCTTGACCTCTTGAAAATGAAGAATTTTGTCAATTTTCTGTCAATTCAGCCTATTTATCAATTCAGATTATTTATAGGCTATTAATAAAGTGCAAATAAAGTTATAATGAGCATGTCCTTCTATCCACCAACCCATCTGTGTAATTATTTTATCAATAATTGCAATATAGCTTATACACTGCTCGTAATAGCTTTTTAACTGAAACTTTAATTTCTGCTACAAATGGTGGATCGCATGCCACAAAGTGGACAGATTGTCGTGCCTCACTATATATCTCGTGGGGGATAGTCGTTTGTTGGACACGCATTTAATTATATTCGTATGCTTTGCATTTATTTGAATCAACTCCACTACAATTCCAATGGGTTTTATCGTTCCTCTTTCTGTCAATAATGCAGGCATATTCATTGCAAATAAGCAGAGGTTCATCTTTTGATGTTTTGGTTTCTTGAAACTCCCTCCATCTTATTAAATTACGGAAGCAAACTAATGAATATCGCAAATTATGTTATCTAAAACATCCCATTCAAATTTTCATTTGAGCATCTGTATACTGCTAGTCCATGCTTCAGATCTATCTAGGCGCATAGATATCCCAAGGTTAGGGATTTCCTTGATTTATGATCTGTCATAGAAAAGTAATATATTGATATCCGATGATCATATTTTCGAACAAAATGAGTGCATTAACAAAATGGACTATATGATTCTGTGCATGAGTTGTCGATGAAATGAACGTTTTTTTAAAGACATCTTGTCGAACATGAGGACTAGATCCATTTAGTGCATTCACTCATTTAACTGCAGTTACTGCAATTTTCTCCACGATGTGCAACTGAAATCACGGATTGTGAAAAATTAATTGCAATTTAATTGGACTCAATTAATTGATTGATAATTCGTATCCAATTATAAATTGATTGAATAATTGAAATTAATTGCAATTAAATGGATCAGTGTTCATAAATTCCGCCTATGTTGGCACTTAGCATTATTCTTATGTTTTTAAAAATTCACCTTAAACATTTGTACCAAAGTAAGTATTTAAGGGAAGCATGCTACATATTTAAACAGTTTTATTTGCACATTCAAACTTCATTTAGGTCGACACGCACTCCTTTGAGACAAACTTCCATTTGACAATTGAAAATCGCTGGCGAACGGACTACATGCACTCATGTCATGCATACTTTAGCTTAGTTTTCCACCACCGAGAACAATAATTCTCCGCATTAGGGAACATATTGAGCCAGCTATCGCTTGTCGTTTTAAATGAAATTAATTGATTGATAAATTTCCAATTAAAATTAATTGATTGATAGAAAAATAATTGATTTTTTATTTATCAATCAATTATTTACTGACTGAGACGGTGCCTGACTGAGATATTAGCAGACAATATGTAATTTACTCGTGTTTTCAAAAATCTAGATTTGATTTGTTTTCGGCGCCGCTAGGCTATCCGAAGGCAGTCAAGCATACTCTCAACATTGTCGCAAGATGCTTTCTTTCATATGATAACTGATCAAGACAGATAGTATATCAAAGTCATCCTGTATGTATATAGTTATCACTTTCAACAGATACTCAAGCATCAACTTTCTGAAAAAAAGTGAGATTCAAGCAGGCAAAAAGTGATACGAATATCGAATCGAGCAATTTAGGGAAGATTGAATGATACATCAAAATTAGAGGGCATCTAATCTAGGAACCCACTCAGTATTTAATGAATACCCCAGCAAGTTGGCTTATATGTTCAGGGCGATTCTCTGCGATGATAACCTATGCCAATAAACTTACTGTGATCCTTAATAAAATGAGATAACCCCTAGTAAAAACAGGAAAAACTGCATTCCTTCTGATACTTTTGTTTGCGAGATTCTAACTCAAAGTTCCCGAGATGAATGAGGTAAAGAATTGTCACAGATACGCAATGCTTCTTCAGATATGAGTCGCTAGTGCACTGTGTAGAATGCAAAGCAACGTGCAAGCTTGTGCACAAATTCAAACACAAATGGAGGCTTGATTGGTAAGTAGAAGGCCAATAGAGAACAATGTCATGCAAATTAACATCGAGGGGATTCAAGCTGAGTCCTCCATGGCTGCATCTCCAAGTAAACTCATCACTCATGTGCGAGTCGAGTGTGACGCGACTTCAAGTGTGTGCTGTGCATAATACAGCAGTTTCAATATCAAAGTTGGTCAGGATTTCTATGATTTTCATTTTTCACTTGTGTCATGGACTGTTGTATATCTATGAGTCCATGCTTGTGTGAAGGATGAGATATCTATGATTTGACTCTATGCTCATGAGGTCTCTTTTGTCACGTGAATGTGAAATGAGAAACAAGCTTTAAGGAAGGAAGCTGTTTTTGACTTGAAAGTGCTGACGGTGAAATTATCGAAAATACACCGGTAATTGTATGAGTACACATCGAAAATGATTACTGAAATTTCATGTGGGACACAACTCGGCCACCATGTCAAATGGCAAATGTTTTGTAATGAAGTCACGTTTGCTTATCGCGCACGCGGATCAATTAAATCAAAGAGCTTGCAGTCCGGGTCACTGATGTGGAGACGACTTGTGGTGCATTCGAGGGTGTACTCTATCCTTAAATCAGAGCAACTTGCTGCCCACAAATTGATTCTCCTGATTCTGCAGTGCATTAGTTCAGTTTTTCTCCAGTTGTTTTCCGTTCTTTTTATCATGTATCATATCTTGTAGTTCAATGATCACTCACGCAGAACTCTGACTGTCATTAGGAAGAAATTCGAACGTTCTGCGTCGTAATTCATTAACACCTCCAGGCTCGACAACATTTCCTGTTGAAGTTTCCTCTTCGGTGCACAATTATAACGTGATCTCTTGACAGAACAAGTTGGAAAGTTTAAGAGGCACTCGATGACGATCACAAAACTCGACCTCCTTTACCTTTAAGTGTCCGAATTTTGACCGAACAAGACTCTCCCCGAGGAACAAGATCAGTCAGGATCGATTCTATCAATTACCATTGGGGATTGCGTCAAATTGTTCAGCGTTTCCTGACCCGAGTTGTTGACAAGGAAGAAAGAAATTTCGTTTCCCTATCTCCGAGTAATGTCACATTCTTGCATAGCGCCAATAAGAAAGGAAATGTTCCCCTGAGGCGTCAGTTCCGATCGTGGTTTCTACAGAACAAGTATTTGGAGATCTTGTTGTTAGCGAACGAGACGAAAACATGCAAGCAGGACTTGTGACATAGTCCACAAGGACACTCCGATGTTCCCTCCACTTTCCGAGATGAAAGACAAACTCTTAATTCAATTGCCAAGACTTCAAGGTGAAGCAAAAAATCCAACATACAAATTAAATTGCTTGCAGTTCTACTATTGAGTTACGGCACAAAATTGGAATGTCATCATCAACGCTGTGTTTCATCTTCTTTTTCTTCGTCTTTCTCAAACCTCCCGAATACCCTCGATGTCGTTTTGTTTTCTACCTTGTGTTCCCCTCTTCTCTCTCTCTCATTTCGAAATTCAAATTTGTTGATGAATTCTTTGAAATAATGAATGTTGTCTTGATTAAGTGGAGTAGTTGAAAAACATAAAATCAGTTAAAATATCAATCTACGAGTATATGCGTAATTTGAAGGAGTGTTTTTTTCATTGAACTTCTTTTCTTTCCTATAATGTATTGATTCAATGCTTCTCAACGGTAAATGAGTTGTTTACTTGTTTTTGACTTAAAGGCTTCGTCTCTTTTTCGACTTCTCTCGTGAAGTTGTTCGAAATACAGTAGAATTCGCATATATCGGCTTCGGCTATATCGGCGGTTCGTCTATATCGGCGGTTTCTTTTTGTCCCGGCAGAATTTCCTATCTTTTCCATATAATCGAGGTCGCTTATATCGGCTTCGGCTATATCGGCGATTCGCCTATATCGGCGCATTTTCGCTGTCCCTGACAGAAAAAAATTCGTTTATAACGGCGGATTTCCTGGAAATCCTCAAGCGATGTGTTTTGCCTAGAAGAGTCACTAGAATGACAGTATATGTGGACGCGGATGGCTGCAGATTCTCTTAGGAGTATCCGATTCTAACTATTCTAGTGGCATGTGAAAATTTAGATCTTCTACAATTCATCTCGATCATGTTTGGGGGTTTGATCAAAATTGTAGAATCTAGCAGCCGAGGAAAGATAAGTAGGCTTGCCACTGTATCTCACTGATAATTCTCACATAATTAGTCTTTCATTCGACGTGATGATTGCATTGTTAACGCCTTCACCTACGATGCTATTGTCAGACCTGACTTAGTGACTGTTGCGTCATCAAAGGAGCACAAGCTACCGTCGAAAACATTGTTGAGTTCGATGCATGTCCTCTCTCTAGACAGAAAGCGGCTCACCACCAATCCATCTCTATGGTTTCGCCTGCACGTGACTCTTAGCAGCGTCTTGATTTATGCATACTCTTCTTTGTTTTGTGCTTCATATAGCAGGTAAGCATGTAGGCATGAAGAAGGTTCAATCTTCTTGATTCAAAAAGCATACTCAGTTTTTGACAAACATAGTGATATCCGGTTTGCGATACTTACGTTGCAAGCATCAGTTCAGAAAGGCACAATTTTTAGATATCTATGGATTACATAGACACAATTACATGTACATGTACTGTACATGTTGGACAATAAGTCAATATGTACATGTATTTAAGTATAGCAACGCAATAATTCATGAGTCAATACACGTATATACATTGTATGATGCATGGCATGATCTCAGAACTCGTGTAGATTTCACAAAACTTCAAAATTCAGGGAGTTCGCATATATCGGCGGTTTTCGTCTGTCCCTTGAGGCGCCGATATATGCGAATTCTACTGTACATATATTAAAGGCTTCTTTAATAACTCTTTATTTTGGAACTTGCATGAAATATTTAAATTTGAATCAACTTTGCATGTTTTTAAATGAAGTCATACTAAGCATGCATATAAACATTTTATCGCACTTGTTTAACGAACGGATATCAGTGTAGCATCGTTTATTTCTATATCTAATTATTTCATTGAATAAAGTTCTCATTATGAGCGACAACGTGTGTCCACGAACGGATATTTTTTTGTTCTCAATCACTGCAGCAAAGTCAACCAGAAATTTAAGAGCTTATGAAAGTCCTATGGCCTCAAAAATAATCAAATGTAATCTGCTTTGTATTTATCTTGCAACTGCAGAGAAATTTACTTTCTAAATATTTCAAGAGCTAAAAGTTATCGCTATGTAATTGACAAACGAGCAGAATACGATCACTAATCTTCACCATAGTCGAATAAGAGTAACCATCAGATGATAGCAAATTGAAAGAAAGTAATTTAATGTACTTTTTGCATATGTACAAACTGCCCGACATTTCGTGATTCGAGCACTTGCTCATGCGCCAATCAAAAAGTGCTCAATGCATCAGTGCTCAGCTTCGTTCAGTTTATGTGTATGCATGTGATTCTATTCAGCAAATGCATCACAACACATGGAAGTGTTTCTCCTTTCCTCTTGCTTTTTCGATTTATTACCTCCCATTCTGGACTTGAGACGTCAGAACAGTGCAATTTCTCACATCTTGCATCCTAATCGGAGGATTCTCCGGAAGAGTGAGTAGGAAGGAGGTTCATGAATTATTATCATACTTGTAATCGATGCTGTGAAGTGTCCTCGGAAGTTCACAGCGGTGTGAGCAGTTGAGTTCCGAATTTCTCACGACCAGAAAAGAGCCGCTACTACCCATCATGGACGAGTCTAACCTTGAATGTTGAGATCTAGTTGTTATGGTGATGATTGTTATTATCAATGATCTCGACTATGTTAGTCTGCGAGAGGAAGACATAACTGATATTATTTCCTTTGACTTCCTGTCTCTCCCTCATGTCGTTTTGCAGAAGGATTTGGGACGGAGATCAAGAGATTTGTTTCGATTCGAAGATTTTCTTCTTTTAACTTCATTCTCTCTCTCTTCCTAAGTGACCATCATTTCGTCTTCGTTCAGCTGGCCGCAGGAGAGAAAATAAGAACGGCCTCCTGGTTGGGAATAATTTACTCGCGATAGTTCGCCTGTCACCCACGTTTCACGCGCCATTAGTGCTGCGAGGGAGGTGGGCGAGATAACATCTTAGCGAAGCACAGGTTCTAGATAGACGGACTGGAGCCGAGATTCCATTTTCCAGGTTTTCAGGACAGTACCGTAGCCATTTTCTGACCACAATGTCTAAATTCCGACTGAAGAGATCAGTTGATTTTAGCAGAATTTCAAGTTGATACATCGTTTGTATTCAGTAATGATTGACAGAAATTGCGGATTTAAAGCCCCAAGCATAGAGAAGCGTGATAGTTCGGAATTAATTTACGTTCTTTCAATGTCAGTTATTAGGTCACTGAAAGTTTGAATATTGATTTCTGAAGATCAGTCAGATATAAGGGAGATAACTGTGATGGCCACTGCCCTTTCTAGAGGTGGATGGAAGATCTCTATATTTGTATCTCACAACTGAATTGAGAAATAGATTGTAATGAAATGCAATATGATTACTGAATAGAATTCATAAAATAGTAACTATCACATAAATCTTTCAACGCACAAAATTATGACATTTAAATGATATAAAATCTTACAATTTCGTGCGTTGAAAGATTAAATGTATTCGGTATCAATTTATAAGTATTTCTTTAGCAATTGCGTAAAAATGATAAGAAAATACAATGCGTGTGTTAATTATAAATGTAGAGCCGACTCCTTTTGCCTAGCCGCATGCAAACGCATGATAGCGAAATGTGCTACTCGCCTTTGCGATATAATGGTCCATTACTGGCAGCAGTATGGAAAACCATTTTATCGCTACGGGTGCAATACAACCACTGTGAATATTCAGTCATAAATGCACCAAAAATACTATCGCTTCCTTATACAATTCGATATGAGACTATGATTAAAAGAAAATTAAGTTGCAGGCAAGAAAAAAGACACACAAATATAGTAAATAAAGGACAATCTCCAATGAAATTCGAAATATATCATTAATATAATGCAATACCTTTCGAATAGTTGTTGAATTAGTTGTTCAATGAATACGGCTCATCAGAACATGTGCGTTTGAAATGGATAATGCTGTGAACATCAGAAATTCCTCCCTATCCACTGCATTATGAACGTTCCTGATAAGAAGCTCGTATTTCTGTCTCTAAAAACGAATCATTAGTATTATTACAGCGTGAATAACTATTACGGTGCATTACTGTATACATAATAATTCAATGGAAGTAACGTGACAAAACAAAATCAGTCAATCGAAAAATGAAGAATCACTTAATCGCGCTTTCATGTTCATTGCCAATCGTTCTTTCGATTATTAATGAAATTCAAATATTTTAAGGGGAAACCGTTGCTTGACTAAACCGAAGTTTCGATCAAGAAGATTAACGAGCAATTGACGAGTTTTAAAGTAAACAAATATCCATTTAAGGATGAAAGTCTCTGTTGGCTAGAGCTTCGCAGTGCGATCATTTATTTCATGAGGTGCCTCATTGTCGAGCTTGTTGAATCGTTAACGTTAATCTTCAATTCATCATTATTCGAATTATAGATTATCCGACCCAGTCCTGATTTTCAACTCGACCTCGCCCTACTTAGTTTCAAATGCATCTCTATCTGTCGTGTGTTTCCTCTTTACAAGTAAAATAAGAGAAAATATGAATCCATTTATTGTCCAATATAGTGAAATTCTCGTTCATGAGGCAGCGAAGTCAAAGCAATTTGCTGTTCTCTACAGACATCGATACATTTACAGTGAGATAGTATGATAATATTTAATGATGATGAAGTTTCCTGTCTGTTTTTGCATTGATTTCTTGAGATCTTTTTGAATGAGAATAGCAAAACGTTTCACAGTAGAATAATTTGTATTTCTTTTGACCTGTGAAGTGAATGAATACTGGAATACAATCTCTCTAGTCAATAAACAGCTGCGTGTGTGCCATTGACAGTGGATCCTTTGTTGTTGATTGGATTTGAATACCTCACCTCTGGATCGCTAGTTTGTGTACTTAGCCACTGAGATACGAAAGTCTCTAGACACACTTTTACAGATGAAGTTATCGCTATCAGGCTGTGGCAGATTTTTCGACAACTTTTTATCTGCCTGTAAACCATTAAAAACAATTCCGCCTTCAGTTTCATTCTATGGCATTATCTTATTCAATGTCAAGGAATTTTATCGGATTGCATTAGGCTCTCAGCATGCTCTTAAGACAAACAGTTATTAAAAAATTGAAACATTTTTGGTTAGAATATCTCGATTGGAAATGTAATTCCTTCCTTCTGAGATCATGAGATGGCACGAGATAAATGAGATAGCGCAAGAATTTGTTGTTGCTCTTCAAACGATCTTTCAGATTTGAATAACCACCTCATTTCTATCCTAAATATCCGACGTGGATCCAATACAGGGTGAAGAATTTCAGTGGAATATTCAATGCTGATTCTGTGGGTTTTTTGGTCAGTGACATGGAGTAGGGATCAGGAGGTAGCGGCCTGAAGTTAGACAAAAAGAGGCATTGGGGAAGAAGAGGTAAGCCTTCTCTGCAAGCACCACGCCCCCAAAAAATGCTATGTTAATCCCCAAAGCTGGAAAATGCGTTTGGGACTAAAGATATCAGTTCTACGACGTAAAGGTCAATCATTAAAGCAACTGCATGAGAATGTCATTATTCTAGTGTTTCAATGTCGGCAATATTGTATCAGCTCTTATTGCGAAATTTAATTGAATGTTACAGAGGTGCATGTCAGAGGCGTCTCATCTTATTACGTCATGGCGCGCACCTCTGAAGTGATTACCTCATACGTCTTGCAGTTGCTTGTTGAGTAGCATGAGAAGTACAGGTAGCTGACTGACCACCCTCATGATCAAAGTCATCTTAGTTTTGAAGGTCTGCTTCTGCAATCACGATATACATTTTCTTATCATCATTGAAGAAACGATGAGACTGAATCTGTACTGCTCACCGCTCGCTACTGCCGTGTATATAGTTTTGGCAAATTGGATGAATGTAACTTTTAAAATTATGACTAAGAGATTAATGGTAGCGCACGGGAGGTTTTTCATGTCAAGTATTTTGCTCAAAATTGCAAAATGGCCCTTTGTTTTAGTCGCAATTATGTGTTTCTAAAATTATACAGACGGATCAACCGATTTCACTTCTCAATGCCTTTTTCAATACCGAACCAAAAGAAAAAACCGGTCGAGCCGTCTGTATAATTCTAGAAACAAATATAATTTCGGCTAAAAGAAGGAGACAGCTGTTTTGAAATTTTGTTCATCAAAATACTTGTTGTGCCTAAGAGTCTATCTTGCTCAATATACAGTGTATTTATCTTGATGATTGCAATTCAATGGTTTTCCTAATCTTCCCATAACTACCTTTCGCTATCTATTGGTCTTCGTGGTAAAGAGGCGTTTATCATGAAAGACATACATGTAGGAGCTCTATATTTTGTGTAGGAAATCCTATAAGAATTCTGCTTTAGCCGCATCAACTTTTTCAAACCATCCTATACATCCGATTTTGTGCGTCGAACTAGACATAGCAGGAAGAAGTCAAAGTTCTTGGAGTCGCAATGTTTGCAATAGGGAACTCCCCTGATGATTCTTGATTCCTGCTGATGGGTAGATTTGAACCCTTGGCCGCAGGATCGTTCTGCCATGTCATTAACCACTGATCCACGGGGACACTTTGAAGCGACCTATTGTTGACATGCACGTGTATCTTGCAGGAATATTGCATCGTTTTATCTATCCTTGAATTTGTACGAATTCTGTGAAAATTAAAAGTCACCTCTTTGCCTTTCAGTATTGCTATGCATCGCTGGATTACTGACATTTCCTCTGGGCTTCGACAGCCCCTTCGTTCGTTATTATTGTCACGCATCAGATCTCTACAAAACCGGCTTCTGCGAGCTCGGCTGGGGATATCTCCTCGCAATCATGGCAACTGCTCTATCTGTCTTCTGTCCTATCCTCGCACAGTTCTTTGACCTCAGTGTCTGTGAACGACGCTACTCTGACTACGTCGATCCACGAATCGAGTGTCTAGTCGACTGTCCTCCTGAGTATACGGTCACGTGATGGCACGATGAACAGCCATTGATTGGTCAATATCATTAACACGGAATCCGGTGGAGACGGATCTATGAAACGGACCTGCGTGCATTTGTGTTCCGGATGTTCTCATTCTCAATTTCACTCCTTCCGCAGACGATGATGAACAGTCTCTCCTCGATCTTTATAGGTTTCCCGTTCATCCGTTGATAAATGATTTCCAAGTGCGAAATAGAAGAGTCAAACTCGACAAAGATGTTTGATACATGCTGCGGCATGGAACAGTGAAGTTTAGACAGGATTATAGACATCCGATATTAGCTGAAAGATAAATTTCTATGAATATTGTCAACATGAGATAATGCATCGCACTGACATGAAACACATTCAGGTTAATGAAGCACCATCCTACCACTTTCCTAGCATGTGGAAAGAATTCATAGAGCGGAGGCACATCAAGTAGAATATTTATCAAAAGTATCCTATGAATTTTTCATTTATCAAAACAAGATCGAACATTTTGCTAGTACTAGCGTCAACTGTGAAACATCCGACATCAATGATAAATACTCGACCGGTCGATGTCATTTTTGTTTGACCTAACTCTAAGTAATTCGCATTTGCTGCAACCGTGATCGTCCGGGAGGACATCATTGCTTGATTGTTCTGTTTTAAGCTTGAAATTTGTTCATCTCCGCATGAGTGGGAAACCTATATTTTCTTGTTTTTGTATTATTGGAGACAGGCTGTCGAAATGAAAAAGTATTACAGACATCACAATTTCCCTTGTCACTTGCCATTACTTCAATCACCCTCTCCGCTACCTCGCGCGCACTGAGTTCAATTCGTACGTACTAGGTAGTGAGAATTTTACTCTCGTCACTCAATATTTGGCATTAGAGAGAATTTTCCTTCACGTACGCCCGAATGCTTGGGTCGTTAGGCTGTTTCAGATATTCCGGAACGAGTTTGAAACGTTGGCATGACGTGGATATAACTTGAGGGAGTGCAGTTTCCGACCTTATAATGGAAGACGACCTGACAGAGTAATGTTAGACATGCAGGTGGAACAAAGCGGGTGATGATGGGATAATAGGCGCCTTACTTGGGAACATGAGACCCGTCGGTGTTACCGGTGCATTGGGAAAGTGTATGTGTACCACGATAGGGCAATGGGAGGAGTAAGGAAGCGCGTGAAATTTTATCAAGGCGGGATTCTAGCTTTGTTTGAACCGGTCATATCGAGGCGGGACGTTGCAAGAAACACCGCCTTCTCATCATACGATATAACCTCTTGAACTTGTTTGTTTTATGAGCAAGTCTTTCTGACGGACATACAAACCGTGTAGGAATCATTTGTAGGAGTGGCAGGCTCAGAACATGGTGAAGTAATTAACGTACAAGAGTTTAGCAAGCGATAATCTTGACTGCAAGTTTCCTTTGTCTCAAGCACTTGGGCGGCAATTTGAAGGTTTCAAGTTTGAGAAGCCGAAAGCAAAATAAATACATTTGAACTCAGTACGGTGAAGGAGGTGATATTTTTGTAAATAGTCATCCCATGTGCATGTTCTATAACCCATCTGTCTTTTCTCAACTGCTTCTGTGATCTCTTCAACTCAAAGGCTTATGGAAAGACAAAGAAAAGAGAAACTCTTTTGTACAGAATAAAGAATAACTTCAAATGAAATGCTGCTGTTCTCATTTCTATTTGTAGATGAACGTCAGAGGGTTGAATATTTAATGGACAAACTTAGAGAGTGAAAGTAACGGTCCACCTCCTTCATGGCTGCAATATGAACAGTGAAGTTGTCTGTAGAACATGACAGAGACTAATCAGATAACATGTCCACTGCGAAGTCAGTCAACTTAACATCTTCATTTCAATAATGATGATAACATCAGAACATCTCCAGCTAGGGCGATGAATATCTACTTGTTATTTATGCTATTGTTATTAGATCAATTATGAAGACAGCGCCTACAAATAATTCATTTCCAATATAAATTTAATTAATTCAATATTCACTACTACTTTAAATGCAAGCTGAACAGAAATGCTTTTGTTAAGAATCTGAAGTGCGCTATTCGTAATGCTAATTTGCATACAAAAGTGCACGCAGGTAAATAACAAGAAACGAAGTGAAAATGTGAAACAAGAGTAACACTACCGATTTTCTAGAATTTTGATTCCGAAATCTTTCCGTCCAAAATCGTTCTCTCAGATATTATAGTGAGTAATTGATAGCACAGACATAGACATCGGGATTTACACGACTGCAAACTTGTCGATTCTGTGTGATTTGCTTTTATTTTGTTACCAGATATAACAAAATTCCAAAGCAAGGATTCAGTCGATTGAGAAGAATCGCAGAATGCATCGATCACAGATGGCTCCTAAATTTGTCACGGATCAAGTTTAATTCTTTAGTGCCAGTTAGGATTACCACATTGGAATATGATAGCCTATGTTGTAATGTTCATTGATTCTGACTTCCTATAAAAAGCATTAAGACAGTGACACAGCTTCGGAAGAAATCGACTCCCTGCCTCGATTAAGACGGAGTGTGGCATTATTCACGACTCCAACGAAATTTTTCTGACTGCATCGTCCCTCAAGTTTTGCCTTGACCGCGTTTAAAATGTCAATGAAATTATTGATTCAACTCGTTGCTTGTGAACGATACCGATACTTCTGTAGTAACAGGCTATTACTTACACAGCAGATGTCGGACAGTCCGTTTTTGAAATTAGTGGATACGTTTGCTGAAAATATGTAACATGCTTTGCATGATTCAAATTGGAACCAGGGCTTAGACGTGGAGATGCTTCAATCATGCGCTGTGACTTTATATGTGATTGATGGATGCCAAACTTGTTGAAAGTGAAGCGGAAAGGTGCGGAGTTGATTACTGTCTCGAAGAGGAATGTGAAAGATACAGATAGATCGGAACGGAGCGGTTCCAGAGAGCGTACTGCATTTGCGTCACAATTCCTGATTATATAAATGACAAATAATGAAAACGGAGTCAATTTGAAGACCATTCTGCCCAAATTTCGATGTATTTCGCGACGTGTCACAGACCTGCTGTGTCCTCAGGGGAGTAAGTGCTGACTGATGCTCTGACATGCAATGCAACGATCGATATCTGAGCAATAAGTGATCACAACTCTATGTGCTAACATTCAAGTCACAGAGTGAAACGTTCATCATCCTGAACTGCAGCAATAAAAAGTGATCAAGTGTAAAGAAATAAAAGTCAAAAACAATAGAAGTAGGTATAGAGACAATGGCGAAAAATGAAGGTCATACAATCAAATTAGCTTATGGGAAACACAATTAATAATGAATTAAATCACAAATCGAACTTTTCAGTAAGTAAAACCAATGTGAAAAATAAGAATAAAACACAAATGTAAATGTTGAAAATATTCAAATGGTAGGTAATGAAAAAAGGCCTGTGTAAATATAAGTAGAATGAGAAAAAATTTGATAACTTACACGAGAATTACAAGTTACTTACAAGTTACACCTTACAAGTTATATTGATACTTACAAGTTATACCACGAACAGTGTAGTCTATGAACTCTTCCTGACGATTTAAGGGCGGATTTAGATTTTTCATATCGTCATTGCTCAGCTATGTGACAGCGAATTTGACTGCTATGTCTGCTAACAATTGAAAAATTGAAAATGTCTTTCGGGAGTTCATTGTGTGTGCATGCATGTTTGAAGATAGTCGTAGCCCTGCTACAGAAATGATGCTTTCGAGCCACAACTCATTCGCGCCACTCGATTGGCTGTCAAGTTGAAGTTGTTACATTATACATGCCTAATTATGTTAGGGCCATTGATCCTTCACTTTTCAATTCATTAACTACGCCGACTTTTCATGAAATTGCAGTAAAATGCGATTATAATGCCTTTGGAAATGTATGCATCTGCATAATATAAAGAACTGCACACCTAAGTCTCCTATGGTATCAAGAGATGGAGGTTGTTGTCAGGTACACAATTATAACTTATGATGAATAAGAGAAGATTCACTTGGCGAAAATGCATTGTGATCAAATGCAAAATTCACGCTCCAGAAACACACAGCAGCTTCGTGGAATGAACGGACAAAATTCTACCGCTTCAGAGTCCTGTTTCAAACTCTGTCACTTCATTTTCGGATTCCCTACTGAAAAAATATCTCAAAAACATTGCATGACAATTTTTACTTTGTTTTAAAAAGACAATTGAATTATTTATATTAAAATATATAATGTTATTATATTAAAGTTCTTTTAGTGTTAAAGTATTAAAGACTTTTTTGCTCACTTAAATATAGTCTGCGCAATCAATTTTAGACTTTATAAAATAATTTATTAGCTAATTGACAATATATGACTTTCTGATCAACGGTCCCATTATCTGTGAAAGAATTTATCACAAGAAAAGGTGATTTTTAGATTCAAAATGTTGTATTATTTAATTTCGGATTTTTGTCAACGTTGAAAAACCATCAATGTCCAAACGGACATGACTTGTGTCAGGAAACTTGCACGCATAGAAGAATTGTTGATCTCTGATTGGAATACCGAACGTCGCCGCTGACGGATCGCTGCCTTGCATGTGATAAATGAATAGCGAAGGTGTGGAGAAGCCTGGTGGTAGCTCAGCGGACAGTATTCTCTGTCAAGCTGCGTGTTGTGAATATGCAGTGGGGAGCGTGGGATTACAGAAGAAGGGCCTTCCCACATGTTGATTGGAATGCTGGCTGACATGAGTTGCGTGGAGAGGAAGATCTCACCTCAAGCTTGGGAAGAAGATGAAAACAAAGGCTTGAATAAGGAACCAAAGAGGAGACAGATAGTTTCAAATCTGTGACATGGGAGAATCGTGCGGTTTTACAAAGCGTCGTCAATGCAAAACGTTATGGATGAGTCGAAACAATTTGGCCATCCGGATGTGCTCCGTCAGACAGCATTTCCGCCACGGTAATGAAGTGGGAGAACGCTTGATGGAAAACCGTTTTATTAGGTCGTAGGATTGAAGATAAAATAATAAAGGGACTTTTATTGTTTCTAATGCGCAATAGAAGAATATTTTGACGAATTCGATTATCTTATGATGGACTTTTTCGATGATGACTGTACACAACAAGCTACTTCTGCATCAACCTCTAGATTTGCTACAACATCATCAGAAGAAATACAAGAACATTTGAAAAGAAGAGTACCTGAGGGAACCAAGAAGAAAGAAAAGTCATGTGTAAAGCTGTTCAAATCATGGCATAGTGAATGGAAAATAAGACTGGATGGGTGCAAGGTGTTCCATGAGCTGGAAGAGATGAGCGATAGCGATTTGAATTACTGCTTAAAGTTTTTTTTTGGCAGATGTGCGTAAACAGGGCGGAACGAAATACCCGCCAAAATCGTTAAAGTCTATATTTGCAATGATACAACATTATTCACAATACGAATGCGGCAGAGATTGGTCATTGTTCAAATCTACAGAGTTCAAAGAGGCACGCGATGTTCTTGACGCAGAAATGAGAGTCAGCGCAGAAGAAGGAAATGTTGCAGCCCCAAAACGCGCAGAACCAATATCTGAGGATGATGAAAAGGAATTATGGCAGAAGGGTATTCTAGGATCTGGTACACCAACTCAACTCCAAGAAAGTCTGATTTACTGTCTCGGAATTCAATCGGGATTACGTGCAGCAGCAGAACATAAGCAGTTGAAGTTTGGAAACAACAGTCAACTGAAGCTAATAACAGAAAATGGAGAGAAGGTTCTTCGATACACAGAACATGTATCAAAATGCAAAAACTTTGGTCTGAAGCAATCGACATTGGATCCAAAATCTGTAAGAATATTCCCTAACAAAGAAAACCCCAGTCGCTGCGTGATAAACCTTTATGAACTGTACATTTCGCATAGACCGACTGAATGTAAATTGCCTGATTTCTACCTAGCGAGGATCAATAATCCGACTTCATCAGTGTGGTACAAAGCTCAACCTTTGGGAATTCATCAGATTGAAGGTGTTACCAAGCGATTCATGTCTAGCATTGGCAAAACAGGATATTACACGAATACAAGCTTACGCCGCTCAGCTAAGACAAGGTTGGTGAAGGCAGGGATACCGAAAGAGGTGGTAAAGAAACGCATGGGCCATATATCAGACGCCGATGAGGTCTATATTCATGAGCAGCTGATGGAAAGAGAAATGGGAAGCATACTCTCTGGTTCAAACCCACAGCCTGTGTCCTCTATTGTCCCGTCTACATCTTTTTTGTCAGAGTCAGAGCAAGAAGCTACCAAGCCAAACAAAACAATCATATTTAATAACTGTTCATTTAACAATTGTACATTTTAACTATGTTTTGTTATGTTTTCTAAAGGATGCAGTATCAGAGATCACATCAGTAGATGAACTTTCAAGCAGTAGATGAAATTCAATTTTGCATTTTGCAATACTACTGATGTAATATCTTATCACATGGATAAATATAGATATCTGGATTAATAGGTAGTTTATACACTTTTTCGTCTACTTTATATTAACATGGGGACATAGGCAATGGAGGAATAGAAATTGGAGTCCCTGATAAATCTCATAGACATCATAGCTCCATCTGTCGATGAATTATTGAGTTATTCTTTTTCTATCTATAGATGCAATAATCTTGAGATAATCTTGATAATCTTGAGGGAATATTATCCACCTGTCGATGAAATGACCCGGTCGACGGAAAGACCTGTCGATGAACTGAATCCATCACCGTAGATAAGTAGAATATGAAGCGAAAAGACTTCTTATTCGAAATTGACGATTCTAAAGGTGTGATTATCCCAGCATTGTCCCATTGACCGCTGGACAAGTTTCGCAATATTCGTTATCAATCCACTTGAACGAAACCGATTCGTCAACATTTGACAGGCGTGTTCTATGGCTTCTACATCGGCAAGTGCATCTCTCAGACCTGAAACATCTTTACTTCATGACCCTCTGACCTGATCCATGTCCACTATATCAATTTGACAGGAAACTAGTCGGTCTGACTTAATCAGCAAATGAGTGAGGTTTCGAGCACTTTCGAACTGTGGGAGAAAAGCTAAAGAGAGTAGATATCAGTTCAAATGGCGAGAGTGGGTGGTCATGATTGTGCGCGGGACGATGAAATTGTCGCGTGGCGGAGCCACGTGGATGATACAAAATTCATTGGAGGCGCCAATAGAAGAACTCATGAAGAAATCCGCGATATGATTTTGTGAGAAGAAATGGATAAGGAGACTGCTGGATCACGAAAATATTGTTTTTGATTTATTGTGGAAAATTCTCACATTTGATACCGGACACTTGAATTAACACTTAAAAGCTTTTGTATTATCTAATCAAGGCAGTTATCTGAGTAATTGACATAAAGTCGTCAATTATCATAATTTACTTCAAAATGGATTCACAACGGGCGCCAGAGTGAAGGCAGAGACAATTAGTAATTGCCCTCATCAACTGGTTATCTGATAAAACTCTGATTTCAAAATAAGGCTCCAATTATTCCAATCATATTTCTAGTGACTAAAAACCATTTCCAGGATTCACTTCCAACTTTCATCGAATGAGTTTTCGAATTTTTATTTGACATCATGTCATCTTGAAACACTTGCAAATCAGATTTCACTGCAAAGATGAGCAAAAATAATTTTTTAATAAACTTGGCAATTATTTGATTACATCTGATACCATTTAGTTCTTCAGTATTTGAATGGAGTACATGAAGCTGTCATACGACAATTATTGTTTTTTAAATATATTCTATTTTCAAAAAAAATTTACAGAGCAATCTCCTGAATATCACATCTTCCCCTTCTTCTTCATTTCTGCCTTCTTTCTCATTCTCCTTCTGTTTCGACCTCTTTTATTCTCGTTCTCCTCTTCTTCATCATCGTCTTCTACTTATTCTCTGTCTTCTCCCTCCCTCTTCATTTCTTATTCTTGATCATCATCATGTCTTTTTCTTCCTCTGTTTTTCATTCTGCTTCTCATTTTTCTCGCTCTCATTCTTCTTCTTTTTCTTCATCTTCTATGTGTTACCCAGTTCTTGTCACTTTCTGTGTTCACCTGAAGACCGTCTTTAAATGAATGAGATGAGTGTGAGAGAGAGAGAGAGAGAGAGATGTTTATTGAAAACTATGAAAATGGCAATCGGAATGCCATACAAATTGAAAAGTTACTTAGTAGTAATAAAAGTGTAGAAATCATGGAGATATATTTTTGAGGTACCTAGTAAGTAAAATGAAGTCGGAGAACACAAGTCGAAGAAAGCATGCTCTATTGACATTTGCCGCATTCTATTTTGGGTCAAAAAATGTATGTGTAGATGTAAAACTCAAGAATTTTTCTTAATTTGCTTCAATTTTTAGTGCCTTACAAATTGACCTTCAATTTAATACTTTCATTAAAAAACGTAGTTTTTGAATTTCAGAAATTTCTTCATTAATCAAAAACTTCCCATGTTCAAGACTTCCTATTTGAAATTGCAACTTTTGACGAATTCAGCCATTGATCTGGGATTTGCTTCACATAATAAGATATGGGAAATTGAGTCTGACATGACGTGACCTCTAATTCGATTCTCAAAGCTTGAATTGTTAAAGAGGATAAGATAATGACTTTAAGAGCTTCTCAATGCTCCGGTCTGTCCATTCATTTATCTAAGCGTGAGCAATTTTACAAAGAAAACACTGTAAACGGAAGAATCTTAATGTCTTTTAAATCCAAGCAGAGGATGGAAACCGGTAGAAACAAAGTGTTCTCAACGGTGGCAACCGAGAGGTAAGCATACGCCTGTCGACTCTCATTAAAACTTTGTCATCGCTCAAAAAATGACTGTCGCTCCTCATTATTCGCTTCGCTCGCCTTTCCTCACACATGATGAGATCGAAATTAAAGGAATTTAAGTCTCAGGCCTTTGTTCTAAGTCTGCTTCGAGATCTGTATCTAATCTAGCTGACAAAGGTAGGCGAGGTCTATCCAATTTGAAATGTTTAGCTTCACTAATTGATATTACGTCATTACAGCCATGGAATTGTTGATAAATAAAGGTATTACAGACTGACATGAAAAGAGATCAGATTCCTAAAAAGGGTCAGAAGGCGAGAAGGGGCGTCTCCCAATGGAACTGGACATTTAGAACGGCGCTGGGTATCATCTACAACTGTGGAATTTCATCGCCGGAGGCACTGAGTTCTTCTGCGCTCAGGAATGACAGTGGCAGGTGTTTGGCTCCATTCCGGGAATTAGTTGAATCTTCCAATTGATTAAATTTGTTCGGTATTTAGAAGACTTGGAGAAAAGAGCACTCGACTTGGTTGCAATTTTCAGTAACTTCATTTTCCATTTCATCTGTCTCATTTCGGTGCGTAACAATATCACGCAATGTTCGTCACGCATAGCCGTCAAAATGAGCAAGAAAAATGCGATGTCATTCATTCTTGCTTCATTCAGGAAATTCAAACTGCAATCTTCGGAGGAGTTTGATTTGAAATTCAACAGTTCATTTCAAGTTCCTTCGACACGTCACATCAGAGCCTGAATTGAACACAGAAGAAGGAAACTTCTCAAGGTCTTGGGTGGTATTACCGTGATCAAAATTTGCGAGAACTTATTGATCAGGATGTATATAATTGATAAAACGATAATGACCATTAATTGATTGATTTATAGAGTTTTAAAAAAGCATGCTTTTTCAGTCAATGTTTTTTCAGTGTTTTTTGGTGTTTTTATGTTTTTCCTTTTTTTCCGATTTTTCATTATTAATGCTATTTGCATGAATAAAAGTTACGATAACCTATGTTAAATTTATCTTAAGTTAACTCTGCCATTTAGTGACAAAGCAAAATGACCTTATCTTCCAATTTATTGTTTATATTGTTTCAGATTTTTATTTGAAACAGTAAAATTGGTTTTTTTATATTATTATATTGTTTTCATGTTTCCATTTTCAAATTTAGTCATATTCTTTATGTAAGTCTTCATCACCGATAGCGAATTAGAGCCATGTGGAGTGAACTGACAAAATGATTTCCAATAATCCATAGATACTACGCGTATGGCGATTGATTATGACGAGGAATTCCTAAAAAAAACTACGGCACGCCACAAAGTGCTAGCATGAGCGCTTGGTTTTGCAAGTGCCAATCGGTGATAAAGTAGCGCAATGAACGAACTAATCTTTTGCTAACGAATGAAATTTTCTTCTATGACCGACGTGTATATCTCCATGTAGCGCTTTTATGCAATAAAAATCCAATAAAGATCAGAATATTTCTGAAAAATTGTAATAAACTTCTTCAGATCATTGGGAAGATCGCACACAGATAATGCAATATGAATAATAAAATCAATCTCTACCTCCAGGATTGTTGTTTCGAATATTAAGGGCTTTTACTGATTTCAGCAAGTTCAGTCTATTATGTTTTTAAGGAGCAACGTTTAGGCGATTTATGAACATGATATGGAGGACTAAAAACTAGATTAATTCCTGAATAGAGCCAAGTATGAAACGAATATCATATGAAAAAAACAGCATGTTTTTTCAGATTGTTTTAAACATGTTTTTTCAAACCCTTGAGCTATCACCAACTGTCGCAATTAAGTTTTACAATGAGGCATTGTTAACTTTCATTAATTGAGAATCGTCTCAGAGTCGAAGTAATGTCTGCAAAGTATAGTGAACTTAGTCAGCAAATCAGTATTCTTCCAGCCACGCAATCTTTGATATTTCTCAAAAATCCTTAAAAAATCATTGACTGCCCTATGATAGGTAGCAATCACCTCGTACCTACGAAGTTATGGCAATTGATGTGATAAATGCAGTTAAATTGATGATGTGATTGATGCAGTTAAATTTAGTTCATTATAATTAATTCCATGATACAACTTCTATCAATTTCTCCATATTTATTAGATGAATAGACAGATTTCTGATAGTTTTAATTTCTATACATTTGGAATATCAGAATATTTGGAAGTCACAATGTCCTAAGTAGCAATATACTATTAAGACATCAATAGAACAGGACATCTCTTGTGCCCATTAAACCCAAAACATCAGCTTTTGACATGAAGTTCAAGTTTGCAACTGTCAATTGATTAAGTAATTGATTGATCAAAAGAAATAATACTAAAGAAACGATGTCATGCTGCTTTCAAGAAGCACAACCTTGGATGCTTTCCATATTTAACATGTCTTTGTCTTTATATTTTCTTTCATGCTGCTTATTTGTGCTGCTTCTGTAATATGTTTAAATATCATTTAGAAACAATCGCAATTAATTAATTGAACAAATCAGCTTAACTGATGGATGTAATCAATGATTTCTAATCCGTGCTTGCGATACTTTTGACTGATTAGTTATTATTGACTTTGATGGACGTTCTGCGGAAGGACTCGATCTCTCAACGTTCGACTGACTACTTTGTCGTCATGGATGAGCAAGTGCACAGAGATGGATAAAGATGATATATGAAACGATGATGAAACATCTTTGTAAAGCAAATCTATGTTCTTTGAAATGTTTGTTTGACATTGCTACGGTATTAAAAACATCCTACAAGCAGAGTCAGAGAAGAGTACTGAAGGACAATGACTTCCTCTAACCCCAGAGGACTGAAATTCGATAGATGTAATTATTCCTTCTCTATAAAGAGAGTAGGACGCTCATTTTGAACTTTAAATTACCACTAAAAATATCAGTTGACTGCATGCATGAAATCTAGTTCTGGAATTCAATAATGAACACAAAAAGCTAAAAAAGTAGCCTTCAATAGTTTGTTATTGTCATCTTGTCGTGAGGTGAATAATATTCACTTAAAAAACAGTCCTATTTTTAAGAAGTTTTGATTCATTAATTCATTTTTAAGATGTCACGATAAAAAATTCTGACAGGTTTGAAGATTCGCTTAATTCTATTTGTGTCAATAAATAAGCAAGCCTTCATGATTTTGTTTCATTATATCTTCGAGGAGGAGATTGATAGGAGTTTATCCTTGTTCTCATGAACCATTACGCCGTGGTGCAATGTTGATCTTCCTTGGCTTCCCACTCATCTTTGGTGATCCTATCAATTACCAGCAGTAACCTGCTTCAAAATGACCTTCAACGAACTCACTGGCACTGTCGTGGAGCTCCTCGAAATTTTTCCATCGTTTTACATAGCACTTTGTTCATTCTTGTAGACATTGTAGTTGAGAAAAGACATCCTCAAGGACATTCTACTAGGCATGCTATAGTCGACATTCTAATGGACATTCTCGTAAACTTTCCATTAGCCATTCTATGCATTATATGCGCACATGCTTACTACATGCTATTCGATGTTCTAGTAGACAATCTAGACTATCAGAAGTGCCAGACAGCATTCTTTTAGGAAAACCGACACTTTCAAGTATCCATGCTGACCGACTTTGACGTTTTTCTAGTCCCCCCCGCGCCAATATCTAAAGACAGGTAATGACATAGGCAAAAGATAGGTAAGACACCCCAATTTAAAGTTTGCAGTAGAGAAAAGTAAAAATACAATTTCATTTTTGGATGTTGAAATTGACAAATCCACATCGATCTTTAGGAAAAGTACAGATACAGGTCTTTTAATGAATTATAGTGCTACCTGCCCTATCCAATGGAAACGCACCCTTGTGATAGGAATGTTGCATAGAGCGCATAATGTATGCTCAAGCTGGAAGCTTTTTGACGTAGAGATTAAAAATATCACAAAAATTCTATTAAGCAACTCATATCCCATCGACTTCATCAACTCGTTGATAAGGCAGTTCCTGGAAATAAAATATAATACAGATAACAAAGCAACGAAGAAAGATGAATAGGAGGATACCAAGTTTATGATACTTCCGTTTGAAGGTAAAACATCCATAAAATTCCGACGCAAGCTTGTTAAAGTATTTAGGAAATTGGACCATGATGTTAAAACAACATTCAATACTTGTAAAACAGGACAGTATTTTAGTCTGAAAGATAAAACAAATAAGATGATGCGATCATGCGTTGTGTATAATTTTAAATGTCGGGTTGATCCTGATACCCAATACTTGGGACAAACGAAACGCAGATTACATCAAAGAATAAAAGAACATATAAGAGGCAACTCAGCCGTAAGTAGCCATCTGAACATGTGTCCAAACTGTAGTAATGACATTAATAATTGTTTTTCTGTTAAATACACAGGACGTAGTGAATTTGAAACTCGTATAGAAGAAGCGTTGTTAATAAATGATAAAACTCCTAGATTAAATCAAACCCTAGGTCTTAATCTCTTTTCTTCAAAATATTCGAATAATTGTTTTTGTTTTCCTTGAATTGTTGTTTGCCATTGTCAGCGCATGAGCTTATTAAAAAGACAGGTAAGTAAAGCATTTTCCAGAAATGTTTCATTCCGAAAGGACATTAACGTGACTAAATCGACCAAGAATCTTCCCAATGTAACGTAAGTGCTACTTAAGTCTATCATCTATAGCTGAGTTACCAATGTCGAAGACGATTTTGACTGAACGTTGTTCTGGGCATTCGATGCTGTTCGAATGGGTAACGCTGACGAGAATAGCGAAGTCCTCACCATATTCTACTCAGTGTGTAATGTCATAACTGATAAACGAAGCTGACGTGCTTTTTTCATCTCCCATCGCTCACGCATCAGATCGCTGACATGTCAATTGGTTTCTCACAATTGAAGCACTATATTATGATCGCGAAAAGCAATATAACTAGGGTACTGGCGATTGTGGAAGCTTCTTCATTTCTGTGTGCTATCAATCTCTGTTTAGGGTTTAACCTATGCTTCCACTACAGCATTTTGCTTTGCTGTTATAAATAAATCTTGTGCATATACTACTTACTTATTTGACTTTCTATGGCAGATTTCCAATGAAGCATGTTTCCTCCATTCGATGTGAATTCTGCTTGCTTACAACTGATCACAGAACTAGGTCTGTGCAACTGATGAGGCCCAATTCTCCGAAACATATCTCAGGGTGGTACACTGTCTATTGATAATCTAACTAGGTTACTTGTCAATACAATTTACTTTACTGAAGGGAGTTTATGTCTGAGGGATCTGGTATTCAAAGCATTTCGTCTTCCATGAAGTTCCCTTTGTGGGTTGTTCAATTAAAATGGTCGTAAGATCATTCACAAATTTATTGATTCCCTCATTTCGGAAGTTACGCTCTAGATGCTTATTAAAAATGAACTCTGGACAGATAATTTCGATAAAAGGACGATGAGAGGAAATCTGTCATTCGATACATCCGAATTGTTCACAAACACGGAAGTGCAATTGTTAAAAATGACGCAAACAAAGATAAACAAAAGAAGATTTTTGCATGAAATGTTAATTGTTCATTATCACAGAGGCTGTCGCATATGTCTCACCATGCAGAATGTCACTGTTTGCCCTTGTGAGCTGCCAGGATTCGATAAAAACACTTACACACAAGTTGTTGAAGAAAGCACAAATTTATCACCTCAAGAACTCAAAAGACTAGACACTATATCGACCTTATCAAACTGACAACACATGTTTCCCGATATTGTCTCATATTCTCTCGAGGGATTTCAAATTTAAACTCCTCATGTTGGTAATGACGCTGTACATGTAGCTACATGAAGAAGCGAAGTTTGTAGTGCTACAGTGCATGAGCAAATTCCATCAGGTTGAGGAGCCAGCAAATTTGAATATAAATTTGATCAATGGTACGAACTCAATTCACAGGGCCTTGGTCTCGAGTGGACAACAAGCTATAGACCGTATAATAAAGTAGGACGAACTGGACAGATGAAATCGAAGCTGCATATATTCGGGTCCTGTGCAATGCAATACATGGAAACATGATTATTGATCCAACCCAACACTGGGCCGCCGGACTAGTGCCAGTTGCATCCACTTTCAACTCTGATTAGTCTCAAGAAGAAAAAAAATTAAAAAAGAAGTGTTAAAATAAAGAGAAAAAGAGTATACAAAGATCATCTTTTGTATCAAGTTCACTATTTACCTGAAATTGTTAAACTAATGCTTAATAAGCATTGTCATCA
This sequence comes from Prostheceraeus crozeri, assembly GCA_907163375.1. Lineage (NCBI taxonomy): Eukaryota > Metazoa > Platyhelminthes > Polycladida > Euryleptidae > Prostheceraeus > Prostheceraeus crozeri. The sequence goes on from CAJQUW010006666.1 coordinate 247,346, forward strand.
TCGGAGATGTTTACTTCTATCTCATTTATCCTCAATTCGAATACGAAAACTATCCCGTGCGCCTTTTATACTTCTCATTTTAATGAATTCAAATTACTCTCTATATGCAAAACACGCAAGATTGTGAAATGCAGTTTTTGATGGCATAATCCTCCTACATCTGCGCTTGCTATAAATGTACGAGTAGAATGAAGGTTTTATTTCAATTGATCAGCTATCGGTCAGCATTTTATCGGAATACCGTCCTCCCAGGCCGATATTTATAATGTCTGAAATAAATAACATTTCCCTCATTTGATCATTTGAATTCTCTGAATCAATTTATGTGATGGCTTGTCAACATGACACGTGAACAATAATATGAAAAAAATCTGTGACTGGTGAATAGCAAGTGGCATTTCGCTGGAATTTTGGTCACAAGCGTCGATTGAATATTTACTTTAAATTTTGACTTAGTGACTTCATTTTTTTCAAATACATGTCTTTAGTGTCTTCGTTTTCCCTGCTTAAAAACCTAAGTATGGCCTTACATTAATAAGCAGCTGTCGGTGCATTAAATGAGATCCAAATTAAATGTGATAGACAAACACATTATGCATGCACAATATTTTCTAAAACAAAGGAAAATTTTCTCTATGCATTATATATCTAAAAACTCAGATGGTACATATAGGCCCTATAACATACAGTACAATAATGTAATTAATAATCAGCTATTTAGACTCCTTCTTAAGGCGCTTACACTCAAACAACGCAATCAGTGTTTTCATTTAGGATAGTTAAGTGCCCAAGACGATAAATAATGTCATCCGGGCCCAGATAGAGAATTCACCCGGGCCTGGTAGAAATATGCGGCCCGGTTCCACCTCTGAGCGGAACTAAGCAGTTACAGCAGGTAGCCCGCAGCGCTCCCAAGATCTAAATCTGACAGAAAATCAACGTCCTCTAGATCACTATTTCTCATGCACTACCGCATGTATGAACTGCAAATCATCCTTCTTTACATAATCATCTTAAACTGACATCTTAGACCGGAAAAGTTCTTTGATCAGTTTTGCTGCTTTGACAAGTGAGTCTAACAAACAAAGCTTGGAATTTCATCAGGCGCTCAGCAGGAGAATGTTCTTCAAGTGTCTCCCAGGATGATACCCTGGAGATTCTCTGCATCCTCTTACAAGTTATCGACAGAAGAGTACGCCTTCCTCTATTGCTCATCTGCAGCGGCTCCCTTTCTTCTTCATACCTCTCATCACTCTGTACACCGTTGGTAGGCAGACTACAGTTCAGATTGTAATTCTCTGATGAAAATGACATAAGTAAACTTGATCGATCCAATGTGTAAGGAAACTGTTTTAACTGTCGATTAACTGAAGTTATCGGAACACCTGAAATCCTTTGGAGAAATCATCCCGAGAGAACAATAGAACATCCCAGTTAGTGAATTGAAAAGAAGAAAGAAATGAATGTGAAATTATTTGTCGAAAAATAAGACAATCGTCACAAAACCATGAAAATGACAATTTGAACGATGCTAGCGGTGAAGCATTGAATAAATGAAGTCCTGTCTCCCTTCCGGATATTCGTAGTTCACGACAGAATGCATGGACAGGAAACACAAGGTCGGAGATCGAGATAATTGACTGCAAGGTCAAAACCGCAAATAATGTAGAAAATGAACTTTTAGAAGGCATTTCTAAATAGATTTTTAAACGTTTATTAGAAATTAGTTTTCAACAACATTAAGCTGGTAGCTTATAGAGATGTTGAGTAGCAGGGATAGGAAGCAATTGATTGGAAGAATTTTAGCAAATGAATTAAATTTTATTAAAATCATTAAAGCTTTTCTTCATATTCTGTATATTCTCTAGTTCTTGTCACTTTCTGTGTTCACCTGAAGACGATCTGAAAATTTGTGAAATTATAGAGATGTTTATTGAAAACTATAGAAATGACAATCGGAATGTTGTGCAAATTGAAATACAGGTCAATAATAATAATAATACCAATGTAGAAACTATGTTTGACAACATGTAGAAACTATGCGTGTCTTTGAAGTAGTACATAATATGAAAAAAGCGACTTCATCGAGGAAAGTATACTCTGACATTAGCCGAATGCTATGTGTCATAAAATCGATGCATATGATGTAAAACTCAAAAAAATTTTCAATTTCCTTCAATTAATAATGCCTCACAAATTGACCTTCAATTTAATATTTTTATTAAAAAACGTAATTTTTGAATTGCAGAATTTTCATCATGAATCAAAAACTTCCCGCGACCTCTAATTCGATTCTCAAAGCTTGAATTGTTGAACTGCCCGACATTTCGTGTCGCAGACACATACTCATGGCACCTTGGTGGACCATGGAACGAAACGTCGGCAGTTTGTGGTTTTTGATAATTATACTTTTTCTTAAATTTCGCTAATAAACCTCCGGGAGATTAGTCTTTTCGGATAATGACCAATTGAAAGCTCCCGTGTACGGCCATTAATCCGTCTTGGTCTTAGCAAGGCTAGAATGGTGAACACTCATTTTTAGAGCGATCCTTGACGTTCGCACTAAATTTGAAATTTCTTCATTCAAGTTTAAAATGCATATGCAGACTGCATGGCACAGGCCTGTCTATGTTTACATTTATTCCATCATATGCTGCATACCCAGCAAGCCTGCCAACACAGCCTTGAAAGTTTTTTAGATATCTAAATTCTAAAGTTACTCAGAAATCCGAAAAGTGCATTGATACGAGTACCACACTGTGCGGCTAGAAAACAAGCGCGCACTTGTGCGGATAGAGAACACGTGTGCAGTTGTGCGGATAGACAGCACGCGCGCGGCTTTGACAATATATAGACAACACGCGCGCAGTTGCACGGATAGACCACATGTAAACGGTTGCGGTTTTGTTGTTGGCAAGTTTTAATATTCACACGAATTTTTGCTTTCGCATCTAGTTTTGAATAACTAAAATGTCTGAGAATTGCAACATTCATTCATCATCATGGTTTCTGCATGGAAAGTCCTCTGAGAAGGGTGCAGCGTTAAAACGGTTTTTACTATGATTATGCAGTTAGTAACTGAAATAGGTCATCTTCGACATTCACATATGCTATGGAAAAAATAATGCATGATCACAAACTACTGGCTAATGGGAAAATATGATTTTTCGAGATCCGCATGAACTTTTCAATTATACTAAGAGTACATTCCAGTCCATTTCCTATCAGATATAATAGGGAGACTTTTGATGGGAGGAAGATGATGCCAAAAAGTAAACTACAAGTATGCAGGTGAACAGTCAATAAGGCCGGAACAGTAGATCCATTTCAGCATTCTAAGACAGTTAGTTTTGAATATGTTGAATTTTCGGGTGAGCTGTCACAAGTTATTTCCTGGATCCGCGTGCAGTTTGCGGATGGAAAAATGAAATTTTTGTAAATGAAAATGAAGAATGCAGCTACTAATTCATGTGATTCAAGATCTGTAATCTTGCGAATACGGAAGCGGAAAATACTTATTCGTTCTTCTTTGTTGGTCAGTGGCAATACAGGCTGTCTCTCTTTGACATCTGACCTGTGAATAATTATCCATAAATCACCTCCAAGACTTTGAGTGTTTTATGTTAAGTCACAATTCAAATGTCAACATTGCTTCCACAAATAGGTGATTTGATTTTTGTGAACGATTTCGTTCATTAAAGCGTACTTTAAATACCGGGATAGTATTCGACACACATTTTGGCCTCGTTCCTAAAATTGGATTTCAAGAAAGGATCGAACAAAGAGAGAAGAAAATGAACGCTGATATTGAGAGAAATTGCGTCTCAGAGGAAGTTTAGTACAATCGAGCAAACGATCGGTGATGAGAAAGAGAAGCGGTAAATCAAGCTCAGGTGGTCTCTGGCACGCCTTGCAGAATCTGAAGCATTACTGCCATAATGCGGACACACCCTACCACAACCCGATAGCTCCTCCCAAATAATTATTCCGCATCATCGATTTCTTTGAATTGAGGATCAGTAGCCGCAATTTTGCTCACGGAATTTGATTTCATGTTGAACCTGCTCCTGTGTTACATCATCAAGAGAACGGCATTTGACGATCATCGTCACTTGATATTTCGGAATCGTGTAAAAAACAGAGATGACAATCGACCGACGCACAACCGGGAAAGTTCGCTAACCATGGGTTATATAAGTGTTCTACATGATACATTGCTTTTGTTACACGACTTCTTTGTTCATAAACAACAGATGCAACCACCACAAGATATGTCTCGGCCAGTTGGGCCTCATCAGTGGATAGGTTTGAACCAGCGACGTTGGAGGTAGGGGACTTGCAAGCATGCCCTCTAACCACAAGGCCACCGGAACGTCAGTGGAGAGAGTGAATTAGTCAGGAAGACACTGTTTTAGGTCAGGCACGTGGAGGGCTGATTGCATTCTGCAACATCTTAATCCGCATCCGAGATTGAGGGGAAAACAGGTCGGAACATGTCTCGTGGTGGGTACATCTGTTGAGATTTGATAAATTTATCAATTACCAGGTTCCTTGTTGAACGACTTCTTAGGTTTGAACATCTCTTCCCATAAAGATGAGTTTGATATATGACATAGAATATAATATATATATTTTTTTTAAAATAGAAATCAAAAGTAATATACACAGGGAATTTATACAAGTGTGATCGTAAGATCGTTCATTCCGTTGAAAATGGAAGTTGATAACACAACCAAACAATTCTGTCTTTTTGCTGTTCTACAGTAAGGAATCAGCACTCGGTTGTTTCTCTTGTGACAAGCAATATCATTCAATGAATGTTTCATATCTTGACATTTTTCAAACAAAATTTTACAGGCATTCAAGTGCATATTATGGAATTCAGAGATATCATTCGAGCATTTACAATTATTGCGACAAATAACTTTACGTGCACGTTTGTACAATTTCTCTATTATGGCACATATTTCAAAACTCAGCACACCGAACAAGGTCGTACAATATAACATGATGCTTCTGATAGTGCTGTTAAAAACAGGCCAAAAGTCGTCATAAGTAAAAATTTCTCTCAGAACTTTAAGAACGTAAAGACGTCTTGTACAGAGTGAGGCTAAATGATGAAATGGGAATTCCCTGTATTTTGCTGCTAATTTCGCAAACACGGTTGTCTATCACTTTGAGGAGCTTCACATATTTTATTTCTGAGTAAAAATACAATTTTTGTATAAAATTGTAGTGCATGCACTACATGTGCCACATATCTGTATAACCATCATGTGTACCAGTGTCTGCTACTAAATTAGTTTTCATGTCGGACAGATAATTTGATTACTCAAGATCGATGTTGGATACTGTTACTGGTTACTTTCAAGCTTGATTCATCATCGGGGGTGGACGGTGAAGAACAGGGACGTGTGACCGAAGCTTTCGGGGTGTATTTCTTACATTTACATGTAGCCTATGCGCTAATAGACAGGCTTTCCATGGAAGTGGATTTTTGATTCCAATTCCCACAGTATATGGGAATTCCCATGAATGAGCTCCTTTTCCATCCCATTGAATTACCACAGTCTGCTGCAACGGCAACTCAGAGTCATTATACTTCACGACAAGAATGATAGTGAATGAATATATTTCCCGCTTTGCCGCTACTTCACCGTTACAGACTTTGGTCTTTTCAATCTGTCATGATAAATTTTCAAATGCAAATCAATTCAATGCACTTTCTTCCTTTACATTCTCAAATGAGTGGAATCATTACTTTCAAAATTTAATAATTGCAAGGAAGAACTTCAGAATTGCAAGGCAGGATGCTCATGCTTGATAAGTTGAATTATCTGTCTGCAAACGTCACAATCATAATTGCAACAAAGCAGTTTTTGAGAATGATAACAGTTCTTGTAGTTTCGTCATTATCCTGTAGCTGTAACACAACTTGATTATGATGGAACTGATATCACATCGACGCAAATGAACACTATGAAAAGTAACCAAGAATATCACAAGTTTAATATGAGTCCAACTTCTTACATCAATTTCCAAGGATCAGTTCGAAGATCGGTTTGGGGAGAGCAACGGCACTTATAAATTCTATATCGGCCTATATAATACATGCCAGTATACAGTAGGTCCATGTGCATCAAATACTTTGTACATGTATGCACATGCATAAATTGCATCTGGAACATGTCAGTATATTTCTATTGATTATGTTTATTTCTAATAAAAGTACCGTACTATAGCATGTAAAGCTTTGTAACCTAAATTACATAATATTCTTCGAAATAGAAAACTGTATATTAGTGCATTCCATTAGGTGATCACATGAATTAAAGGCTAGCTATACAATATGAACCTACAGCATTATAGACTTTATCAGAATGATTTGAAGTAAACTTCATCCGATTATTTCAACTGCTTGTCAAGCAGATTAATACACCTCTTATGCTAAACATAAATTTGAAACACATATTTTAAATTTAAAATTATGCACCAAAAAGTACATTTTTATCTTCTACTGAAAAGATGAAAATCTCCCGTAATAAATGCATTCTTATCACAGGCATTGAGCATTATCTAGAAGATATACATAATACGAGTCACCTCCGAAATTGCAGATTTTAAGGCCACTGCACCCCTTAACTGCGCTACTGCCTTTGCTGAACACCCAGTGTTCTTGACACCTTTGAAAATGCAAATCTGTGTGTAGCTTTACAAAAATATGAATGAGGAGACATTATAAACCTTGCTAAATTATCAACATGCTTTCAATTCTTCCATTATATAATAATACAAATTAATAAATATATGATACTTGTTGTGATTCCGAATCAGACAAGAGAATACAACCTCAAGTTGGGTATCTTGTTATTCTGACGGTTCCAACATTAGACCATACCAGTGAGTACATTTAATATTTCTCAGCAATAGCGAACTCTTTATGTGAACGGATTGCATTACAATATCAGCTTCCACAGTAAGCCATTCGTAATGAAACCACCGATAATAGCTCAGTTGGATATAATCATACAAGTTATTGGATTGGATATGCTAGGAAACTAGGATCTTCGTACGGCCACAGGCACTGATACATTTCTCATCCGAGCACGTTTCAGAGACGAATAAGTTGGCAAACTCAGTTGACTAATTTATCACATCTCAAGGGATGTAACCACCACGAGACATGTTTCGGCCTGTTGGGCCTCATCAGTCGTGGGTAGGTTTGAACCAGCGACATTGGAGGTAGGGGGCTTACAAGCATACCCTCTAACCACAAGGCCACCGGACCATCTGTTGAGAGCGTGAATTAACCAGGACGGCACTGCTTTAACGTCGCTGGTTCCAACCTACCCACGACTGATGAGGCCCAACAGGCCGAAACATGTCTCGTGGTGGTTACATCTGTTGAGATTTGACAAATTTATCAATTGCCAGGTTACTTGTCTTATCAGTTGACTATGTACGCAAAGAAATAAGTAAAAAAATTATCGTTCATTAATTATCGTTAAAAAATTATCGTTAAAAAAACCTTGCTCACATATTACGGTCGTTTCACTCTTTCTTCTATTGTCACCTCCGTTTTTTCTGAATTCGTGTCATAAATAGTTTCAACACCATTTTACAAGTGTCAAACGTCGTCAGTTATAAGTGCTAGACGATTCTGATCAAATTCAAATTCTAGCACTTCGACTTTCTCGAGTAGCACTTAAGGACATCGAACATTTTTCCGCAGAGGATTGGAATGTAGCAGGCTATTCATTTATTCTGAGCGCAGATAAATTGAAAGCTAAATTCTATTACGACCCTTTCAACTTCGCATAATGGCTTGAATGAGATCAATTCTAAAAAGATACTGCACTTCCTTCTTGTGGTTTGTTCAAGTTAACTTTTTCATTTAGGAATTATATTTCCAGAAGGTTTGAATTTTGGTATTGCAATTATAAAACATGCACTTTATGTATTGCAGCTTTAAAAAATCAGAAAATTGCTATCTACGCTTTTAATTCTATTCTGTAATGGCATTGGTTCACATGCTCGAAAAATTGCACAAAAATTAAATACTTGTATGCATATTCGATAAAAATAAGAACCGAATTGTTACACGATATTTGACAATTCCTCGACAAAGGAAAGGAGCACATTCCACTGGTTCAAAGAGGATTATTTGTGATCACAGATCAGAAAACGGATTGATGTATGAGTCAGATGCACATACTAACATCTGAATGGGCGTTCAGAAAGGAATTCTACAATAATTAATGGTCCATCATCGCGACACAGAAAGATATATGAACACTTAAAGCTTTATACTCGTAATCAATGGAAATTGGGCCAGTTGCTGCATTGAACAGATGCTGTCCTAAAAGGAGAGAACTTTACTTCGGTTTGAAAAGTTCTAAATTGTTTCTACCAAATGCAAAATCTTTTGCTACGAAGCCTACTCATCAAAACTGACAAACTCGCCTTCCCCAAATGGTGTTTTGGTTTTCATCGCTAACAGGTTGCAATTATCTACTAGCGGCCGCTTGGATTGAATTTGCTAAGAAACGTGCTACCAAGCAGCAATAATTCATTGAATAGCTTGCAATTAATTTACAGCTAAGTAAGCTAGAATGTTGATAAGCAAGTTACTTTTTTACAGGCCACCAAGAAATTTTCGAATAAGAAATTTTGAAATATGATCAGAGTCTTCAAAACATCCCCTTGAATTTTGGTTTAAGTTTTATCAAATTTGTATTTATTGAACCAAAAAGCGCTTGTTGCAAAGGCTCTGTACTGTTTATGTTCGTGCTCAAGGTTGAAATTCATGTTTAACATATGATTCAAAACACAATCATTGATTTTTGTCACATTATTATATAAGTAAGTAATGTTCTCTTTCTAGATGGCATTTATCCGACTGAGGTGTGGCAATGCCGCTAATTCAGAAATATGCTGGCATTAATATCCTTAGCGCTGACACAGACTCATGACATTTTTTGATATTTTTCTACTTTCGATGTCTCACATTAACATTTTGTAAAATCAATTTGAATTTATTCGTGCCCATGTAAGTCAGAGATAACTAAATTAGCTTTCGTTACTGCCTCATTATTAGCTTAACCTTTCAAAAATTGACATAATAACATTTCATGTATGCTCAAGAGAATTTTGATCGAAATGATAAACATCCATATAATGAAAAACGAGAGACTGAACAGCAGGAGGTGACTATTCATCTTCTTGTTGGTGAGTCATCGAGCTGATACTCACAGATGATAGTTCATAGAGATGTGAGCGGCTTAATGGCGTCATACTTTCACTAAAACACCGGAAGTCTTGATCACTTCAACAATAGGTTGAGAAAAACGCTTATCCTGGTTCCAATTTTTAAGGCGTCTACCATTGTCCTGAAATTGACGAACTCTGATCCATCATTACTGTCATTCATCGTGTTGCCTCTGGTCAAGCCTCGAGGGACTGATCTTGAGTGAAGTATCGAGGATGATGGCGGCATCGAGATCTGATACAATCGTCAATAATGGTCTGATAAAGATCTGCGGAGCCTTCAGACGGCTCAAGTAGAAACCGTCGAGGATTCCATTAGAAGTTGAGATAAGAAAATGCAATGTATAAATTAGGCAAACGAAGAATTATCAATTCGTGAAGTTGATCTTCAAAATAATGTATCGCTATCGCATCTCAGGTCAAGTCGAAAACATTAATTTTTCAAAAACTCATGAAGCAAATTTACGCGTCTTATTTTAGTATAAACGTCTCAGGCAGTAATGCCGTTCATGAGACAACTGCATTTTGCTATCATCGGAATGAATCATGACACCTTCAATTACTATTGTTATGGCTACTGACAACGCTTGTTTTACGTACAGTTCCGTGTTGAAAGGTTGATGTTTTTGCTTGTAATCAAACTGCGCAGTTGAATCGATCTGGTGAACGAATTAGCATACGAAGATTCTGGTTTCGCACATCTTTCCAGCCGATGCTAACGCTGGCCTACTTGTATCACGCTGCATACTCAAATGTCCACATTTATAGTGGAAAATACAACGAGACACCACGGAGTCTCAAACTGTCCAGCAAGACCTGTCCAGAAGTTGCAAAGAGTGAAGTTTTATTGGATCTAATATGATAACTTTCCAATATTTGACGACCGCTTCTCCAGAAATTCCATTTCATGAATTCTATTTGAGTGTAATATATTGAATAAAAGACAAAACGAAGACAAAAAATTAAATGCCAATTATTAGGGTCTAACATCCGATAATTTGAGATTAAAAATCAAAGTGGTAGTTCAAGAATGTTTAAGAATAGAAAGGCACATAAGATGCCGGTCAGTCATGATTTACACTTTCATTTTGATTTTTTTATTTCGCACTGAATTCTGTGCTGACGACTGTGTACTGATATGAAGACTTTTTGTCTGTCGTATTACTTCACTTTCACGGTTTCATTTACTTTCTGTGTGAATATCTTTTCTACCGCTGTCAATTTTTTCGCACAAATCTTTTATTTAGAAGAACGACGTCTTTCGTCCTGTCCGACAGCCTTAAGGGCTACGGACGAATGAAGAATCGCTTCTACGTTTTTGATGAACAACCGCAATGTATTCAAATATCAGGGATTTGTTATCATGCTTCACATATCTTCATGCCGGATCAATTGATTATTCGTGCTTCATTTAAAATTTTCATGATGCTGCGGAGATGAAAAATAACAAATGCATGTTTTATAGCGGGAGTGTCAAAAGGCACGCGAATTCAGTGCTTTTCATTTTAAAACCGATAGTCAAAGCCAACGACCAAGGGGCTGTGGCTGTACATCGGTGTGATTACCGAATAGCGCTCCACAATATCATACGGCTTGTCTTTATTTAGCATTGTCACATTATTAACACAATGTTGCTGTTACCATACTCCTAAGCTGAACATACATAATATGTTGAAATCGTAGCTGGTGATATGTGGTATCAACATGCTACAAAGCAATTTTTCAAGTTGATGTAGTCTGATTTTTCATCATTCCGATTAATCATAACCTAGATGGGTTCTAAAACTAGATGCCACTTTTGAAACCTAGATGCAACTTTAATTTTGGTTTACGTCACAGGTTATAGCTAGCTAGGCTTATTTGATAGTGTTGCAATTAGTTTTTTACTTCCAATCCCCGGCTGACGCGTCACTAGACCTGCCCCTCTGATTTCTACTCGCACAATGGGACATGACACAATCTTCTCCATGCATTTTGTAATTTCCTGAGTTTATCATTCACATCTCTTACGGTTGATAATTCAAACACACTTCGCAGCGATTGGCATGATGAACTGGAATTTTTAAATTCCTCAATATTGTTTCCATTTGTTTATTTTTGCATTGCTGGATCTGTCTTCTCACTCAAACTTCGTGTAATTAGTTTCCTCAATTGTCCCTTATACTATAATATAAGTCAACTGTCACAAATCAGCAAAAAATGAACTTGAAATCGAACAGACTTAGATATTTATTGTTCCGAGAAATTGAGTGCATTCGGCTTGTGAAAGCATTGCAGCAATAATGGCTATATAAGTACACTTGTGTAGACAATTTTAAGATGCCGCTCAGACATAATGAGCAAGTTTGACCAAAAAGTGTAAAACCATACCTCTCATGCATGCTGAGTGAATGAATATTTTGTCCTCCTCTATTGATAATGAGCATGGAAAACACCCTTCAATTTAGATACTTTGTAAAGGAACAGAAAAACCAAGTACGAACATTTCATTTTCCACCGATATATTTTACCAGCTCTTTTCAATGTGTACACTGAAGTGACATCAATGACATGGACACGGAATTCGTTGTGTGATGAGCGTTTGCAATCGATTAACAGACATAAAACACTGCACAGACACTGGAATGAATGAAGTCAGAATGAATGCACGAAAAAATAAATTCTAAAATAAAGCGTTGGACATTACTGCTTGCACTACAGGAACAAAATTAGCAAACTTAGAGACGAGAAAATATTCAATATAAAACATTTTTCCATCAATAAAATAAAATAATAAAAAAATGTCAATAGAAGTCAATAATAAACAAAAATATGTGATAAGAAAAAAGGAAAAATATTCACCAATTAAGGATCAGGTTAAAGACAGTCTCCTTCTGAACACATAAGTCTGCCTGAGAACTTCAAGGTGAGCTTTATTCCGACATCTGCATAGAATTCTAAAGTATGACTTCGCCGGTTGACTGCGTGTGCAGGTGAGAAGATGTCGAATTATACTACTGTTCATCTCGTATATACTGTTGACGTCGTCCACTCTCAATCTAACGTGGAACGTGATCCGCAATTCTTTGGGCAAGTCTGCGCTCCGTTCTGCCGATATACATGCTTCCACAGGTATATTTATATTCATGAATAATGCTTTATTCGACTTCCGGAGGCAAAGATTCCTTTAACTGAGGACGCCAAAGATGCTGAGTAACGGAACTACTGGCAAGTCCACGGCCGGATACGCAGCTGCCACTTCTTGAGCTTCATCTTCATCCAATTATAGCACTGGTCAATGACACCATGGATTGATATCACTTTCTTCTTTGGTCCAAACTCACGAGATTTCTCCGATACCGAGCTGAATTTATCGACCAGCTTTTGCGGATAGCCATTGCGTAGAAGAGTGCGCCGAATGAACTCACATTCACGAGGCAGCCGTTGCGGAGAACAGATGCGTCGCGCCCTATAAAAAGAAGTCCTGATGAGACCAGTCTTGTAAGAGAAGGGCACACAACTCTTGAAATGGATGGACAATCCCCATGGCTACTCCAGCGATGTGCACATAGTGTTTGCCACTATGAAGAAATTGAATATCCTTCGTTAATGATAGGAACAGCGCTTTGAGAATATCCAAAGTGAAACCATCTTGCAAATTAAATAATCAATCATGTCTATTGCATCCTAAAGTGGAACATTCGTAAACAGCGCCACCACATCGTAGGATACCGTGACTTAATTGTTGCTGATGACAAAGTCTCATTGATATTCAAATCTTGCACCTGATCGACCAGGGTAAATGAGCCTTTCATAGAATGGCCAGTCACGGCTGTCAGGACTGATTTCAAAACTGAAGTCAGCCATTTCGCCAAAGGATGTTGAGCAGAACCTGACATGCTTAAAATTGGACGTAATAGAATAGGGGAGGGTGGGGCACATTGAACCACCGCCCTTGTCTTTGATACTATAAATAGTGAAAACTTCATGCTTTAAGATGATAGTAACAAATAAACATAATTCCTCTGATAGCTTCAGCTGTTGCTCTCAGCCACTATTTTCACAGAAGTTCCAAAAGTTCAATTAGAAAGTAAATGTTCAGAAAATCGGAACTTTAGCTTTCATGCAGCCAAACACAGGCTACATTTATCTGTATTTGCATTATATTTAGTATTTTGTAAAAGTAATAAATGTACTATCGATAAATGTATTTATCTACGAGTATATGTAAATGTAACGATCCTTGTACAGATTTTGTATTGGTGGAAAATATATTTCTATTTCTATTTCTATATTTTCACTAGACAACATTTTTTCAAGTATTCTTTGTCAATTTCATTAATCTAGTACTTAAAACCTATTTGAGTGCAGCCTAAATTGCACACGAGCACCTTTTTGAAAATTTTGCTATGTGGGCAAATTTTACATTGAACAATCCAAGATGGGGCACTTTGAACACGATTCATAGTGCCCCACTTCGATACTCATTTCATCTTTTATTGAGTGAACGAAGTGATTCATAAGTTTATTTATGCCATAAACTGGTGAACATTGCTATCTGATCAGTTATGGTATTCAATTTTGTGCGCTGCAACTGGTCAGTGTGTTTCTGCTTTTTGGGTAGGCAACATCGGCTTTAAGTATTTGAAATTATAAATTTTATTATCAAACTTTTAAACCGAGAAAATGAAATCACAAACACTTCCCAACTTCTCTGTCTGATATTTATTTATCATCTATTTGGCTTAGCCAATTCAATAAGGTCTTGGTTCTGTTGTCTGCTCTATTTTATAAACTGACTTCATTGCTCTTGTGCATCCATCAACCTCTGATGGACAAACTGTCAACTGCGACACGCCTGTCACATTATGGGAGGACATCTCTTGCAACATGTCGCGTCAGATTTCACAACTGAGACAGTAAATGGACAACTCAATCGTAAAAGACACGAGTCGAGCATGCCTAAAAACTTAGCAACGAAACACACGAAAAAAGAGATTTGCCTTCGGCAGAGTCGCGCGGACAGAACGTAAATCTGAAGAAATCCAAACCAGAATTTTATTAATGGAAACACATTTTGAGCTAGGACAGGACAGACAAAATGAATATAAGACTGAAAATCATTAGGAACGAAGCTCGCAGTTTGATATCAATCCTTCTGGTTGTTGATTACTGGGTTGCTACGGAAACAAAGATAACAGAATTCGCGAGGTGTTACTCTGAGATAAAATATTCAGCATCAGGGAGTCTAGTGAAGCGAATAAACATGATGGTATAATGGGCGAACGCCTACTGAGTTTGTTTTTCCTTTCTATCCTCATATTGCTTTGATTTTCATGTGCACAACGGATGTGGATACATGTTTTTTGACAAAATATCAATAGGAAGAGATGTTTCACCAATTGCAAATATCTGTTCTGTCGATGCTTGCGATAACATATTTCATTAATGTTTTGTTTTAATTTGTAGCCTCGAAAATATTGATAATGCTGACAATGATAAAGATATGTGTCACTACTCAATGTCATTGAAATTATCAATATATTTTTATTGAAATTGAATAATAAAAGGTTCAAATATTACCTTTTCCTCCAAGTGTCATGATGAATTGTCATCCAGTTTAACTAACTGACAAATATTTCCAACCACACGCTTTTGAGTCATCATTATCATGATTCTTTTTGAAAATAATAAAGATCAGCATTGAAAATTGTAGGTGTTGGAAAAGTGCAACGAATTTATGGAGGAAATCGCCTCTTATTGATTGTAAAAAGCATTTTCTGATAAACCATAGAGTATGTATATTAGGTAGAGTGGTAACTCCGCATTTATTAAATCCACAATGTGTATACACTTTCGATTTTATTAAATGAACTCGAGGGGGATATATGAAGTTGGTAATTACTACCAAATGAGAGATATGCAAATTTTTGCAGTTCTGAAGAATTTGCCACGGAATTGAGTGATCATAATTGTAATGCAGAAGAAATGATGGTATTTTACAGATTCTCAGTGTCATAACAGCCTTGGAGAGGTGATGTTTGCGGAATCAGCAATTCAATGGGTTCCTACTACTTTCATGCTCAACCTCAAGAGTGATTTCCTAAGCGTGATCTTATCACATGCAACCTGCCACTGGCACAGCAAAATCACAGAATCAAAGACAATGATTTCAATTAACTTTGAAAGATGTAAGTGGGTCCACATCACTATTCAAATTCAATAAATGAAGCATGAATTTAGTGATCGAATCATAAAATCATGCCGGTGAAAATTGAATTAAAAACTTGAAATTTCAGCCAAGAAAGCAAAATCAGATCTCGACATTTTCATCAAAAATTCCATTATAATATGGATCATGAAAT
Organism: Prostheceraeus crozeri; assembly: GCA_907163375.1. Classification (NCBI taxonomy): domain Eukaryota; kingdom Metazoa; phylum Platyhelminthes; order Polycladida; family Euryleptidae; genus Prostheceraeus; species Prostheceraeus crozeri. The sequence continues at coordinate 262,957 of CAJQUW010006666.1, forward strand.
CCCCTTGATAATCAGCTTAATTTCCGCTTAGTGAGGATGCTTATTAGCACCTGATGATATCTAACCTGTTTCATACTACTTACACTGTATATAGGAGAGTCATGTCGGTAGTATAGAAATTGGCAAATTTTGACTATTTTCAAAAGTGCTCAAATAATTTTTTGCACCACGGGAATGTAATCTCCACAAAAAACTGAATCTTTTGATTAAAAATTTCCACTGTATACAGATACTTTTTTGAGTCGACACTCTACCTAATTGTTAACTTTCAATTGTTAACTTTATTTCCATTGTATGTTATCCATTTTTTCCATCGGTTTAGTGATGTTTTAAATTATCAATTTCTTCTTGATTTCCATAACTATTCGTGACCAATGTCCTTTATTTCCATTCCTAGTGTGTGCGCAATACACCGTAAGGTGTGAGCGTTGAACGTGTAGAGAAAGAAGGTAGTTAGTGCAAGAAGGCCTAAGACTTCCATTTCTACCAATTCTGCCAGGACTGATCAATTTCAATTCATTGTCACAAGAAAGCTAAATCGATTTCCTTTTAGAACTGGTTAATCCAACATCGTAGCACGGATTGGAGAGCGTATTCAATCGTCATTCGGACTACTTTCACGGATTACTGAAATTACTAAGAATTCCATTCTACTATAAATGGGTGCTGTGATGATTTTTCATCATCGTTTGAGTCAGAAATATTGGAATGTAGGCTCATAACTGATATCATTGGTCTTGGTCTTGGACAAGCTCTCTATTGCAGCGATAAGGTGATGTGTAAGAATGATCAACATGCATGTCGCCATCAGCCAAGATGAAGCTTGAGTGCAATTCTTGAGGAATGGGCGATGCATTGCTATGCCCTATTGCACACATTTTCCGTGACCACAAGCCTATAAAGTTAAAGGCGAAGTCTTCAGCTGCTGATCACCAGAGACACCAATTCCTCAGATTCTCACAGAAAGTGATATTTCCCGTGGATTCTCGCGGAAAAAGTCGACTTGTGCGGAAATTCGCGGAACTTTGTCGAATCATACACAAGTTATCTAATTTCGGTTTTCATGAATCTAACATATTATAGGGCTATCGCAGAGTGGACGAAAGGGTGACACTCATAGAGTAGGTATATTGGTTAGAGTAGCAACTCGATATTAATCAAATCCCCAACAGTTTCGGTTTCATTAAATGAACTTGAGTTGAGACCCAGTACCACATGTGAGATATGCAAATTTTTGCACCTCTGGAGAAATGTACACGAATTTGACTGATCATGATAGTATGCAGAATAAAGAAAAGCAATTGGATTGGTTACCATCACAATAAAGCTCAGCCTTATTATAACAAGATTCTTAGGCGTGATCATATCACAAACTACCTGCCACTGTCAAGCAAAACATGCTAATCAAAGAAAATGATCAAAATTAACTTTAAAAGATGTAAATGGGCCCACACAGCTATCTAGATTTAGGAAATGACGCCTTGTCAATCATATAATCATGCCGCTGAAAATTGAACTAAAGACATGAAATCTCAGCCAAGAAGCTGTCTAAGATCTTACCTTTTCCATAAAGACCTGCATTATAATGAGTTTCATGAAAATTCCCTTACAATCAGCTTATTTGCCACTTATTTAAGACACGTTAGCAAGTCATACTATTTATCTAGTGACTTCACGTCGGTAGTATATAAACGAATAATCTGCAAAAAAGTTAGAGTCGTAAAAAGTGATAAAATAGTTTTTTAGACCGCAGGAACGTAATCTGAAAAACCGAATATTTTCATATAAAAGATTTTACTGTATAGAGATACTTTTCTTGGGTCGACATTCTACCTATTATATACTGGTTCTGTTTTTGGGAGTCAATGATAGCTTACAAGGCCGAAAGCAAGACCTGATGGCAAATGGCGAGCATGTGATGAGCATGCATCACAGAAAAATCAAGGAAGCAATCTACATCCACTGAAATCGTGACAAGATTTACAACCGAGATGGTGACTATCAATTCAGTGACATTTGGAATCCACTTATTTCTTTATGTAGCAATAACTTTATTTTTCATTGACTCTTCCTCTTAATTGTCATTTATTCATCCTACTTATTTGAATTCATAAGTAGCAGCATGTAAACATTGGTTTTTGACACTACTGTATTTACATTCACAAGCAGTAACATAGTGACATTTGGTTTTAACCTGCCCCTTGTCAAGGTGCAAACCTGCAATTTTATTTCACGTGATGAGATGTAGTCAGTCTTGAATGCATGTCCTGTTTGTACACGCGAAATTCACTTCGCATGATTAAGACAGAGATCGAAATCGCGCGACAGTCCAACTTTTTTTTGCAACGAGTTGTGTTTACCGGAAAATAAACTTACCTTGAACCATGTCTGTAAATGCATGCACAAGTCGCACAGTAAATGTTGACCAAAAGAAAAGGAAATTGTGTATTTTGTATTGTATGTTGTCATTAGAAGAATTTGAATAACATTAAATCTGTTTGCAGAAAGTCTTCGATTTAAAGTGATGCTCCCCAAATGTGCCACAATTGAAAGTACTAGCATCTTCAAAAATGCAATTTCCAAAATAATATTCGTACCTGTGTGCACACCTGTTTGTGTGTCATGCACATAAATAAATGCACTACATTTTGGATGAATGAATGCTCCATGTTTCATGCGATAACTTCACACATTGATATCATCTGTCTAATCTATCATTTCTATTTTCGGTTACGTGCAAATATCTGAAATAATAAAGAAGGTGAAATAGTGTGGTCTGCTTCATAAATGACACATTTATAGCTAAATCTGCAATCGTTGAATTTAGGTGAGAAAGTTACTCTTTCAAAAGAAGTAATTTCTTAGTTCCATCCCGCTTCCATATCCATGGATTTAATTCTTCCATGTCAACCTAGGATTTTTGGCCAGCTGCCTTCCCCTCTCTCCCATACAGATAAGCGCTGATGTCTATTTTACTTTTCCGGAAGCTCATGCCGAATTTTGCTATCAGACTTTACTCGTAGCATTGTCGCGGAAAGCCGCGGAATCTCAATTTTCCTGTCTTGGAAATTTCTGTCCTTGCTGATCAATAATGCCACGATGAAGTCTTCTGCTATCTGAAAAAATCTGAAAAGATGCGGCCTCGAGCACATTCTGCTGTAGCCAACAATGACTGATGACCTATGTTCTCCGCTACCACTGCGTGGGCATGATGAAATTAGCTAAAGATCGGCAGACTACTGATTGTAATAGTCAGTAATATCATTCATCATCTACTCATTGACAATCCTACAATTTTTGGAATTTTTGTAGAGATATTCAGGGACAGCAGCTGTCAGTCACTTCTTTGATGGTTCTATTCGTTGAAAGAGAAACTGCCACGCCAAAGATTACGTGAAAATAATGTTCGTGAGCGACAAGAAGGCTGCACTGGATAAGAATCTATGAAATTGTTGATTTTTTCAATCAGGATTCGAATTTGAATTGCACATGTGACAAAAGAACAGCTGATGTACTCGTTACTATACACTCGTGAAACTGTAAACTGAAATGACATCGTGTCATGACTGGAATCTGTTTATTTGTTTATTGAACTTTGGAGCTCATTGATGCATTGATAGTGATGCAAGCAATCAATTAGATGATAACACAATTCTAGTCAGCGGAAATTCACAACAAATGCTGTAATTCTGAGAAATTGACTGAAACATCTATTCGTTGACATCAATTGTTAAGAGGAGGAAGCTATGCTGACGTTTAGGCTTGAATTGTACGGTGTCGATCATATTCGCATAATTTTGTGAAGACTTTATCTTTTTTGTGTGGAGAATATCACTGTTATGCACTAGGTAACTGGGAATTTTGACAGGACCCTTTTGCTCCTACCCTATCTTTGAACATTTTATGCAGTAGAAATGTTCAAGGAAAGTTCGAATTCTAATGAGTTTGCTGCAGTTTTGTTGACGTAGACCTAGAACATGATAGATCTAAATTTATTCAAGTCTTAATTTATTATTCAAGTAGACAGCCAAACTCGCTGTACTTTCGGACCGCAGCTTGTTCTGATTTGGACAGACTTCTCGTTCTTGTCTTGTTTCGACCGACACGCTAAACAATCTAATTATGTGATTGAGTCAAGAAAACATCGATAGTTCCGTTTAGTAGGCTTGCTCGCATAATCAAGAGATATCAACTTTGACATAACTGTAATATCACGGATGCCCTGAAAGCGAAGGGCGATCAGTCATTAGATGAACCTATGAAAATGATCAGTAAATTAGACTACGCTATTGAAATAATGCTATCAGAAGCCAATGGAAATGGATATCGATAATCATGGATGGAATTTCGTAATTTTTATAAACTTCTGTATTTATCTAGTAATTGACTGTAAAATCTAGAAATTCGGTTCCCAAACAAAATTAGTTTATCGACTCGTTTGATGAGAGGATCTGAATTTGATGTTCTGAAAATCCAAAAGTTGGAAAACTCATACATCACCGATCCTTTATTAGATAGATGCAAAGTACGTGGAATGTGGATTCAAAATAGTTTAATTCAATTACTCTTGAAAGTGTCCGCGACCAGATAAACTCATCTACTGCAGACAAGGTCTCAAAGGACGAAATTCAAGGCTGCTGTTAATTTGCTTATTGGGGTTGGTTGGACCAGATTGTCGCTGCATTTGTCTAACCAGCACCTGAGCATTCAATGGTTAAGGATCAAAGTCATCGTCACAATTATTGTCAACTTCTCGTACATTCTTGCCGAATCAGTGAATTCAATAAATGTTTAAACAAGCCGCTTCTATAAACCGTGAAACATAAATTGGTAGATTTTACTGATGACTATGATCTGTTCCGTATTTCAGAATATGGCTTATTCCCTGAGAATTTCTTTATCATTACTAGCCATATCATCTATGATGAAGATAGCTCTTTTAAAATCTAATGCTGTAAGCCTGCTGTGTTGAGTTTGTCTGATGAAATAGCAATAATTTTGAATTCATTCCATACATGAAAATTCAATGAAAATTCATTCCCTATTTATTTACAGTTATAAAAAACCTCTTGTGTAAAGAAGTCACAGTGTTCAGTATTATGATTCTGTTCCTGATACTTGATATCTGCTGTTTAAGACACATGCTAACAAAAAATTGACTCCTCTTGAGTTGATGCACCCTACACTTATACATTTGGACCGCTAACCTCCTTTAATGTACAATCCGATTTGTCATTAATTGCTGTGGAACCAAATGATTTGCCATTAAGCTAACTAATTAAAATGTCATGTACATTATATTTTAAATGACCACAACTGATCATGATATTTTACAAAGCTCGCTTATTGTCATGAAAAAAGTTTCCAAATAGGCCAAATAGGCGGGAGCTAGCGTGAAGTTGTGCAGGGAACGAGGTAGTACAGAAAACTTTCACATAGCATAGTACACCTCTAACCTACTGCAAAACTTCGCGTCTGCCGGATCAGATCATTTGCTTTTCAGAAATAGAGAGGATAACACAATCCTATATATTTCCAATGGTGAAATTGTGACATTTAAGGTGTTGACTCCATCTTTTCGAATTTTTGCTCATAAAAGTTACACAAATTGGTATTTTGTTGAACTGGTTATTATAGAAATCATCTACAGATCATGATCTTTCAAATGAGTTATCATTCAGTGACAGAGGATGAAGTAAAGTGTACAAACAGACACTTTTCGTTGGTGTAACTGCAAATTTTAACATAGAATTTCAGGAAAATTGTTGATATACTTTAACGAAAAGTGTTTAACGAAGGTAATCAATTATCACATCATTTTGAACTTTATTATCTGATCAGTGTGTTGAGCGTGCGCATTTTTTAGTATGTCTGACTGTCCATTAACTTCATGTCTCTTTTGTTACTTCTTACCTATGACGCATCGGTATTTCATTGATTATCTTGCGTATCTGTCGATCTACTCCCACTTTTATAGAAGAGATATCAACAGTATAACCTCTGTCTGGTGTAAAACTAATCAGTTCCGTGACTGCTCTTCAAAAACAACGATTCATTACGATTTATCACGATTTCGAAAAACATTTACATGTAGTCTCATTTTGATAAATGTGAATTTATTTTTTATTGAAATTATTTCTCTATCGATGTAAATGATAAGCCTACATTTTCTATCAATCGAATACAAGATGAACAAAACCGAAGCACGCTTTTTTGAAAGCAAGCTCTTAAAACATGCCTTTCCACCCTTCCTAATACCCAAGCTAGAATAGTATTAAATACAATTGAAAACAAGATAAAAAAAGAACTTTGGTTGTAATACTATCTGTAATTACACTGCTAAGCAAAAAAATGTCTCTGAATTATTTATAGAATCAGTCAATATCCATCAGCGGCATTTGCTTCGTGTACGTAAATTTGATTGTCCATGCCCATTCTAAAGGTGTTTCGACTGGAAGATAAACAGTGACACCATTTGAAGCTGGAACAAATCGTAAAGGTGTTGAGTCTCCTAGTAAGGTAACTTTGGTCGCAGCTGTGACACGTGGTGCTCCCAGGAAGATTTTACCACCTTGTGGCCATTTCAGGACAATGGCATACACTGCTCCATCCCTGGAGGCGGTGTACCAAACATTCTTTGTCGCAGTATCATTTTGATGAACCCACGGTACTGATTTGTAGATTGCTTCTCCATTAATTCCCAGCCATTTTCCCAAATTTCTTAATCTTTCTTCAAAAATGGGACTTATGCGTCCGTCCATGGTGGGTCCTACATTGATTAGAATATTACCTCCACAACTGACGGTGGATGCCAACTCTGACAGCAGTTCTTCAATTGACATGTAATCTGCAGCAATCGCTTCACGACGGTATCCCCAAGATAACTTGTCAATGGTCATTGCGTTCTCCCATTTGTGAGTTTGAAGCTTTCCTGGATTGTATCGATCAGCGCAGGTATAGTACCCACCATGTTTGCAGATAACACCACCCCATCGATCGTTAGTGACCACTGTGTCTTTCACGGGGCTGTCATTATACAACCACGCCAGGAAACCAGTGGAGTTCCAATACGTGTATGAAGCTGCATCTCCATCGGACCAGATGACATCTGGTTTGTAAGTATTGACCAATTCATAGAGCTCAGGCATTGATTTCGAGCGCACAAAGTTGCGTGTTTTGAAGCCGCTGGCCTTGTCATTGTTAAAAAGTGGATTGAACCATTCAAATAATGAATGATAAAGACCAAAGTGAATATCTGTGCGGTTTCGAATGGACGAAGCCAATGCACCTACAAGATCTCTATTTGGCCCGTTATCGACGGAGTTCCAATTGAATGAGACGCTTGTTTTCCAGTTGCAGAATCCCTCGTGATGTTTGCTTGTGAGTACCACGTACTTCGCTCCGGCAGCCTTGAAGAGATCAGCCCATTGATCTGGATTGAAGAGCTCAGCGGTGAACATCGGAGCAAAGTCAGCGTATGTGAAATCAGGTTTGTAGTTATTTTTCATGTAATTGACAACATCACTCTCCTCTGTAACTTTCCAGTAATACCAGAACCACTCAGAGCGGAAACTGGGCACCGAAAATACTCCCCAATGGAGGAAGATGCCGACTTTGCCTTCATCATACCAGGCAGGTAGAGGACGCTTGTCGAGGGAGTCCCATGTGGGCAGATATCTTGTGGTTGGTTTTGGGACAGGTGTCCCCAACAGACACGGCACAACCGCCGCTAGGCAGACTATAAACAGAAGTCGAACAGGCAACGACATCATCTGATCGTTACGTGATCGAATTTTAGCGGTGATATCATATAAATACGAAGTGGACACGATCTATCGCTGATAAAGATAGTAAGGTGCAATATTCGAATCATGTGACTGTCAAGTATTCTAAACATTCTTCGTGAGAAACGATGATCAGTCTGTTTCATTGGATGACCAGTTGACTGTTGGATCGAGGACACGTCAAAAGTCATGAGATGACTTCGAGGGTGTGAGCTCGCACTGACCGCTGAAGTGTTACTAAACGATAATTTGATGCGGCATACTTCATGCAGACACATTTCTGCTGCTATTTCAAAGCAAGTGATTGCCAAGCTGAATGCTTTCATTTCAAATGAACATCAGCGTTGCTGAAATGCACTCAATGTCATGGATTGAAAGTTTCTGCGAGAATTGGTTGGAAATTGTTGTCACAAAATCATGCATTATAAATTTGATCACCTAAAAATGTCATGAAATGGACGTTTTGATGTGTTGTGCAAAAATGTATATAGAATAAGGTGACTCTTGCCATATTGATGAAATGCACAATGTCCTGTGAAGCTGCAGCATGCAACTTCTATCAGATGAAAAATGTTTGCATGTAGGTATATTTTTTGTAAACATAGCCATTATTTGATACGATAAACAGAAGTGCATACAATGGCAAAAAATAATCTAATTTCTCGCTTTTGAACGAACGATTAAACCTTTGTCTTTGTTTTTATTAGACAATGTTTTGACCATTGAATTTCCATGTTTATTGACGAACCGACCGAGGTAGGCTTGAAAATGAATAGGGAGGACATGCTGTGACATGACTAATTTCTATGAATTCTTTGATTCATGTAATATCTATGACGACCTCACAGGTCCGCTAATTTAGTAATTTCACACTAATTTCAATTTCAATACCTTTCTGGTCCCAAATACTCTACTCTGCTACTCTCTAGTAGCCTAGTCATACACTTAAATAACAGATAGATTGGAGGTGCATGTGCACTTGATAAACCACTTCTATAGATTGGTTGACATTCAATGATAGAAGCCGTCTGCTTGAGCCACTAACCAGCAGACACCTCTGTTCGACTTGACTATATATCGACAAATAATTCAGCTAAATTCATTGGGCGTATACACCAGTCTGTGTTATTGATTGCACTTTGTTCTTGAGCGGTCAATTTTTCGTTCCTTGAATTATCAAATATATCCCAAGACTGCTATTTTGTCAACACGGCGTGCTTGCCGACCTGCAATTGAAGACTCAAATAGAAAATTCGATTTGAAATTATTTATGTTTATACAAGAGTAAGTTCTTTATGTGATCATCTCGTTGAGACATAAGATTCATCCGATCAAAATATTCATTATAGAAAACAAACAGATTTCGAACCTCAAACACCACATTTATGAAGGACGTCGTCGGATGCTTTTGAATTGAAGTTCAAATGTATTAAACTGTATTATCTACTTATTTGAAATAATATTTCAATAGAATAATCCTCAGAACGACCAAATGACAAATTTCAAACAGAATTTTAGAAAAAACACTTTGCACTCAATTAAAATAGAGCGTTTCAAATACCTCGTCAATGAATGAAAATTTGATCAGGGAAGTAATAATTATTGCTGTGCAGTCTGCAAGAAATGAAGGCGGAGTGGGTGAACTACAGGATCAGACAGCGTGAAGTTTGGCTGCAAAATTCGAAGTTTATTGAGAGACTGTCGGCGACGGTCAAAGGAAATCGACTCTCAGCGCTCGGGGATGATCCAAAACCGGCGCCGAGCCCACCAAGTGATCGAATGCCGCGAAATTACAGGAAGGATGCTCGAAATTCGCAGATTAAACGCCTCGACTAGCGCTGAGACAACGGGAAATGAAAGGGATCAGTGACACTACCGGAGGTAGAGGTCAGGAGTCTTTTCCTTCCTTTCTCCTTTCTTCGATGTCATTCATCTTCAATTTTTCATCGATTCCTCTTTTCAATGACTCTGCTGCATATTCTGTTTCATTAGACAACTTTGAAGTAATGAATTCTTCATGATTTCTTAATTTTGATCAAACGTTTGAGTATTCTTCACATGAATAAGACACAGAGGGTAATAAGGCCCAGTTCCAAAATCAAAAGTCAAAAACGTTTATTTTCCGACACAGAAAACGTCGATAACATTCGGGTAAACAACATTTAACCATTAGAAACGTTCTAGGTTAAATTTTCACAATTCATCAAAATGAGATGAAGAAAAAAATGCCTGATGAAGAAATAGACCGACGCTGGATGGAGAGGACCCGTAAATGCACTTTATCATTTGTTATAACACATGAAAGTGATGACATTAATTGAATGGCACAAGTGGCGAGAGAGATTTGTTAGCCTAACAGTGTTTCCGTGTGCCCCTGGGTGATTTCTCACTGAGGATCATGGATCTATGAGTGTTAATCACGATGTTAGTGTCCTTCCGATTGCTTCAATGCAGGATTCCGAAGGTGCAGGAATTCTTAACCAATAAATGTGAGTATTGAGGAATTATGTAAGAAACGAGATATAATAAGATTCACAAAAAAGACGATATTTAAGTTATCAAAGAATTTCTAACATAGTCACAACTGAGCTATTTCAAGAAACTTCATGTACAGTTCATAATTTCAAAATGCAAATTAAGTGATTATTTGCAAGTTTCTTTACTTTCATCTTACTAGCATAATTTTTTTCATCAACTATTTTGCCTTTTCTCTTTTTGGCAAATGGGTCGATTTGTAATTTGCATCGAATGTTCAGTGTAGAAGGCTTATGTCTCAAAATGCCCTCTCATCCATTTATGTCAGCTACAAAGTTGGACCCAATGAAGCTTGCTTCTTGCAATAGTTCAACGCTCCAAAGCAAAATTAAGCTGCTAATCTAGGCTAAATTAGGCTAAGTCTCATATTTTGTATCTCATACATAAGTTTATTTTATTTTGCAAAACTTTAACTTTTTAATTAAGCTCTTGCATTTACCGGTACTCTTGAAATCATTAATAGAGAAAGTGCGGGTGCAGTGTGGAAAGCATTCATTTCTGGTAAAGTGATCATAGAGATCTCATTTATGATCAGTCAGTTCTGTATACACAAATTGAACGTTTGTTAATGTTACCAATTCACCAACATTGTTGTGTTCCAATATCAACGACTTATGATTGCTAAATGATAGGAGATTGTGCCATTTCCAGACATGAGTTCATCCTTCTGTCAATGATTGAGTATGATACCTGCAATTTAGTAAAGTAAAACCGATCAGATTGATCAAGTGATCGGAGTGCTGGAAAGGGGCAGTTTTGACCTCCAGATTTCGTACAGATGTGGAGAATATTATTATACCGATATTCCTTACTCACAGCCCGATTCCAGCTGTTTTACAAGCTACTGTGTTGATGATTGGATTAAATTCATCCCGAGTACTTTATTCTCAACTACCTAGTTTCCAATTTATGATTTTCAAATATTCACATAATTTGATGTAGTTGTGGTTCGTCATTAATTCTGTAGTCCCTATTGCGAAAGCCTTGTGTGCACTTGAGAATGGTAAATACGCAGGTGACAAGCGAAACGTCGGTAAAATTGTCGTTCTTATTTCAAGTTATTTCTAAGTCAAACTTTGCCATACACTTTTCGTTATCACGTTCAATCTTCTGTTGGAGCTGAGCGTGCTTGGGTCTGTAGAAGGGAAGCTCACACGGGCGGGCCTTGGGCTTTGTCTAGCGGAGAGTGAGGTCCACCAAAATCAATTTCTGCAGGTGTGGTGCAGGAATCGGGATATCGCCAATGACATCCATTTGAAGGAGTGTGCTGGCGTCTGCCTCACGATGAAGGGATATGCATTAACGTTTTTGTTTACCGAAGATTCGCATTCGTTGCTTACAGCCAGGCCCTATGCCAAATAACCGTGACCATCACGTAGATTGCCTTGCCTTGAGGAAGGAAGCGGTCGCTGAATGCTATGTTTTGATAGATCTATGAAAAAATTTGAAAGGAGTGAATACGGCTAGATCGCTGCTTCAATGAGTCAGACATTTTCATCAGTCCAGAGGCCTATTAACTAGCTCATAGCCACCTACCTAAAAGCAACAAAATTTCAGCATTTCTGAAAGTAAACAGTGATTGTTATGCAATATTAGTATGCCTCAATAAGGAATGGACAAAGCGCCGGCATCGAGAATTCATGTCTTTTCGGTTACTAAACATTCTTTACCATTGCTTCTTTCAAAAAATCTCTTAAATGCTAAATTTATGAAATGATTTGCATCGTTGGAGAATTGTTGTTGGGATCATGCTTTCCTCCACTGCAGTAAATGGACTGAATTCTTCGCTTGAAGAGTTACATGTGTATCTTGGACGAAAATGACGCATTAAAAATAAGAACATTGTCGTATTACATCAAAAGGCTTACATTTCATCATTTTCATAAAATCGATTACTCTCATTTCCATTCCATAATTCCTCGCTATGAAAATCTGATTCTATCTCGTGTTTCTCGAGAGTCTCAATATTACCTTTATCTTACAATGTGACTTTCCGTATCATATTTCAATCCATTGCGCTTCATTAGTGAATATTTTCAATTCCGCTTGAATCTTTCACATCTTTTGAAAGCATCCGTCGAGACAGCGCTAACTGCGTACAAAAATTACGCAATTACCATCTCGATCATACTTTCTCCGGACACGATCCTTGCAAGATATCTCAAGAAATGAGTGAATGAGAAAATGACTCAGCTTTGAAATCGGTGATCGGTCAAGGAATGATTCATCGTCGGTCAGTCTCCAAACCTTCCTCATTGACTCACCAGAGATTTCAAAATAATTAAATAGCTGCCATCTGTCCAGAATTCCGGAGCCGAACTGATCATGTCAAAATCAAACCGGATATAGCCAATCGTAGTCATCAACTAATGCCCATTGCGTGTCCTCTAGGTCGTGTGAATAATATTCACATTTCTTCGACCCTCACACGAAACAGGATGAAGGCTGGAAATTTGGCAATGCTCGAGGAATAAGGTCAACTGACAAATGTGAGGCTTCATCGCATAATTATTCAATTGTTTCAAGTTAACTTGTCCAGATTCTTAAAAACTCGAACAGCGGCTCAGTGACTCAGAATTTCCGTTACATGGTGCACTGATGTGCATGAGGCTGTCAATCATTTATTCAAACAACAATGGCGCCATTATATAGTCTTCATGTTAATTTCTCTTTTTGACGAATAAAGAATCACCCGTCCTACAAAGTTCATGCACAATTTGAAAATGCAAGGGAACAGTTCCTCAGCTTTGAAGAGCAAACTTCATGGCGTGTTCTTAGTTTGAAAATAAACGCGAATAGCCTATGCAAAACACCTTAAGGATGTTTGAACGTAGCTAAAGAATTCAAAGGCATTGAATTCAAGAGTAGCTTTGGGTTATGCCATGCCTTTATATCGTCGTGCTTAAGGCATCCTGCAAGCATAGGCCATGCTTGCCACAACATCGCACAGTATCTCTTATATAATATAGCATTTTCTTATTTTCACATTATTTAAACCCTATGGACTTTTATTTCAATATGTATTTACTTGTTCTATGTTTACTTTTTCATTATCATTTGTCATATCTGTCTTTTTTATAATAAACTGCATACCGGCGCTGTGGCCTTGTGGTAGAGTGTTCGCTCTGCGTCCGGGAGACCTTGGTTCAAATCTTGGTCGGGTCAAACCTAAGACTTTTAAAATTGGTACACTCTGCATTCTTGCTAAACACTCAGCACGAAAGAGAATGAGAGTGGTAAATGACAACTCGGCCACATGGAAGAAAGGCTCCGTGCCTAATGTGCTTCCGAGTATAAACAACGTTCATTTTATGCGAGTACTCAGCTGACATATTTCAATTATCATGGTTATATTTTGTACTTGCATTATAATTTATGTCATTTTTTCTATCATGATGTATTATAATGGATTCCAGCGTGGCTTACTCTATAAGAGCAACAAGTCTTGATAGCATGACTTTTCCAAGTGTGCATCTTTTGCGTATGTTAGGGCACTCACATGTAGATCGTCTGTTAAATCATAATCAGTTATTCAGCTATGCTTAATTATAAGCCACTACTTCATGAGCAAGACCAATATTTCTAATTAATAAAATTTTGATTTCAAATTTGCTTGTCAGCAAGTGCCAATTCTCAAACGGCAAATGAGAGCCTGGTCGGACATCGTAACTCGATCCCAGCCTGTTCGAACTCTACTGTGAGTGATTATTTCATGGTGCTCTGCATATGCGAATTATGTTGACGTAAGTGTTATGGTTTACCGGGGGAGTGACCTTTTGGCAGAGCTTCATCTGCATCTCTGGAGACCTGTTTTAGGCTCATGTCAAACCGGAAACTTTTGTAGCATTGTATTCATCCATTTCCTTCGAAATAGGTGCATTTTGCATTCTTGCTAGAGACATTTAGTAACATAGAATGAGAGTGGAGATGTGTGGAACTTGCGCATATGGAAGAGAGTCTTCCGAGTCACATGTGCTTCTTCCGATACACATACAAGGGGCATCTTTGATTTTTATCTATTTGACTGATGGCTTTGTGGTCAGTTCTAGAGAGATTGCGATTGGCCAGCTAGAATAAGTACGGTAGAAAATGAAAACACAATTTAGGCGATTGCCAACATTTCAAAAGAAAATCCTTTCTTCCAAACGACCAAGCAAGCGTCTCATTATCCCATTATCAGTCCATGTTAAAGAGTTCCTTAATTCATAGAACGCATGTTGCGGTGCCATCGATGGAAACAAATGCACCGATGTTCCAAGTCAGCCTTAACCTTCAGAGACCTGAGGGGGTCTACTGGACCCAACAGGCATGTTTTTCTATCCATATTTCTACAGCCATACTTTTTGTGCTGAGGATATGTTAACCCCCGGGCATGTACCGCCGTAAAATCATCATTTTTGAAAATGAATTTACATGCGTTATTTCATTCCAATTGAATCTGTAGAAGCATTGTAGATAGGCCAAGGGAGTCCACTGGAGGGTGTAGAAATTCCCATAACAAAAGTTTTGCTGTCAGATGATTTTGTACATGCCCATGATGGTGCATAAAGAGTGAAATTCATTTATTCAATGTTTGCATCATACTTGTGCATGTGCGTTATGTCAGAAGATCGCAAAATGCGAATATTTTGTTTTTGCACATGATTGTGCAGGACTGGTTGGCTTACATGAACAAATCAGCATAAATCAATGTTCAAAATGAAAGCTATCATTATATTCATACTTCAACACTGAAAACAGACTGTTGGCAAAGTTTTCACAACAGTAATTGATGAGTTTGAGATCTCCAAAGCTGTCTTGAGGGCCTTAAAATGGCTCAGCTTAGGCCTATTTCCGATTGACATGGATAAAGTTAAAATAACGGACGAATATCAGGGTTCTGCTGCATGGAATAAATTAATTTTAAAGCTGTTGTTGATACGCATGACTTACCTTCGTGAAAGTGGATAAGTCAATTTCTATGGTCAATGCAACTTTTCCAACCGAATGAATGATCAAGCCTCACTCCCAGAAATTTGACATTTTCTTGGAATTTCACAGTTGGTAAATGCCATCTTTGAAATGAGCCCGATAAATTATCACACTGTTACTTTTTTTGAACGTTTTTGGACAATTGTTCTCAGCAGTCCATTGTGACATACTTTCATATTCAACGTTGAGAGCATCGATGTAATACCGAGCGTTTGCATCCATCTGTTTTTTCAGACAGGTTCTTTGGAATTGTGGCTCCAGAGATGACATGCGTCACCAAACATGTGAGGTCCCAGTATGAACCATTGCGGGACACCACTGCCAGCATCTCTAATCCGACTTCTAAATCTTCGGTAGCGAAGTCGTTGCTTACGATCTCTCAAATCATCCATTTAGAATGTGACAAGCCCTGAAAGGAGTCCCATGCGGCTTAGTATGCATGCGTAAACTATGCATGTAGCCTATTTTCTTAGAGTGAAATATCAAAAGTCAAGAGTTAGTGTAATCAAAACGGCGACAATGAATAATTGCAATTATTTGATTGATTGTTTCATACTGCAATTAAAATTAATCGATCACCTAGCTATTAAAAACAATTAATATTTGATAACTTCTGTATGTCACCAATGTCACAGTGAGATCACTGGTGGAGGCTTGGGCAATCGTGCGATAATTATCTGAAATGAAAATTCCATCCTGAGACCGGCACTCAAGCATCCGATTGTTTACATTGCATACTAGTATAAAGCAGATGAGAAAATTTGTAAATCTGGATAATTCACCTGGAGAAAAATTCGCTTTAGGGGCTTCAATGTGCAAACTTTAATGCACCTAAAATTACTAGAACTTCAATATTTCTCATTTTGACAGTATACAGCATTCAACTTTTTATAATGAGCTACATAAGTCGTAACTCCTGTTGGTACAAATTGTTCAATGCAGCATGAAGAAACGTCAAAATTTTGATTCAAACACTATAACAATCGCTTCAGGGTCGAAATCTTGAAGCTGTCCGTCTCAACCGGAAAAAACAAATTAGCAGATTCGGGTGAACCTCTCAATGTTTCAATACGGCCGCTACACATCCATAACAAATAACAAAACCAGCTGAGCAATTCGAATGTATCCGTTTTTTCAATGATCTTGGTTTTCTTGAGAGCCTGTCATTGAATGTGTAACATTTTAACTTGAAAGTTATCATCATTATCAGACTTTAATAACAAATTCACATTTGTTTGGTTTCTGGTGATAATTCAGCTTTAAGCAAATGACCAAGATGTTTCGTTGACCATATAATTGATTAATCAGCAGGTACATTTTGTAACGTTTGGTCTATGCGCTAATGACAGAAGATTCATGCATCCAATTCGACTAATGATGGAAGAAACCAACATCTTTGAGCCGATGTCCGCGTTCTCTTGACCTGTCAATCGAGTCAATGTCCGCGGTGAAGACGAGGCTACAATTTGTCATGCTCATCGATCCAAGGGATCTAAGCTCAGATTTCAGTGCTTGGCGCATTTCAAAACCAATTTTATATCGTAACACGTAGTGTAAAAGGCTCTTGTAGAAAAGCACGATTTTAAACCCATCTTTGAAAATGAGGTTTCGAAACAATAAGCAACATGCGGTCATAAAGCAATTGTTAAATCCCAGTTTTATATAATTAATTTTTGTGTCATTTTTATATAACGGTTATCAATTTCATATCAAAATTTATAAAAATAAGTCACAGTTTAGAAGGTGACACTGGCATTGATGGAAATCGATCGAGGTATGAAGAACGTCGATATGAGGTCTTTAATGATTCACTGGTAGAAATCTGCATCATTTCATGATTGGATGTTCAAAGTATCAGAAATTACGACAGAAACTAGCACCGGCATCATGCCACTGCAAAAGTTCAACTGAGTTTTACAAGTTTATGAATACGCAGATTCCAAAAGCTGTTAAGTGTATTGCCAATTGTCAGAGCACAAGCTAAAGGACTGAAAGGAAGCGAATTTTCGTCTCTGATAATTCTCCTCTTATTCCTGATCATGACCATTTTACTATTGAAATTTACCACCCGCTTGAGATGTATTTTAAATAATGTTTCATGAAGTCTGATACACACTGCTTCTTAGCTGTTCCTGCATACTTTCAAGGTATTTGGAAAAAAAGTGCCTATTGATTTAAATGAATCAATTGTCAATTTTTTAGTCTGATTTTTAAATGAAAACTTAAAGCGTCGCTATGTCCCTTTGACGACACAATTAACCTTAGATTGATATTACAATCATCGATTTATCCAGAAATATGTAATAGAAAACATTTGTCCTCCGCTAATGTACATAATAAGGGAATGAGCAATTTGAAACAATTACAGTAATGAGCAAAAGACACTTATGAGTATTGGCAATATGATTATCAAATCCAATTCTTTTAATAGTTTGCATGAATCATGTTTAGATCGCATGTCAAAATTTGAAAACCAATAAACAGAAGTCACATTTCTTCAACATTATAGGTGGGACGGTTGAAAAGTTGCTGATTTGCGAATACAACTTGAGACAGCTTCCGATTACAGTTTTGAAAAGTTCTGGCAACAAGAGAATGTTTGAGGCCTGCTAATCTCCTCTAAAATTATAAATATGGAAATTCAGGAATCTTATCTCATTTTAACATTATCAATTATCTCAATTTATCTCATTTATCGCATCATAGCGGCTCATTGACAAAATTTAAATGTCTTATTGGCGGACAGTCTTGTCTATTCTGTCAACGGATCATTATATTCTTTGTTAATTAATATCCATGCACAGTAGCTAGCTTTGTAACTATCCTCTTTTCTACAGCGTTAGTCAAAAGTAACGCTAACAGCTTTGAATTGAAAATTCTATTTCTATGATAATCACAATAACTGAGCAATTGAGCATAGAGACAGGATACATGATTGGATTTGTATTATCAATTTGCTTAAATTCAATAATGGTCACTTCTTTTATTCGTATAGAAAGGATTAATTATTTCTCATCTTTCTGTTATTGTGGTCAAATAGGAATTCATTTTAATCTTTCACAAAATACCGGAACATTTAGCGCATGAAAAGAAGCATAGCAGCCGAACATTTTCGAATTTCGGTAATTTTTCAGTAATTGTTCTCTCATTCGCCCCAAGCATGCTGACACGTTAAAATAATAGTTGGTTCAACAGGAGTATCATGATGGGGATAATATTGTGAAATAGTGGAGTCCTTTCCACGCGAACAGAAAAAAGTAGCAATTTTTGGGCTTAAGCAAATTGCTGATACAGATCCAATTATGTATCCTATCATCATGTTCAAGTGCTCAGATATTGAGGTTATCATAAATAAAGGAATTTCAATTTGTTACTTTTGACTAACTG
Organism: Prostheceraeus crozeri; assembly: GCA_907163375.1. Taxonomy (NCBI): domain Eukaryota; kingdom Metazoa; phylum Platyhelminthes; order Polycladida; family Euryleptidae; genus Prostheceraeus; species Prostheceraeus crozeri. The sequence goes on from CAJQUW010006666.1 coordinate 281,634, forward strand.
TGTATTTTGATGTAAAAGGATCTCATTACTTCAAAGTAGTCTAAACCTTAGTTAATAGGCTACATTGTCATACATACCTGCGATGACTGAAAACGCACAGAGGAAGCTTCCTAAATGATCAAATTCAATCTATATCTAATTAGACAAGTAATTAATTAGGAACTATGCAATGTAACATTACATTTCAGATATCTGAACGGCACTATGCTGTAAGGTTGAGGCTGATCTATGATTGAACCACAATATGCTAAATCGGTATATTGCGGTTCAATATTTCAACATTGAAAGATATGCGAACTTTAACACAATGAAAATTAGCAACATCAGCTGTTAGTTAGGAAATTAATGCGCACATCTATGGCGCCTTATAGGTGGTTGACTTTAGTAACCTAATATTCTTGAAGTTATTTTCATATCAGATGAAGCAATGTTCTACAACACTTCTCTATCAACTGACTAAAAATTGCTCACTTTGAAAAACGTCGACAGTTCGTGACTCCCTTGCTCACGAATCCAGATACAAATGTATGTAAATTGGCCTTTGGGGATTTTAAGTAGCCGAAATTTTGCATGTTCTCGTGTTCATGAGGATTAGAAGTAGGTATACGAATCCAAATACATATGAATAAAAGATATTTGGAAGCGCATGCCATTTTCCCAGATAATACAATAATAAATTTCGAAATATTTATCACATATGGAAAGCTTATTCAGTAATTATTAGGATATTTTCTCTATTGACATATGTAAGTTTTTATTTGACTTCAGTTATTCCGGAAGCTTTTCAAAACAGTCAACGTGTCACTCCATTCTCAAATTATATTCTTGCGATACTTTCTATCATAAATGGCATTGCCATTAGACTACACAGTCTAATTGAAAATAATGCTCTTCTTTCGCATTCTCTTTTCTTTCTACTCATCAACAGCTTCGTACCGACTGTCACTCGCATAGAGCTGTCTGTAAAAGAAATCCAAATTATATCTGCTCCAAAAGACTCACTTGTGCTGAAAACTCTCACGTTGATTTAATTTATCATTTGTTTTATCTGTTCATTAATTCACCAATTTCCATCTTAACTCAAACAGCAGTCGTGTCGTTTTTCTTATTCTCATCTCCTCAATTGTCAGGAGAATTATATTTGAATACGAATGCAATGTATTTTCTGTTCCTATTCAATGTCCTATCAAATCCAAGTGATTTACTTTTCTATCGAGATAAAATTCACTGTCAGTCAACCTTCTTTCCCCAGAGACGCACTCATATTGTGCTCATTTCTTTGCTAACATGAATTTTCTCAGAATGTTGACTGAGATACCTTCTAATTTTACAAAACAGACAAAGACTTGTCGATGATATCCTTTTTCTCTTTTGATTCAGCCACAGATGCCTTGGTACAAAGAGAATTGGAAGATCTTTAAATTTTCTATTTTTGCGACATAAAGAAAGCAGATTTTCATGGTGTCATTTATGCATAGAAGATAATCAAGCGCTTCTGTTCTACGTTCTTCAGATGATATTTCACGACATTCTCTCTTCTTTGTGAACATCAAGACAAATATTCTATTGAAAGCACATGGCGATGTATGCAGCCTGTTATTGTTATGCTTCACTTATTGCATGTATAAGATGCTTTAGAAGCATTGCAAAACGTAGATAATTCCATCGATTATGCATCACATAGAACATTGTACACATTTCTTTGAAGATAATGTTCTCCGTCATTTCTAACACATGCATGTCACATTTTGCATCCTGCATGGGTTTGCTAGAAAATCCGAAATAATCGACTAGCCTGAAATATGGAGGAAATTAAGTAATCAATCCATGGGCTACTGACCGACCGCAGACTGAGGATAAACCGGCACCGAATCTTACTCCAATTCTCCTCAGACAGCATATACTGTACACGTACATTCCATGCATAGACTTCCGACCCCTGTAGCAATACTCACTGTCATGGTAAATTATACAAAGTGAAAATTGCTTCCAAAATCAACCAGCCAAATGTCAGTGAAGAAATGAGCGAAAATGCCATTCATGATTGTCTTTTTCATCATCAAATGCTTAAAATATCTTTGATATTTCAACGGAAATGTTCGTTAAATCTGTACATTTGTGACAGTCAGTGCTGGCGCGTATTCATGGAGAGCGGACAAAATTCGATACTTTCGATGCTTCAATAATAGGAGTAAGGTATTTTGATTAAAGTGTATGTATATTATATTATGCATATTGATTATATTCTTTTATATTATTATTATTAATATAAATTATTATTATATGATATAATTAATTATATCAATTATATTTCTGGTATCATGCACCAGAAAAAGCAACTTTGAAAACATTTGTTCATTTGGGATGTGAATCTCAAGAGAGAATTAACAACTTGGCATACATGCATGGGATTTTATTTTCCAAAATAACAGTCTGAATCACGAACTGGACTTTTAACGTGTCACATTCTTCCATGAAGAATTGCATCATAGTGAGACACATGCATTCATCAACCGCTTTGGTACGCAAGACCATGAACTTGGCTATCTATGCAAATGGTTTCAGACCACAGAAATAAATTGTTTGTCTGAACTTGTTTGTTGTTATCAATTTCTATGTTTCAGACGCATCCGGCGGGCCGTGAAACCCACACAATTAGATTGTTTAACCGCATCACTTTGCTAGAAGTGCAAACTGATTCAAAACGATGGGACCAAAACACTTTGGATGGCACATGCAGGAACTCACTAAGTGGACAAAAAGAAATTTTTAATGCCTTGCAGAGATAGGAAAATTGGTCGTGCCCCGCTTGCGGATTCCTGTGAATTTCTTCCAAAAATGATCCGATCGTCACGATTCCTTCAGATTCGGAGAATTCAGATCATTGCGCAAAAGTTCTCTTGATAGTGTTGGGCCGTCTGATCATTATTAAAAAAGTTAGCAGGCGCACGAAAAAACGTTCACAAATTTCTCTGCAGAACTTGACATCGACTGTGTCTCTTTTCTGTGTGATCCGGCTAATAGCAGTAACTGAAACGTTGCACCCACAGAATTAGACAGGTCGTCTCTTCTTCCGTTTGACTAGAAGGGAAGCATTGGAACAAGTAACGTTATTGAAATGGCACAATCTCCTGACTAAATACCATAGCAATCGAACAATGAGCAGCCAGTTCAACATTAAACACGCCACATTGTGCAAAGTTTCAGTGACTGTTATCAACCGGATCACATATCAAAGAGACACAGACGATGTCAAGTTCTACAGAGAAGTTTGTGAACGTTTTTTCATGCGCCTGCTAACTTTTTTAAAATGATCGGAGGGTCCAACTTTATCGAGAGAACTTTTGCGCAATGATCTGAATTCTTCGAACCTGAAGGAATCGTGGCGATCGGAGCATTTTGAAGGAATTCACAGCAATCCGCAAGCGACGCACGACTTTTTTCCTATCTCTGTAAGGTACTAAAAATTTCTTTTTGCCCACTTATTAAGTTCCTGCATGTGCCATCTGTTTGAATCAGTTTTCACTTCTAGCAAAGTGATACGATTAAACAATCTAATTCTGTGGTTGCACCATTTGGCATGTTTGATGTTGAACTGGCTGCTTATTGTTCGAATAAAACGTTACTTGCTCCAATGTTTCCTTTCTGGTCAAACAGAAGAAGAGACGACCTGTCTAATTCTGTGGTAAAACCACTCAGTACAGTTTTACATTGTATTTTCTGGGCATGCAATGGGAAAAATCATCATAGATATTCCAAAGTCACCAAATGATTGCATGAAATAATCAATTGAATTGAATATTCTCTGCAGATGAATAGTCAATATAGTTCTGTTAAATTAATGAAATTAGTGCCTCCTATTAAGACAAAGTAACGGCAACTTTAAAACGTGTGTGTATGTGTCACTCACATCAAAACGCTACTTATCACTTTACATCAAACGCTTTGTAGTCAAGCCGCACTAATAGCATGTGAAAATGATCCTTTCATAAGAATGTTTGAACAAACAATGACTACAATGATACTAGGGACAAAAACTGATCATATGTTTTCTTCAATGTGAGCTCATTTTCACCAAGAGCCGACTTTGATAGCTTATTAACAATAATGTCACAGAAATGATTCATTGATTTTCTGCTCATGCTTGACAGCAGCGTCACTAAAGCCGTTTACACGGACTACAGGCAAGGATATGAATATTTACAAGGCACTAAATGTCATTGGTATCCAGACGTTCTTCATTCCAAGATTTATTGATTGACTGCATTATTTAGAACCTCTGAAAACACTCAAAGAATGAAGATACTATTAAAATAGAATAATTAAATATTGAGTTGCATCCTCAGTTGAAAAATGGAAATAGACCTGACTAGCTGCCATTTCAGGATGCTGTTAATGAGAACGACTGCACAGAACATGCTTCTGGAATTCCGAAAGATTTCGGAAAAACCCAGAAAGAAAAATGGGAGGGTAACATCCCGTTCATACATTTCAGAAGAGAAATGCTCGCATTTTTGGAAGCGCTAGGCGTTGCTGCCATCAACTCACACCAATCAAAAAGTGGAATATGATTCTGACATTACGCACAGTGCATTAAACAGCAGTTTTAAGTTTGAATTTCTATAGGCATATTACCCTAATTGTAGTTTCTGCAACAGAAAATGTTAAAGTTCGATGTCCTGCGATTTATTTTATAGCATGCAATTCCTTAATGGACTGTGGCTCAGGAGTCAACATGAATGATTGATGATTGCATGTACATTCGAAAATATGTGTGTGGTAGAGGCCTGTGTCCGTGTTTTGGCTGAAATCCGTGATCTAACTCAAACATTCTAGGAAACATCATTCTGTGATTCCGAAAACCCTGCTCCTTGTTCATTATCATTATCGGTGTTTAATGAGGTATTTGGATGGTTTCAGTGAGAAAGCTTCACTTTCTGACAGTGATGAATTTAGGCAGGGTGCCCATAACTCCATCAAACACAAATCCGCAATGCTCATGTAACTTTTAAACTTAATTACCGAAGAGATTTTATCCTGAGGATTTTATTTAGTACACTAAAACATGTTTCGGTCGATGTGACCATTGTCAAAGCAAAAGTGAAGTAGGTCATAACTCTTAAATTCAATCTTGATCTCTTAGATATTCTTTGATGATGTATCTAAATACAATACTGAGGAGAAATATTGAATAACCTAGTTTTCTAAAGATCATAGTGATCACAATTAGAAAGAAAGACATTTACTGTATACCTGAGCATGACAACAGTTGGTAAACACTAAAAAAGATGCAAAAATTCTGATGCTAATTTTTGTTCATAAATGGTCCATTATCTATTTAGTTATTAGTTTTATTCTTTATTGTGATTATTATGGTTGCTAGAAAACCAAGTTATTCTATTAAGCACTATATATAGCTATATAGATCATCATATAACATCTAAGAGTTTATGATTGACTTCAGCATCTCACACTATGTTCATAATTTCGCTGTTAATTTGCCGCTGGTTATACCGACTGAAGTATGTGTGGTATCTGAATAATTACTCATGAAATGTTGATGTCAATTGAAAAATGGGCGGTTGCGCTTGAAGTAGCTTGCGGAAAACTGTTCATGAATACATGTATAATCATGCGCAGTTGATAATATTAGTAACTCTGTGCTTCTCTAATACTCGTAGATTCACTTGCATAAAATAGAGGCGGTCATAGAAGTAGAAGTAGAAGTAATGTGTTTATTTGTCATCATGAATGAAAAATCAAAAAGTGTTGCAAGTTATTCCAGTTATAAGCACACTAAGGTAAAGTCACATACAAGTACATGCAGTGTAGTGTCAGTAGAAAAAAACCGCAGTAAAAAAAAAACCATTAAATATTTTATTTGTTTAAAACACACCCACGGAAAAAAAAATCAAAGAATGTAGTCTCTGGTGGCAAAATAAAAACAAAGGTGTCAGTTCCAGTTCTCAAACATGATTCGCAAATCATATGAAATGCAATGGATGGGAAAACTGAAAGATTGCACTTCAACAAAAACTTTGTTTTCCTTGTTTCCTGATGAGAGAAGGAAAGCAATCACAGGAGCAGTTCCTATGTAGCATATGAATGACGTCTCATTTCAGTGAGCCAAGAGATCAGGAGATCATTAACTGAATAACCTGATCGAAACTTATCAGTTTTTTAATCAGGAATTGAATCGCAATTTCACAGCATAATTATTCTTAACAATAGAACGTCTTTCTATGCCAATGTATTGAAGCCGCCCATATTTTAGCAAGTAAAAATAAGATCAAAAAATGTTTTGTCAGTGTTTATTGATAGATGTGTTTTACTGACATGTAGGCCAAGCAGCAACATGTAGATTAGTACACTGTTAACTGTAGACTTCGAAAGCGAACTACAAATTTAGCTTTCGTACTCTGCAATTTACACTGCATTTTTGTCTGTACGTCTTTACCAACACTGATACGTTATACGGCAAACGATAGATAGCATCCAGAGCTTTATTCACAAATTTAGGTACCAATTAAATTGATTAAGACGCAAATGATTTAATTCAATTTAGTTCATGAAGCAAAATATGCTAGCAAATTGAAGAATGAGAAAGAGTTCTAGCTAGCTCTTTCATAATGTTTGCAAAATTTATAAGGCTGGAGTATCCATAATTTTTCAATTTCTTGAGTTCATTGAACGCTGAATGATAGTTAAATAAAGATAATATTTTCAAAGTAATTCTCTATTTTCGATTTGTTTTTCATATTATTACAACTAAAAGTTAGTTATTCTTAATTTGTACATGAATGCTGGGATGATGATTTATCCATGTGCGTTCAATCTATGCGTTCAGTCGATGTCCTTCATATCCAGGCGTTACTATACACTGGAATAACTGATCTTAAATATCCTTTGTGATATATCCAATAAGTTACATTAATCGATCTACTTGAATAACCGGTGTCAGACTTATAGTTCAGCAGTCGGAACGAGTTTCTGCAGGGACCGAGGCCGAATATGAAACCTTCACATGCACACTACATATTCCTTGCAAATTGAGACCCATGATTCCACTTGACGATCTTCGCAAAGAAGTGATGTAATTGTTTAATCAATGATGGAATATTGCTGCCTTTATTTGTGGGAATAACTGACAAGCAAGCATGCTGAAGATCCATAATCGTGCGCATCGTATCGTGTACAGGGAGTAGAATTCTCAAAATTGGTCGTGTTCTTGTAGTCGAGCTATCCTTCCTGACGGACGAGTACATGTCATTACGAACCTGTTGACTCTAATATCGAATATCCGTTTAGTGTACCTGTACTCCGACATTCAAAAAGTTCCGCATACATCTTTGTCGTGCAGCATCTATGCGAATTCATTTCTCCCTTACATGTGCAGACATTTCAATGCTTAATACGTAATTTCATTCTCGGCCTCGTTCCCTGCAGAAACTCGTGCTGGCTGCCGGACTATGAGGTGCACATCATTCTCTGAAAGTCTCATTCTCGGCCTCGTTCCCTGCAGAAACTCGTGCTAGCTGCCGCACTATGAGATGTACATCATTCTGTGAAAGTCTCATTCTCGGCCTCGTTCCCTGCAGAAACTCGTGCTGGCTGCCGGACTATGAGGTGTACATCATTCTGTGAAAGTCTCATTGTCGGCCTCGTTCACTGTAGAAACTCGTTGTGGCTGCCGGACTATGAGGTGTACATCATTCTGTGAAAGTCTCATTCTCGGCCTCGTTCACTGTAGAAACTCGTTGTGGCTGCCGGACTATGAGGTGTGCATCATTCTGTGAAAGTCTCATTCTCGGCCTCGTTCCTTGCAGAAACTCGTTGTGGATGCCGGACTATGAGGTGTGCATCACTCTGTGAAAGTCTCATTCTCGGCCTCGTTCACTGTAGAAACTCGTGCTGGCTGCCGGACTATGAGGTGTACATCATTCTGTGAAAGTCTCATTCTCGGCCTCGTTCACTGTAGAAACTCGTGCTGGCTGCCGGACTGTGAGGTGTACATCATTCTGTGAAAGTCTCATTCTCGGCCTCGTTCACTGTAGAAACTCGTTGTGGCTGCCGGACTATGAGGTGTACATCATTCTGTGAAAGTCTCATTCTCGGCCTCGTTCCTTGCAGAAACTCGTTGTGGATGCCGGACTATGAGGTGTGCATCACTCTGTGAAAGTCTCATTCTCGGCCTCGTTCACTGTAGAAACTCGTGATGGCTGCCGGACTATGAGGTGTACATCATTCTGTGAAAGTCTCATTCTCTGCCTCGTTCCCTGCAGAAACTCGTTCTGGCTGCCGGACTATGAGGTGTACATCATTCTGTGAAAGTCTCATTGTCGGCCTCGTTCCCTGCACAAACTCGTGCTGGCTGCCGGACTATGAGGTGTACATCATTCTGTGAAAGTCTCATTCTCGGCCTCGTTCACTGTAGAAACTCGTGCTGGCTGCCGGACTATGAGGTGTACATCATTCTGTGAAAGTCTCATTCTCGGCCTTGTTCCCTGTAGAAACTCGTTGTGGCTGCCGGACTATGAGGTGTACATCATTCTGTGAAAGTCTCATTCTCGACCTCGTTCACTGTAGAAACTCGTGCTGGCTGCCGGACTGTGAGGTGTACATCATTCTGTGAAAGTCTCATTCTCGGCCTCGTTCACTGTAGAAACTCGAGCTGGCTGCCGGACTATGAGGTGTACATCATTCTGTGAAAGTCTCATTCTCGACCTCGTTCCCTGCAGAAACTCGTGATGGCTGCCGGACTATCAGGTGTACATCATTCTGTGAAAGTCTCATTCTCGGCCTCGTTCCCTGCAGAAACTCGTGCTAGCTGCCGCACTATGAGATGTACATCATTCTGTGAAAGTCTCATTCTCGGCCTCGTTCCTTGCAGAAACTCGTGCTGGCTGCCGGACTATGAGGTGTACATCATTCTGTGAAAGTCTCATTCTCGGCCTCGTTCCTTGCAGAAACTCGTTGTGGCTGCCGGACTATGAGGTGTGCATCACTCTGTGAAAGTCTCATTCTCGGCCTCGTTCACTGTAGAAACTCGTGATGGCTGCCGGACTATGAGGTGTACATCATTCTGTGAAAGTCTCATTCTCGGCCTCGTTCACTGTAGAAACTCGTTGTGGCTGCCGGACTATGAGGTGTACATCACTCTGTGAAAGTCTCATTCTCGGCCTCGTTCACTGTAGAAACTCGTTGTGGCTGCCGGACTATGAGGTGTACATCATTCTGTGAAAGTCTCATTCTCGGCCTCGTTCACTGTAGAAACTCGTGCTGGCTGCCGGACTATGAGGTGTACATCATTCTGTGAAAGTCTCATTCTCGGCCTCGTTCCCTGTAGAAACTCGTTGTGGCTGCCGGACTATGAGGTGTACATAATTCTGTGAAAGTTTCATTCTCGGCCTCGTTCCCTGTAGAAACTCGAGCTGGCTGCCGGACTATCAGGTGTACATCATTCTGTGAAAGTCTCATTCTCGGCCTCGTTCGCTGTAGAAACTCGAGCTGGCTGCCGGACCAGTAAGATTCGTCAGTATTAAGACCTAATTTCAAAGCATCTTACGCTGGATAACTCATTTTTCTGTCCCTTATGAAGAGAACCGCTTGATGTCATCTCAGTTCATCTGTGTCACATCAGTGCATATCTGTCATCTGTATTCCGAGAGCATATTTACAATACTTAATTTTCAAAATATTTGTCTTCACGTTGCTCTTTCCGCTTTAGAAGTCAAGAATATGATATTTAAGGTCATTTGAACGACCACCGCCTGAAGTTGAACGATCACGTCGTACAAGTTTGTTTCACGTTTCAAATACACACGATCAGTCGGTGTGGGACAGGATGGCGATCTGTCAATTGCGTCACATATTTGTAGTTTCCCACCGCTCAAATGACGCAACGTATTGGGAAATGAAGCCAACTAGTAGCTCGTATCTATCTGATCTTGCCGATGGAGGATCAGAACTAGTGCCTCCCTTGACGCAAACAAATTCGCGGTTCGTTAATCAGGAAATGTAGTGGCCGGATTTTATCGACAATTAAACGATGAAATCTCATGTTAGACATGGATATCGAACAGATCAGCTTCCGGTTCAAAGTTGTGAAAGTCACTGGCTCACCGACAAATATGTATTAATAATAGAGATAATGCCAAGAGAATCCGATTTTGTGCTTTCATGTGTGACTTCCGAATTTCTAAATTTCATGAACGATTTGCCCATAGAGAGTTAAGCAAAAGACAATTTTCGATAGAAGTAATCTGGCTGTTGATAAATTAATCAAATTTCAAGAGATGTAGCTACAATTAAGCATCCCAATTGGGCCTTATAACTTATACAATGACTACGGTATGTATTAGGATTGCACGACGGACAAGATTCAATAGACGAAAACATATCTCGCTGTGGCTACAGCTTGAAAGAACCAAATTGTAAGAAATATCCATAGCATTTGAAGAATACTGATCAGATAAACAGATGCATATTCGGTTATTTTCACACCTAGTAATTGCCATTCATTGCAAATTTATGTAATGACAATGGAGTGGCCGAGAAAATGTTCAAATGCACATGAATGTAGTTTTGTACTTTTATATTTACAGTTTGGTACTTTTCGTCCCATACCTCCATAAGATAATATGTAAACTTATAGAATATATGAAAATGGCATAGTGAAGCTTCAAAACACATTTTCAATATTACCTTCTTCAATTATCATACTTTATAACAATATACACAATATATACAATATTTCAACTATATACAATATAATCAGACTTTATAACACAATTCATAGTTTGGCACTTTTCGTCCCATACCTCCCATAGAGTAGGTATATTAGGTAGAGTGGTAGCTCCGCATTTATTAAATGCCCAATGTGTATACACTTTCGATTTTATTAAAATGTGAGATATGAAAATTTTTGCAGTTTTGCAGAAATTACAACGGAATTGAGTGATCATGATTGTGATGCAGAAAGAATGATGGTATTTCACAGATTCTCATGACAGCCTTGGAGATTTAATGTTTGCTAAATTAGCAATTCGATGGGTTCCTATTACTTTCATGCTCAACCTCAAGAGTATTTTCTTAAGCGTGTTCATATCACAGGCAACCTGCCACAGGCAGAGCAAAATCACATAATCAAAGACAATGATTTCAATTAAATTTGAAAGATGTAAATGGGTCCACATCACTATTCAGATTCTAGAAATGAAGCATGAATTTAGTGATCGAATCATAAGATCATGCCGGTGAAAATTGAATTAAAAACTTGAAATTTCAGCCAAGAAAGCACGAATAATATCGCAAACTTTCTCATGAAGAATTTCACTATAATACAATTCATGAAATTCCCTCGATAATTCCTTGATTTCCGCTTAGTTAGGATGCTTTTCAGCAAACATTCATTCCTTTTGATATCCAACATGTTTCATACTACTTATATGGGAGAGTCATCTCGGTAGTATATAAATTGGCAAATTTTGACTTTTTTTCAAATGTGCTCAAATAGTTTTTGTACCACGGGAACGTAATCTCCGCAAAAAACAGAATCTTTTCATACAAAAATTGTCACTGTATACAGATACTTTCTTGAGTCGACAGTCTACCTATATATCCCTACTCTATGATACCTCCTCATCGCACAGTGGGACGTTTTAGTACCAAACTCAGATTTCTATGTTCATGATTAAATTGAATTATTCCAACGGCAGATATGCAAACTGTATCACCACAGAAATAGGCAGGTCGTCTGGTCGTCTCTTCTTCTGTTTGACTATAAAGGAAACATTGGAGCAAGTAGCGTTGATAAAATGGCACAATCTGCTGACATAATACCATAGCAATCGAACAATGAGCAGCCAGTTCAACATTGAACACGTCAAATGGTGCAAAGTTTCAGTGACTGTTATCAACCGGATCACACAGCAAAGAGACACAGACGATGTCAAATTCTGCAGAGAAGTTCGTGAACGTTTTTTCGTGCGCCTGCTATCTTTTTTAATAATGATCAGAAGGACCAACATTATCGAGAAAACTTTTGCGCAATGATCTGAATTCTCCGAATCTGAAGGAATCGTGACGATCGGAGCATTTTGAAGAAATTGACAGCAATCCGCAAGCGGGGTACGACTATTTTTCCTATCTCTGCAAAGGCATTATTTTTGTCTACTTGGTAAGTTACTGCATGTGCCATCTGTTTGAATCAGTTTGCACTTCTAGCAAAGTGATACGCTTAAACAATCTAATTCAGTGAGTATCACTAATTCGATACAAAGACAAGGAAGAAAACTTAGATCTAAATAGGTTTTAACAATTGTGTTTCACTTTGGAATAAACCATTGCTACGAACATTTCTTTATGAAATGACAAATAGGCTGCAATATTCAACACGACCACTCCTGCATGCGTGTTAACACAATGTTTATTTAATGCAATCTAAAAAATAAAAATTTGCCTGTCAATGCACCATCATTCGAATCCGTTACTATTACCTGTTTTCAGTTATCGCATAACGATGATTCAGCTGCCGCGCTTTGTATTGACAAATATGCAGCTGTTAAGATTGATAATGCGATCGAAGTAATAGAACATTTTACATGACAGATCGTTATGAATGTTTCTGTTTGAGTGCTGCTCTGCTATTCCACTTGCGTTCAATTTCTAATGTACACAACAATATGAATGGACACGCAACGGACCCTTCTGACTCTAGAGGACCGAGTTGCACCCTTCGGATTACTCGATCTCACAATCGAGAGAGGGATCTCAGCAATTTTCCCCCCTGAGACTTTTTCTGACATTGTATTCGGCTATTGAAGAAATGCATTTACTGAGCTTTTTCAATTTTTGAGTATTTGTTGCTTGTAGGTTTCTCCATGTGATATTCTATGACAAACGAGATACACCCGAAAGTGCGGAGTAGCAACAATGTAGCTCAATCCACCCACCGCCAAACTAACAGTAGTCCTGTACCACCCTTGGAGGCCCGGATATGTTACAATTAATGCAGGGACACTCCATTAAGCCGACAAGGGACATAGCTGCTCTAATGGGAAGGTCCCTAGCAAGCTCTTCAGCCCCAGATCGTTTGCACCTGTGTCATGCTGACTTCGAACGAAGACAACCCTGTCAGCAATCCTCCACATTATCAGTACGTGCTCACTAACGCTGATTCTGACGTCTCAGGGACACATTGCCAGTTGTAGGAGTGTCTCCCCAGTCAAAAGCACTAGCTTCTTATAGGGCCCAGGAAGAGCCAACCCTGACACCAAGTAACCAGACCAAATCTCCGCCTGTCATGAGCAATAGCTTGATGTCACTTTTGAATACTTGTTGCTTGCAGGTTTCTCGAAGTGATATTTTGTGAGATAAACAGAATATGCACTCTCATAGAGTTAATTTGTGAAAATGATGCAGGATGCATTCATGCTTATCAAAAAGCAAATAGCGATGAGAGTAAAAATTGGGCCGGGATCTTTAGAGAGACAATTTTGATCTGTTCAGCAAAATATTGGAGGCGACAAAATTCCGGTTATCAGGAATTAATTTCTTTTTATATTGCGAGCACTTTCAATCAACTTCACCGATCATTCTCTTTCAAGTGCAATCATCTAGAGCTTGGAAGTGATCAACGAAGCTGATTGAAAACGATTGCAATATAAAAAGAAATTATTTTGTGATTCTAACATCCGGAATTTTGAAACCTATAGCATTTTGATTTGACATTCAAAGTCACGAAAGAAGTCTGATCCCTTAAAAATTTTGTATAAAAATGGAAAGCCACATTGATTTTAAATTTACTCCACACGACATGTTTCAACCATCTCTCCTTCCCATGCAACGTTGAGCTACATGACAATTTGTGTGTTGTTTGTCCTCATTTTGACTTTTCATGTTACTTCTATTTTTGCCTTAATGCGAGTATTACCTTTCGATTTTTATGTTTGCCGCGTTGATTTTGACTTTGTTGTGTATGACTTTCCCCTTTCATTATCCGATTCAGTAGTATTTATTGTCTTCTGTCAATTAGTAGTATTAGCCTTGATATCGGTCACTGGCATCTCTCGTTCTTTCTCACTTCTGTGGTTCGACTCTCACGCCGGATGCACCAATTGATTCGTCAAATTGTGTTCACTTGTGCCTCTGCAACCCTAATCGGGCGTTGCATCTGAAGGAGAGCTGACCGAAACATATTGTGTTGAGTAAATTCAAAATCTTCAAATGTAGTCTTTCATTTCATGCACGCACACAATAACATACATTGCATAATTATGACATGTCAATTGTTTCAAGACATTGAGTGTTCAGCAAAGATTACATGTAAGAATCGGTCTATTGCCACGAAACCTATTTCTATATCTATGTGCATGTGAATTTCACACACCACATTCTTCAGAAGAAGAGGGCGGATCATGTAGAGCAAGATCCAAATTTCAGAGCTTATGAATGCGCATTTTTTCAATTTTAGCTTCGTTTTAATTGCTTTTTATTCTCAAACTATTTTCTGCATCAAAATGTTACAGAAAAGCTTAAAGGAAATTTCAGCCATTCCTGCTGTCTGGATCTAAATAGCGCAACTTTGACGGTATTTTAATGTCGGTTCCATGTTCTCAGCGGTCAAAAAGAGATAATTAAGGTAACGCGATGAACGATCTCGTTTTCTAGCCGATCAGCAAAACTGTTAGTCAAGTTTAGAATTTACACACCTGCTATTAAAAATGTCCCGAGTTTTAAACACTTTGGGGACATATCAAGTAACAGTTGAACATTAAATTGATGTTAACTTGCTGATGGTAAAACATCTTATCTATTCCATCTCATTCCTCAGCTTCAATTTCACGACTAAACTTTCATGAGATACTTCCGTCGCGCTAACTTGACATTTAAATGCTCATTTTGTTTAACATCATAAAATCAGAAACGATTCCGTAAAAATATGTTGTCGAAATGCGAGTTAAGGGCAAACTGTTATCTTGCATTAAAAAACTCGCCGAAATTTTACGAGAAGCTATTATAGAAATTATGTCAAGGAATCATTGAAAGAATGTGTTGCTGTACTTCATGAACGATTAATTTTGGCATTAGATTGAGTGAGGAATTATTTCTCGATCTGCCACTGAATTTTGCGTATCCGAGTATTATCGAGCCAACGTGCATCTCATTGATGCTTGTAATGTACAGTCGTCTGTTAGATGGTGCTACGCATGTGATATGATAAATTATCAGACATATTACTCAGTACGCTTTTGATGTGCTAAATTTCAATATTGTATTATTTCTATTGGTGTCAATTCAATGGAACTCTGCATAATCTTCACAAAAATAATGACCAGAACAGGAACATTGGATATGCTACTCTACATCAAAATTGTTGTCGACATCTCTGACTTTAATATACATGTAGCTTGCATTTCTCATATATACTCCACTAAATAGCTTCTTTAGCCTCAATGACTCGTGTTGGCAAATTTGAGTCATGTTCTCGAGAAATTTGCAAAGAAAACATTTGCTTAATTATGATGAAAATGTCAGAGTTTTGTTTATTGATTAATGGGCCAATTCATTGATGATTTGTGGGAGCTGATCACCTCAAGGGGTAAAAAATGATAGGTTTCATCACCTTTTGGATAACACTTCATACGAGAATACTGCAAAGCCCGCTAAATCATTCTTCATTTTTAATAGTAATTGAACCAATCTATGTTAAATCTTGAGCATGACAACTGTGTAGAATTGTTTTCGTATTTTTAATTGGCAAAATGTTTGGTAAATTTTTTTGACATGCATCATGCCGGCGAATTGGTAGAGTGGTCGCTCTGAGTCCGGGGGCCAGGTTTCAAGCCTGAGCCGGGTCAAAACTAAGACATGTAAATTCCCGGGATTCTTACTTAGCACTAAGCACAAAAGAATGAGAGTAAACGCGGCCATATGGAAGACTAGGCTAGTGGTGATCCAAGACTATACAAGGTTTTCTTTTATTGTTTTAATTTTATGCAGGAAATTCTCCATCTAAATCACAAGCCTTCAAATTTCACTTCATATGTGCGGCATTTTATTGTAAATGTTGCTCCCTCTCATAAAATTCTATTGTTTCATAACACCGACCTAGATCAAAGGAACACCCATCGGAGTGCACAAGCAAACCAGCATGCAGCTGCAGGTATTTTACATCAAGGAGCACTTTGCCTATTCCCGAAATTCCTGAATTTTTGAATAAATATTATATGTTCATTAAATTTCAAACACATGCACAATAATCAGTGAGAGTTTCAAGTTCTCCATGTTTGAAATGTTCTATAGACAAAGCGCGTGACTCTCTTCTCAACAAAATTTGAATCGACGCTTCCATTTTAATCTTCAGTGGTGACAATGTATGGAGATATAGCTCATTAATCTAAGTCACGTTATATAAACACATTCAACGTCGAATGTCTCAATTGTTTTTCTAACCTCTACTTCCGACAGCAGTTGCAATGAATCAGTTTTAGGACATGTTCATATATAGCTGTTTTCTACTGCTTATAGCGATTAGTTTATGAAATAATGGAAATATATTTGATAGATAAACGTTTATGATTTACACTTCAGCAAAAGAAACTTCAATTATGTGAAGAATGACAATATAACTCCTCAGGAACACGATAAAATCGACAAGGTTAGTGATCACGTGATTCAGTGCCTCTGGCCACAGAATTAGATTGTATAATCGTATCACTTTGCTAGAAGTGCAAACTCATTCAAACAGATGGCACATGCAGGAACTTAATAAGTGGGCAAAAAGAAATTTTTGATACCTTACAGAGATAGGAAAAATAGTCGTGCCCCGCTTGCGGATTGATGTGAATTTCTTCAAAATGCTCCGATCGTCACGATTTCTTCAGATTCGAAAAATTCAGATCATTGCGCAAAATTTTTCTCGATAATGTTGGGCCCTCTGATCATTATTAAAAAAGTTAGCAGGCGCATGAAAAAACGTTTACAAACTTCTCTGTAGAACTTGACATCGTCTGTGTCTCTTTGCTGTGTGATCCGGTTGACAACTGTCACTGAAACTGCACAATTTGGCGTGTTCAATGTTGAACTGGCTGCTCATTGTTCGATTGCTATGGTATTATGTCAGGAGATTGTGCCATTTCATTTACGCTACATGTACCAATCACAGAATTAGATTGTTTATCTGTGTCACTTTGCTAGAAGTGCAAACTGATTCAAACAAATGGCACATGCAGGAACTTAATAAGTGGGCAAAAAGAAATTTTTAATACCTTGCAGAGATAGGAAAAATAGTCGTGCGTTGCTTGCGGATTGCTCTAAATTCCTTCAAAATGCTTCGATCGCCATGATTCCTTCAGATTCGAAGAATTCAGATCATTGCGCAAAAGTTTTCTCGATAATGTTGGGCCCTCCGATCATTTTAAAAAAAGTTAGCAGGCGCATGAAAAAACGTTCACAAACTTCTTTGTAGAACTTGACATCGACTGTGTCTCTTTGCTGTGTGATCCGGTTGATAACAGTCACAGAAACTTTGTACAATTTGTCGTTTTTAATGCTGAACTGGCTTCTCATTGTTCGATTGCTATGGTATTTAGTCAGCAGATTGTGCCATTTCAATAACGTTGCACGTTCCAATGCTTCCCTTCTAGTCAAACGGAAGAAGAGACGACCTGTCTAATTCTGTGGTTCCAATGCTTCCCTTCTAGTCAAACAGAAGAAGAGACGAGCTGTCTAATTCTGTGGCCTCAGGCATTTCACGAGGTCGAGAAGACATTTCTATGCGCCCTGTTCCTGGCACCACCATGAAAAATTGCTTGCTAGGAATCGAACCCATTCCTCGAAATGCCAACGCGGTAAGAAGATCACCAAGACTAACGAAGCACACCTTCCACCATGGCGTCAGCAACAAGCATAAACCTAAGCGCGCATTATGACATCATCCTCATGGTTTGGTTCTTCAATAATAACAGCTGTGTCCACGTGACCTAATTGCGTTATGAACTGCGTGATCGATTCTCTGAGGTCGCTAACATCGGTGTTGATGTATGGTTTTAGGGTAGGCCCTACTCCGATCCCTTGAAGAAGTCCCAACATATTCCTATCTAGTGAATCAAACGCTGGTTTCAAGTCAACACACTCCGCGCATGGAAACGCATGTTAATGACGGAACACCAAAATTTTTCAAAATTCAATCAATTATCGTGCATTCTAATATTGTCCCACATCAACCAGGCAACATTCGAGAACTTGCAATCACATCTTTCAAGCAAGATATCATTAATTCACTCGTATTAGCTCACACATTAGCATGCTAATTACAAATATGACAGCACTATCATACATGTCAGTTTGTGCATTACAAATCGTCTGAATACTCCATCAAGCAGCGACGAATTCATTTCCAAAGCAATCAGTTTCCAATAATAATTAAAGAATGCATTTAATGTACAGTAAATCCACAACTCTTCCGTTACAGAAAAGACCGACTCAGTTTCAAATTATGATCTGCGACCTGCATGGATTTGGAGATATGTTCAATTAACATAATAGGCGATATTGGAGTACAAATCAAATCTCTTTATCTTATCTCGCTTTGAATAAAGCTTCAACCCAACAGTAAGCTTTTATCATGCTCACAAAATACTGGGATATCAATTACAATTTAAAAAACAGTCCTTTAGTCCTGCAAGCGATGGTGGAAGCAGTCTCGGATGCAATGATACCCACCAGGTCGCACCAGATATGTAACGGGAGCTGACTTTGCGCAGAGTGGTCAAAAAAAGGGACGAAAGTCTCGTGTATTCCGATGTGTTCCGCGGAAGTGACAAGTTTGAGTGGATAGACAGCTGCCAGATGAAGTATCCCTATCTGACCAACAACCTGATCTACAGCGGATCGACGAGGTAGGGAAGAGAATGAGTATAAGCGAGTTAACATTTCCCTGGAAAGAGAAAGTTGAGGATGCCCATAAGAGGAAAGTTGCCAAATATAAAGAGCTTGCGGAAGGGATTCATAAACCAGGGTGGGAATGTGAGCTCATGCCCTTTGAAGTGGGATGCCGCCGTTTCGTTGCTTCATCGGTGAGAAAGTTTCTTGATAAAACCGGTGTTAAAAGCGGAAAGATCACCATCAATAAGTTAAGTGCAAAGGAGGAAGAAGGCAGCAGCTTTGTGTAAAGGACTTGGGTGAAACGAGCTGTTGCGGACCCACCATCTTAAGGGTACTGACCATAATGGGTCGAAGTCTCGGTGAAAGATGGCTTAGGTAGGCCTACTTCTGAGTGCAGCATTAATAGCGATTTTGGTGAACAAATCTAATCTATTTCTCTGCTTTCGCTTTGAACACTGGTACATCAATTACTATTCAAGACTACAATGTACTTAATAAGTTTAAAGCGGAGACGTGCTCAAAACTCTCAGAACGTGTTGCAAAATACTAAGTTCACCAATGTTTAACCATCAAGTTCAAAGCACATAAACATATCACAGAAACGATCCCAGCATCTTTCTTCATTTTGAATAGTACACCACTGATTCAAACCAGTTTCATTCATTTCACGCGCATGGAAACTTCCATAAACTAATGTCTTTCGTGTTTGAAGTCGAGATTTTGTTGTACTCATCAAATCCATATAGAGAATACGTATATGATATCTTTTGCCATTAAAAGGTTGATGCGAAGCAAGAAAAGCTTTTAGATGTCTCAAGCTTTGATTTGGCGTCAAACTGATGGAGTGTAGGCGTGGCGATTTGAGGCATCATGTCAATAAGCAACTCACATGAGAAAAGAAATGTCTTTGATATATTTGATTGCCGACGAATCCACGTTCGGCAGCAACTGACTGTCAGACAAAAGAGAGGTTGCTCTGAAAATGCGATGGATTTGTTCATACTTTGCCTGCCTAAATTTGTCTCCTTTGAAGATTTAACTTTGATGTTTTGTTAATGTTTCTATTTCTAGCTTTTATTTTTGTACGCGTTGTATTTAGCCATTAAGAGAAATGTGAATTAAAGATTACGGATCTTTATGTAGTAAATAAGTCTTCGCTTCGTTATTCTTTTGGTGTTGCAAGGATCAATTGAAGTCAAACATTTTTTGTCGAGAGTTTGTTAGGTTCATTCTTTAATGGTAAATCTATTAGAATAAGATATTTTTTTCCTAAATTATTTGACATTTTCTTAAGACGGGAAATGAGATTCCACCTGTTTTCTTTATGAAGTCAATAGAAATAATTAAAGCTGCATGGAAGCATCAATCAATAAAATCGTGCAAGCAGCATCATATTTTGAGAAAAATTTAACGCTACTGAATAATGTTGACCTACTAAGTGTGATTGGAAGGCATTGATTTGAAAGTCATTTTAGAAGTAAATGCGAATAAGCAAACATTTGTAAGCGTAATTGCAAAAGTAATTTCATTCCATTTATTATATGTGCACTTAATTTCACTTAATCTGATAGCTTCATGGTTGATTCGCTGAAAAGGCAACTTAAATACGAAACTAAAGTTAGGAGAAGTACTTCAAACCCGTCCAATCTCGTTCAATAGATTTAGAGAGCAAAGATTTCATATTTTTCGAATTTACATTAAATGAGCTATTAAATGAGCCTTTATTTTCGGGTATGAATCATGATGCTTAGAAATTTATAAACATGCTTGTGCTTTATTGATTTCCTTTGTAGATAAAGATCTTTCTATTTCATTGATGTACCCATGCAAATTTTATGCTTTATATATGCTCATAATAGATGCCCTCAATCGCATATCTATTAGGTGCACGCTAGAAAGAATTCAAATGTAGCTTCATGCAAAATTCTTGTATGAAATAACTTATTGAGAAAATGTCTTTTTTTTCTTAAATCCTTAGTACTGAAAAGAATAGAATTTTAGTTGCAATATTACTGTAATCAAAAACATCAATATTTTGCGTGAAACAAAGTGCGAATAGACCTTTTTGCTCAAATATCATGTTTACATGGTTTGATATGTGAAACTACAAGCCTAATATTGATTGAATGATTGAAAAGAAAACTTATGGCTAGTGACAATGCCCGATGGTTTTTGAAAATAGAAACAGCTGTATAAAGAGTCTTGTCAGCTGATGTCGAATAGCATAGCAAAAACCTTGTTGGTATGAACCTATCTGGGAAGTGCACATTCACATTCACTCAACTTAGTGTGATTCGCACCAAGATGTTTCCTGATGATAATTCTCTGATTTGCGAACTTCCATAACTCCATATATAAGAAATGAATTTCCATGCCCGAGCCTGCTCGGACACGTTTCTGCTCAAATATATCAGGACCTAGCCCTGTCCAGGCCCACTTACTAGTCTGTGTTGATAGGCCTTAGTTGTTCATCGATGCAATTCACTGTTAAGAGATAATTTAATGGAGATGCATTCGTATGGAATGATTTCACATCGGAGTGCATCAAAAATTCATAAGATCATAAACGTCACCAATGCTATTGATATATGCTTCACGCACTTAGTCTGCTGGTCAGGAATCTTTCTGCAGATCTTTGCAGCCATCTATCGAGATCCAAGCTGGAGATCTGAGGGCGCACGAAAATCTCTTCCTTTTATGACCGATGACAGATTGTTGTAATTTGTATTCATGATGGAACCGGGAAGCACTTGCAGACTTCATTTTTTCCACGATTTCCGATTGAAATGTCAACTTTCCCCGCGACATACTTATCAGATCAGCGGGAATAACTTTGAAATGACTTTCATGCCGAAGGAGCATTGAAATCAGCAAACGCTGAACTCTGTTTCGATCTAAATGAATATCGCAAAACCATATAATGCAGCCTCAACAGCCGCAGGGCATTGCAAGATATAGAACGATGACTCAAAACGAGCAAGATAATAGGATGCAAAGTCTATAAGTCGCATCAGTCATTTGAAAGACGTCAGCCGAAGTTGGATTCGTGAAAGCATCACATTTAGTTAATTCAATTCAGACCAGTTTCCTAGGACTATGGTCCGGTTAACGAGGCAATTGGTTCTTTCTTCACTTAAACTATTCGGAAATTCTTGGAGATCTTTCAGTGTTTTTGCCGTTTCTATGGTAAAGGTATAGCATGAACCAATCTGTCATTAAATGGCCTGCCGACTAGCCTAGGAATTTGCAATTTGAATGTACATGATATATCTACGAGTACTTTGATTGTCTGTCAAAAAGTCAAAGCGCATGTGAGACAATTGATGCCAAATATAGAGCAATTGTAATGCACACGCTCTCTCACACCGCAATGAAATCTTCTTCCATGATGATGAGTTGATTAATATCTTCTTTGTAGGCGCTATCTTCATCATAAATTTAAAAAACCAAAACACTGTTTGCTGGTTCATGGCCACGCTTGTTCTCTCAAGTGAACTACAACAAGATAAAATGCTAAAACTTTGACAGGAGATAATAACAGGAGCTAGTGAGTAAAGTTAAAACTACGCAAGACACAAGAATGATGACGTCAGTTACTAGTACATTCTAACATGTCAGAAATCATAGAAAAGCTATGTACACTCACTACTGAAATGAAGCAATAGGTAGCATTAAACAACATTACCAATAAATAATGATACAGAAACAAATTTTAAGTCAGTTTTAAGACATGAAGTCGGTCTTTCTGCGCACACAATATCGGCTGTTGCTCTTTGATGGTGACACTTTCAGCCACCGAAAGTTGAAACTTCGTTTTGAGGCCTTGAATCAAACTTCACTTTGAATCCTTGCTCAGCTTGTGATAAAATGTCGGTCTTCCTATCACACTCGGTCAAGTGCCGTGTTACTGCAGATTGGACAGCCTTGGTCGATTTCGGTCTGGAGTTTGAATTCTGCACCCATCTGGGAATGTGCTCAGTACGGCGAATATCGAGACACCTTGTAGTTTTGCCGATGTACCTTGCTCCGCAAGGACAGAGAACCTCGTATATAATTTTCGGTTTTCGACTTCATGTCTTAAAACTGACTAAAATTTGTTTCTGTATCATTATTTATTGGTAATGTTGTTTAATGCTACCTATTGCTTCATTTCAGTAGTGAGTGTACATAGCTTTTCTATGATTTCTGACATGTTAGAATGTACTAGTAACTGACGTCATCATTCTTGTGTCTTGCGTAGTTTTAACTTTACTCACTAGCTCCTGTTATTATCTCCTGTCAACGTTTTAGCATTTTATCTTGTTGTAGTTCACTTGAGAGAACAAGCGTGGCCATGAACCAGCAAACAGTGTTTTGGTTTTTGATTAATATCATTAATTATTAAAGCAATTATTCAGCTTATCAAATTATCCTGTGTGCTGACTTTCATCAAACTTGGTGATAATAATGTACTTTTCATATTGGAGATAAATTACAGTTTTGATATCATCAAGTACATTTCTAATGAAGAATTATTACGTGCATTTATTAATGATGCATTGCCTTTGCAAAAGGACAATGAATACTGAAAAATAGAATTTCATCACACTAAAAAATGACGCGAAAATAGCTGTAGTTACCATTATCTGTCGTGAATAATCTGTATGAATCATTCCCGTGATGATATAATGGCTAAAGTCGCTATTATCCATCTGTTAATTTATTACATAAAGGATATATTTGCGTCAACTTTCCAGTTGTCAACACATAGGTCCTACCGGAAAGAAGTCACCGCTAAGCGCTGATAACTTCGATCAAATTCCCCAAAAAAGTTGATTTACTCGTAGTTGGATTTGTAAAGTATGAATTGCGTATATTGCGCATGATGAGGGCATCATAACATTCTCACCTCCAAAGATCGCAAACTTCTATTTCAATCACAAAACAATTTAAGCAGCAAATGACGGGTGAAATTTCACCAAAAATTGAAGCTGAATTGCATCGAGTTGATGACCGCATATCACAAAAGGTGCTCAACGTGATGATCACTGTTTTTTTGCTAGTGTCAGCATATCAAGCTCTTCAGTAGCTCTTACCAAACATGAGATCAGTGAAAGACTTTTCGTTTCAGCTTGACTAATATGAACCGAAATATTTTGTTGACACATTGATAGATTGCAAAATACCAAATGCTATTGCAATGCTAAATGATTTTATAGAGCAGATTATTAATTGACTTTGAATGGTCACCACGCGTTATCAGATATACTTCTGGTAAGTAGAAAAGATTTAAAGAATAGTCGACTGCTATCTGAAAGACGAATTTCGCAAATTAGACGAGGAGTAAAGTCAACATGTTCTGGAGTGTTGCTGTGTCATTCTGTTGTATGTATGTAATTTAGAATATGTTCATTTTAGAAATCTTGGATTTAAAATAGATCTGTAAACCTGATCATTTAGCTCAGAACACACTTCAAGATTGATAATGTTAAATCTTAATGTGACCCTCGTGGCACTGATTGCTCCCTGGCGAGTTTGTTGAATATCTTTCAAACTAAGCAAACTATGGCTACCACATTTCTAATAGCTTACTTTCTACGTATTGTGCAACTTTTGACTGAAGGATAATTAATGTGGCACAGTACTTTTGGCTTGAGAGCTGTTTTAAAATTTGAATTTTCGGAATATTTTGCTGCTGATTTCGGTATACATGTATATTCATTTCCATTGTATATTGCGGCCTCAATTCTTGATCAAATAAGTTGAGATTACATAAAGCAGTCTTCTTACTAATAGAGATATTTACAAATGTAAAATCTTTGAATTTGAGATTAACTGCATGTTTGAAATTTGAAATTAAGATTTCAAATATGATTTTTATATTGTTTTTGTACTTTTAGTTCTACATCTGATCAAGAATTATGAAATTTTTAGGAATTATATTCCTTTTAGCATCAGTGTCTCAATAAAACTCACCGAATTGGGTTGTTTCTTCACCTGTCAAAACTAGATATTAAAATGTGCGATTGAAAGTTTGAACTATTTGACCTTTGACCTCATCTAATACAATGATGTAATCTCAGAGCGATTAATAATAACAATAATAATAATAATAATAATGCTTTATTTCAATTGTACAAAAGCGGTACAACAGGTGAACAACAGCGCAAAGGGCTCAAGAATAACAGGAAAATTTCACAAAGGAGTTGTTGTACATAGCTGACTTGCGTTGATATGGTAGGAGTCTTCTGGAGTGCCGCACATTTCGGCTGCTCTCTCTGCTAATGAAGAAGCGCAAGAGAGGGTGAAGCTTGTTGTTTCTGGCCACACGCTTGATCAATCGTATGCACGATTTGTCCAGAGTTCCCGAAGACTGGGTTGATGGCTAGCATGTGAGTAGCACCATCTTCTTGCCACTCGATCAAGCGCAACAAACTTTTTGAAATCCTTGCATGTTATGTCACAGATCACAGGCCAACAGTAAAAAAGATGGCAAAGTACCAGACTGTTGTAGGCCTGCCAAATGATGGTCGGATGATTGCCATTCATTTTCAGTCTTTTCACAAGTGAGAGACTGGCACAACATTTGCGATACAAAAAATTGATTTGGGACTCCCAACGTAGGTTTGAAGAAAATCTAACACCCAAAATCAGCAAATCATCAACATTTTCAATGATCATATCATTCATGGCGACAATAGACTTTGCATTACAATCAGAATTTCTTGAAATGTCCATGCATTTCGTCTTCTTAACATTTACACATAGATTCTTTCGGGAAGCCCAGTTGGAAAATTCTGTAACAACATCTTGAAAAGAGTCAGTCACTTGGGAGGTTCTGCGATTAATAAGTGTAATATCGTCAGCATATAGAATTGCCTCAGTATTCTCAAAAGTTAGAAGGTCATTTATGAAAAGAATAAAGAGAAGCGGGCCTAAAATAGAGCCTTGGGGGACGCCGCTAGTGACCTTAACCCACGGAGTGATGGTGTCTCTTGAACATACACGTTGAACTCTATCAGATAGGAAGCTGCAAACAATCTGAATGGCATGTGGATCGGCTTCGAATTTTTCAACAAGACAGTACAATAGAAGGCGATGGCTTACGGAATCAATGGCTTCTTTTTGAATCTTTTTGAAATCAATGGCCAAAAGAGTCGCAGAGTTACAAGAGCTTTTAGTGATGTGCTGAAGAATGGAGAGTCTGATTGAAATAAGCGCGTTCGTGCAACCACCAAAGCCATTAGAAATGTATCCGAACTGCCGTTGGTTTAGGGGAATCTTCAGAGATGGCAGAATGACAAGATCGCGCATAAGTTTTTCCAAAATCTTGCTCAGAAACGGGAGCATCGAAATTGGGCGAAAGTCGGTACTATTGCGTTTTTGCAATGGCAGAATGTTGGCGCATTTCCAAGAGATAGGAAAAGCAGCCGCCTGCAAGCATCTCTTGTAGATGAATGTGAGAGGAGTGACCAAATAGATAGCAAAATTCCTGACAAAGTGACCCGGGATGCCATCGGGTCCGGCAGAATTGGACTTTGTTTTCATAATAAGCTTATAGACCAAAGACTCAATAACATCCGAAAAGTCAATAGTAGGGTGATACCTTGGACGGGGATCTGAAAACAGATCAATGTCTGCCGTGGAAAAGGAAGATTGGAACTTGTCATTAAGAGAATGAGCAAGGTTTTCATCTAAGCTAGTAGTTGCCTTTTTGTTTCGAATTTGTAAATTTATAGAAGCCCATCTGCTAGAGGTGGAGGAGGAGGTCGAGATATTAGCAAAGTACTTGGCCTTTGACTTGGACAATTCGGACAAGAACTTTTCGCGGAGGCAGAGGAACTTTTCAGACTGTCCACGGGAGAGAGCTTTATCACGGGCATCAGAAATTACTTTGAGAGAAGGAGTAATCCAAGGCGGGTCATTACTGCGCATGCGAACAATTTTCACAGGGAAGTAAGTCAAGTACAGATGGGACAAGGAAGCATGAAACTATCAACCATCGTGTCAAGGTCAGAGTTAGAAAAGTGATCACACCAGCTTTGCCAATCGATCGATGCAAGAACTTCACAACATTTCGCATAGGAGGACGGAGAGAATGATCGCACAGCTACTTTGGTTGTGGTTACCGGAGAGGATTTAGCAGGTTGGACCAGTACACCCTGGTGATCAGAACGACCAAGAGGACTCAAAAGCGAAGCAGTTAGATATTTCGAAGGCATGTTAGAGGCTACAATATCAAGAATGTTATGACCACGAGTTGGTCGTGAGACTATCTGATGAAGATTGTTAAGAATGAATGCGAAGATCATTAACATCCCCAACCACAACATGATGAGAAAGATGACAATCATTCAAAATGCGTTGTAAAAAATCCAATACAATATCGTGACTCGAAACTCTACCCCAGTAAGGGTGATAAACAATGGTTAGAGAAGTATCGAAATCAGTCAGATTACAAGACAAAATGTTAGTCTTGACATTAGGAATTAGCACATTACTCGAAACTGTGACACTCAAAGAAGTTTTGTGATATAAAAGCACACCACCACCTCTGTTGTCACCAGGGTTTCGGAGTCCTAAAATTTTGATAGGACTCCGACTCCGACTCCGACTCCGGGTTTTCAAAGTTTAAGGACTCCGACTAAATCTTAAGGACTCCGACTCCGACTCCGACTCCGGGCACCGAAGATTCTCCAGTCTTCTCAACTCACAATTTTGGCTCTAAGTTATGCAACTATAAACTTCATTTATGTAAATGACATTTTTACATGTCTGCGTCACGAGCCACTTGAATGGCCTCCACATCTTCCATAGTATCATTGTAATCTACTCTTAATCATCCCCAGAGGAATAGTCCCACCAACCATGCAAAATGAACAATTGACAGACATTCTCATATTAAATGACCAATACTGCGCGTGCGCCATAGGCTTAATAAGAAATAACTTTGAGCATCAAATTTTCACTTCAATTCATAGCTATACGTCTATATCAAATCAATTGGAGGATAACAAATTATGTATAGTAGTAGCTAGAATGTTTGATGTAGGCTAATCAACTTGTTAAGTTATGTATAAAGTAAGTTATATTAATTGTATAAAATGATCAAATGATTAAATATAATAAAGATATTTGTCTAGAATGTAGATTAATGTCGCTAGAGAAACTCGGAAGATAAAATGATGGAAAATTGATTTTTGAAAATGCCATCTTTTATTGAGGCTACAACAATTTTACTACTAAGTCGGAGTCCGGAGTCCTATCATTTGATAGGACTCCGACTCCGACTCCGGCCAAATGATAGGACTCCGGGGGACTCCGACTCCGACTCCGAAACCCTGGTTGTCACGATCTTGACGGATAAGGTTGTATCCTGTTAGGGAAATAGCAGTGTCATTTACAGTCTCATCTAGCCAAGTTTCCGTTATACAAATTAAATCAGGTTGACAGGATAAGACACGAATTTAATCATCATTTTATTAACCACTTGACCCAGATCTTTCGATTAGTGCATGACTTATCAGTTTTTGCTGTCATTTTCCATTTCAAACAGTGACCTAATGGAAATTTGTTAAAAATTTGTGATTTTTGACCTTTGACCTTCACCTCAGCCCATGGATGACCTTAGAAATAAAACTGACACCGTTTTTCTGAATCCCTTTCAGTGCCTATTCGATTGATGTGTGGTTTGGCAAAATTGGTGCAATAGTTTGGGAGATCAGGAGGAAGGGGCGAAATTGCCCACCTCCAGTGGGGTGAGGGTTATTTGAAATGCCATCGTGGGCATTAGATGTGAACTGAAACATGATACCCAGGAAAAATTGCATAGAGTGTTTTTTTTGTATCTTTTTTTCATTGTTGATTATCAATATTGACGCTCTTTTCTATGTGTATACCTACATCTTGACTATAGAGTAAGATGAACAACATCGATTGGGCATGATATGTAAATATCTAGGTTCTTTCATATCGAATAATCAAATCAACATGACACGTTTTACTTTTTATTTCTTTGTGCAGACTTTGCATCTTTGCTGGCAAAAGTTTTTACAATAAATGATAATACAGCAGCAATAAAATAACGGCATTTTCCAGTCAGTCAGAAACACGATTATAACGCAAAAATAATGGCAGATTTCGAACTTTATATGAAAACTAACGGATAATTTTCATAATGGGACGTATCAAGCAAGGAATTAAGCCGGAAAAGCGTTACAATTGGGAAACCTGTCGTCACATAATGACGGGAAATGTTTTTAGTAAATTTTGTCTAAATCGCACTTCTGAAATTATTCAAATATCATATTCAATTAACAATTCATCTCTTACTAACCTAAATGTCGATCAACGCCTCAACACGATTTTTTGATAATTGCCCCTTAATATAGATCCGTCAACGCAGAGTTGAGTGACTGAGTGAGATATCAAACGTTTTTTGATGTCATATAATTTCGGATATGATATGTCAATGGCAAGAAATACATCATCAGAGGTCGGAAACCACACATTAAACAAGTCGACGTGAAATTTACTTATAGGAACGAAGAAAATCAGAAAACTGACATTCCGTATCTATATTAAGTTCGAACTATCTTTACATTCTTACTCATGTGAATAGATCTTTTAGTTTATGAGAAAACCGTGAACTGCATTCGTCAGAAGGAAGTGAGAATGAGAAAAATCACTGTCATCAATCAAATCGCATTTCTCATACCTTCTTGATTATTGTTTATCAAAAGAAGAGAAGTCAGTGTTGAGAAATGTGACTCCGTTGCTGTACACGGACTGGGATCTACACTCTTCAAAGCTCTGATATCGACGGAGAATGATAATTGCATGGAAACAAACGAAAATTGGACCGGAAGGTAGATTTTGATCTATTTTGATGAAAGTCTAATTAATTTCGGACATGAAAAGCTTTTCATTTCCGCGTTGACCTTTTTATACTGAAAATATTTATAAGACGTGAGGAAAGAGATTCAAATAATGCGCGGAAGTAAAGTATTCGAATATCTGTATTCCATGAAATGCAAGATTCGCACGATATGAAATTCTCAAAAATGCAGAACTTTTGTTGATATTTCTTTACTTCTTCAGCTGATGTCATCATCTTGCGCATAAGGCGAGGGACAGTTGACAGAGTCTGATAGAGATGAGGTGTCACAGTTCTTGTAATGAAAGCATTTCATTTAAACAATGCTTGTAATGTGAACAGGGCCGTGCGCGGATATTCCAATCCGTCTGACCGGACTTGAGATTTGTCGCATGAATCCTTTATTGTTTTTTACGACTTTCGGCCCTCATCAAACGTTCATGATCCCGATGATCACATACGTCGTCTAGCGTAGTCACAAATCGCACTTATGCAATTGCGTCTCCATTTATCGGGATCGCGGGGTCATCCTCCTTGGCCTTGTCATTCCTGCCAAGTCCACTGAGCAGCGCTACACTTTTAGTCACAGTCACTTAAATTGTTCATCGCTTCCAGTGATATGGCCATGCCACTGATGTCAACTTCGAACGTCGGTGTTTGGGGCGGAACCGAGACACCATCGCAGCATTCGCATTTCCATGGTGTGGAGGGCTTGCTCCTGCTTCCATTCTGCTGCGTAGAGGGAGACTGAAGCCACGACTGACTTGCAAACGTTCGACTTAAGACGAAGTTTATCAACTAAATTCATTATCTGAAATCTATGAATTTGGTATATTTTCCTGGAATTCGCAGGAAACCATCGAATAAGCG
The DNA here is from genome assembly GCA_907163375.1 of Prostheceraeus crozeri. NCBI lineage: Eukaryota > Metazoa > Platyhelminthes > Polycladida > Euryleptidae > Prostheceraeus > Prostheceraeus crozeri. The sequence goes on from CAJQUW010006666.1 coordinate 312,247, forward strand.
AATCCTAATCGCGAATTGACGTACGAATCATTGAATTTGGATTCACCATCCCTGAAATTCGCACTTAATTTCTTCGCTCACTGAAAATCATTTTTTCAGTACACGTCGATTTGATGAATTTCCTGATTCAAACAATTTATTAAATGAACTCTTGGTAATATTTTGACATTTCAGCTTATCAGTTGAATTCTGGAAGTAATTGCTGTAAAATCATACAACTCCCTTCGAGAAACGTGAAAAATGATACTTTGAATGCTTTTTGTTTCTTCGCTAAATAAAGCATTGTTACAGATTAAATGTCAACACATTTTATGACAAATTATCATTCAAATCATATTGATACTTAACCTCCTCGCAGTGTAGAGACAATGACCTTTTAGCTAAGCAAATGGTAATAATCCCGTTCCACACTGACGATATTGCAAAAATATCAAACTTTAATTTGAGAAATAAGCATGGAAAACAAGGAAAACACACCAAGATTCTTTTTTTGTTAATTAGGGAATAACTGCACTGTTGGTTGCAGAAATGTTGAAGGAGGCAATCGAGCCCGCCTGTAGCTACTACACTATTGTGGCGTTTGACGTTGAAGTGTTGATTAAATAATGCTGTTTGATGTACTGATGATAGACATACCATCGAAACTCCCCGCATATACAGAGCATACAGAGATTCAGCTAGTGCTATTGACAAAAATCTAAATAAATCCACTCTTAATGCAACTCTACCCATAGGGATGCAGAATGCATTCCAATGCGAATAGTATCTGGAATACATTTCTCTGTAAACGGGAAACATTCTAAATGGACGGAAATGTATAATAAGCAGTGCCACTTGCATGTTTGCTTGGTCTGAAAATACTGTACAACTGTAACAATGTAATACTGTAAACGACAATTTCGGCATAGAGGCGTCAATCAAATGGACCATGACGTGTAGTAATTCTTCCATCGTTGCAAGACCTAAAGAAGACCCTTTTTGCTGACATGCAATAAATAGCATTAATGTCAGCTGCTTCAAGAAGTGTCATGCAAAAGAGTTCTAAAGCTCATTATCATAAAGTTTACGACTTGCGTAAGTCATATGTTGATGCCTTTACATGTTTAATGTCTTCAATTAACAAGAAAGAATTGTATTCTAATACATATGTGGAAACAGCGACTCAGCTTTTTTATCAGCACTTTTGCAACGTTTTTTCTGTTATTCCTGTATCATTTATAAGATTGACTCATAACATTAAGCCATGAATAACACCAGTTGTAATCGATTTAATAAATAAGCGCTGGTCGACATAGAGATCAAGGGATTTCCCTCTTTACATGCACTATAAACAAAAAGTTAACATCGAGATTTACAAGTCGAAGAAACTGTGGGCTACTCGCACGAGTACTAATGTGAAAGGTCTTTGGTCAATTGTAAACAATGTGAGAGGCAAAAGTAATGATAATTCAGTCAATAGTATTGCTTCGATTTTTGGTGACTGTGAAAATGCCTCCGAATCTATTAATCTTTTATTTTCTTGTGTTTTTGCTGAAAAGGAAGCTTTCCCTGTTTTGAGTTTTTCAAGTACAGATAAAAATATCTGTGATGTTGAAACTGTGTACACTTTTCTTACTTGACTTAAAACTAGTAAAGCATGTGGTAGTGATGATATCAGTACCATTTTCTTGATAGTAGTGGCTGATTGTATAGTTGAACCGTTGTGTTATCTGTATAATCTTTCTTTTAAGACTGGTATTGTGCCTGACATTTGGAAAATTGCCGATGTATGTCCTGTACCGAAATCAAAGTCTGTTAAGAAGGATCAGCTGAGACCTACTCGTATATCCCTCCTGCCAATTATGGAAAAGATATTTGAAAAAGCAGTTCTTAAGACCTATCGCGAACCGTTATTGAACTGTTATGATGACTGTCAGTATGCCTATCGTCCTCAGTCGTCCACTGTTTGTGCCTTGATTATGATTCATGAAACCATTTTGAAATATCTTGACGATGTCACTGTTGGTGCTGTGCGTGTCGTTGCTTTCGATATGTCTCGTGCTTTTGACTGCTTGCCTCATCATCTTCTTTTGTCTACCCTAATGAGTATGAATTTACCTGATTGTGACACTCATGTAAACTGGGTCAACAATCATTTGTGTCAGCGCAAGCAGAGTCAGGTTGGGACGTCAAAAAAGCTCATTTGTATCTGTCACCAGTGGGGTCCCTCAGGGATCAGTGTTGGGACCAATTTTATTCGCTGTTTACATGTCAAGCTATGGAGCGATAAATTCAACTGTTCGTATCTGTAAATATGCAGATGATGTCACTATTGTCGTACCGATTTTCAAAGAACAATTCCACGATGTAAAGTTGATAAATGATGAAATCAAGAATTTTGAAAACTGGTGTCATGATCACAAAATGTTCATCAATCGATCAAAGACAAAAATCATGGATATCAATTCTAGTTCCACCCCTTTGACTTCAATTTCAGTCATAGAGAATGTGCGAATTTTGAAAATCTTAGGAATTTGTTTCAACGAAAATTTAAATTGGGTTGATCATGTAGATTTTATTGATAAGAAGTTATCTCAGAGATTGTACATTTTGCGTATATTGAAATCTGTTTTGACACATGATCAGCTCGTTTGTATCTTTTTTACCATCCTTCAGTCACTAATTGATGATTATTCTTCTCAAGTTTTCATAAATCCAGGTTTCATAAATCCAAATGCACCGGCATTTGGAGAAAAAATGCAAATGTGAAGACTGCTTCTCATGATGTTGAAGATAAAGCGTGCTCTATACACGTACGTGTATACAAAGTATATACACGTATGAATACAAAGGATGCATGCATTTCTGCGGAAATTTTATTTTCTACATTTTTGCCGTTGGTTGATAATGAAATTTCAATAAGCTTATTGAGTTTTACGTAATTCACATGCATGTATGCTTTCC